>JAGWCC010000237.1:0-600000 GCA_022651775.1 Drusus annulatus | reverse complement strand
TCATTCATTTTTGTTGTTGTTATTGTTATTATGCTATGTACGATTTTTTTTTTCAAATCTTCTATAGTAATATAAGTAATTGTAACTACATTACGCTGCAATAACATACCTACACTTTACTTACTAACTTCTTTGAAATTTATCATGTTATGTATTATATATACGTATTACACTATTTTGTGAAATATACTATGACAATATAACTAATTGTAAAACCTACGCTATATTTATATACTTGCGTTTTAGATACAAAGTTTTTTTAAAAACTCTTGCTTTAATGTTATATTCTACTCATTTATTTAACTAAAATGTATTTTATGTAAAAGCCTTTAAGAAGGTAACAAAATAAAATAAATTAATATCAATTAGTTACAATATTTTAAGCATCTCGCAATTTTGTTCACTATTGACAGTACTTAACTACATTTTCGGTGGTAATGATACCTCCAGTCCGAATCGTACACAAAACAGGTACTTCAGTGCGGGTTGTTTCAAACTTTGTCACATTCCATGGATTAGCGCCATTTTGTTTCTTAAAAAAAAAAAAATGGTTCTAGTTAAACGTCGAATCCAGGCCCCTTTCAGCGTTTGATTAAATTGTAAGTGGATGAAAAGCGTAAGCTCGATGCTGTTATGCTTGTCAGGTGATCACAATTTGATAAAAAAATATGAAACAAGCCTACATTTGGTTTTTAACGGGGACCATCCATAAGCTGAAACAACGAATGGCGCTAATCGATAAATTGTGACGATGTTTTCGTGACAAAGTTTGAAACACCCCAACCTTACACTGAGATAACGATGATATGAGGTCATTGAACTTGTATGACTATCTCCGTGGTCGAATGGTTAAGGTCATCGACTATGAATTCAGAAGTCGCAAGTTCAAATCCCGGCGAGTTATTTCACATTAAATTGGTATTTAATATCATACTACAGTATATTTGCGGTAGGTAGGTATACGGTGGTAGATACTCTCAGTATCGCCTTGGCAAAGAACCACCATTCAGAATTAAAACGTTGCTTGAAATGGCTTAAGCCGTGTTTAGTAACCATATCTGAAGAGACAGGTCCTTCTTAACCTTTTTCTTTTCCATCTTCTTCCCTTCCGCACTTTTTTCAGTCTCACAACATACCTCAATTGGTAATGCCATAGTCCAACTGGCAGCAGACAGTTTAAGAAAATTAAGTATTCTAGAAAAATATTGTACAAACAATTAAACAAGTATATTTTATATTCGTAAATTATATACTGTACAATCTCTTAAATATATTTTTAAACATATTAATCATTTCCAATAAACTAAAATAGTATAAGTAAAAAGAAAAAATAATGTATTTTATTCCTCCAAACCCATTTAATATTTTACCAAAGGAATAAGGATAGTAAAATACCAAATATTGCATAAATTTTTTTTGTTTGTTTGTTGAATGATACAAATGTTGAAACCTTATTTTTATAATGTCTTTCTTTATTTTGGACAGCTGGAATAATTATATTGATTTCTGTTTACTTCATAAATGTTATTATTGTGAAATGACTTTTTAATTTTAATATGTCGTTCATGCGTGAGTGTTTTTATTTTTGATTTTCAACCTGTAAGTACTCACACACAGGGAGCGCCTTTATGGGTTCCCATTGGTTTATTTTTTTAAATTTATAAATTAACTATGTTAAATAAATACATTATATTGCTTCTTTGGTAAATTTATTATGGGAAAAAAAAAAAAAAAAATAAGAGTGACCTTGCAAAAAAAAAAAAACACCTTGTATTTGAGAACTTTTTGAAGATTTTTTAGTATTATAATCTGAAAAGTTTATCTTCTTTTCCACCGTATACTGTGTGGTATAACAAGCGCAAGCCTTGGATTTCTTATTTAGATTTATTCCAAACGTTTGACGAGCGAAAACTCTTGGTTTTTGGTTTTTTTTTTACGATACAGAAGTTGTAGTACTTCAATTTGTGGTATGCCTTTTCATAATTTCTCCTTAAAGTTTTACATTTCTAACTATAGTTTCAAGTTATTAAGTTAAATTGTCTTACGAAATATGAGTACAAGGGCATGCCTTAACTTTTTAAAGAAAAAGTTAAGACAAGTTTTAGGGCATTTTAAAAATCAGAATCATTAATTTTATTCAAAGCTTAAACTAAATATTTCAACTTTTCTCTAGGAAAAGTCAGAAGCCGAACTTCATGGCTGAAGAATATTTGAATGAAGATTGTTCAAAGCGCAACATCTTTATTTCCGGCTGAAATGTTGTAGGTCGCCGCAAGGATCGAAAGAAAAGTGACGGAACGATGAGTGATAATAATTCATTAATGTGCATTTTTTAGATTTAGTCAAGCCACAAACTGTGTTTAAAAATCACAAATGGCTGTAGTTCACCACCGAGGCATGGTGTAGCGCTTATAGTAGGTTCTTTTTAGCAGCTTTAAAATGGCGTTATTTTTGGGACGCTAAAATAAAAAGCACGTGTGCAAAGCGGGAAATTCTAACAAGTATTTAGTTCGCTGAAGCGTCGTTTTTCGCGCGCTCCCGGAAAATCGCTGGTAAGGGGATGAAATAGGTCGGGACGAACGGGTGTGAGAGGGAGTGAAAAGAGGAGATGGAGGGGATCCACCCCCGCAGTACCCAAATCTCTCTCGTTTAGGGTTGCCTAGCTTTATATTACTTTGGTGGGGTTAAGTTAAAAAAGAAAAAGGCCAAAGCGAATTAAGTCGACGATCATTATTCTACGCGTTATCCACTCGCAGTTTATAAATACATTTGTATCGTTTGCTTTTTAATGATTAAATCACGAAACCCCATAATTTAAGACATAAAAACGCTCTATTCTATGTATGATATAAACAATGCTTTTCGAATTGCAAAATATCTCGATATATTTTGATATTAAAGGTTGATATTTGCAAAAACAATACACGACTTTTTAATACGTGTGATTTTTAATCATATGAAAAAAGTTATAAAATAAAAAAATTTAACTCAAAATTTTTTAGAGATTTACTTGGTATTGTTTCATTTTTAAAGCCGCCTGCAGAACCTCGCGGTAAAATTATAGAAATTATACGTTCGTTGAGCGGTCGGTAGCTGAGTGGACAAACGCGTCGAATTCCCACCCGGCGTCGTGGGTTCAATTCCTTTGCTTGCTAAATCCTCCATCATTGCACAAACATCTTCCGCTTATTATTATGGTAGTAGGAGTTATTAAAATATTATCAGGTTATTTGTAACCTAATGTTTTTCTTTTTAAATGTTTTTTTTTGTTTGCTATCGCATATTATTATAAAGCAGGAAATTTTTTTGTATGTCTTACTTAAAATCCCGCAAACGGTGATTTCTGGCATCATGAAATTTGCACAACTTTTAATATCTGGGAATGATACATCAGCGCAAAAAAACATGTCTTTCTCTAAAATATAATTTTTTTCGTCAAAATACTGACAAGATGTTATAATGTTTTTTCGATTAATTTCGATCGATTTCTCAAGCCAAGCCGGGAAATAAAATAGTGTTATAAATTTAAACTGCCATACCTAATAAAATTGTATAATAATTAATTAAGTAATATTTTCGTAGTTTGAAAAACCCCCAGAGGGTACAGTAACTACAACAGTTCGGAAGCAGAGAATCATCTAACCTCGAGAGAATTTCCTCTTGGGATAAGAATAACCTCGTCGTATTAAATGTTTTAGCGACCTAATCATGTCTGATGTCTGATTACGACTGAAAGGGATAGTAATGACAATTATGTTTCTTTCAACGGAAGCAACCTTCCCACAAGCCTTCTATTGACATGCTTGTTGTAACTTCACGTGACCAACTGAGGCACGGGGCCTCCATCGAAGCCAGAGTAAAGTTAGCCTCTCAGAAGCTGGGCGTACTGTACAGGGCCCGCAAATACTTTAATAGTACACAAATGTTGGCCTTGTACAAATCGCAAATACTAATCACTGTTGATTTGGAGCTACCTTTTGTCTGAAGCCCCAAAATACTTGTTAAAAACCCTAAACTCTGTGCAGAAACGGGCGGTCTGTTTGACAGATTCTTCTTTCTTAGAACAAGGACAGTTTGTTAACAAACGGATTGCAATCTTTGAAACAAAGTCAGCTGGGAAAACTGTCCTTGTTCTACCAGTATTTCAAAGGAGAATGCTCCGAGGAACTTATGTCATGCAAGTAGATCCTTTTAGAACCGGTGCATAGTCAGGAAACTCGTGAAACGCGCGCTCATCATTTGTACACGGTTGACATTCGATACATGAGAACGGCTCGCTTCTACGACTCATTCTTGTATTCAACTACTCGGCTATAGAATGATTTACCGGCCTCTATGTTTCCTCTCTTTTACAACACAGGTCTACACAGCATCCCTAAATATGACATAAAAAACATATTTCCCCCAGTGCCTCCCGTATAAAGTTAATGTAAAAAAGAAGGTATTTTATATAATTATTCTTTAATTACCTTTTCAGTTGTCGTTTTTTCTCTTTCAATTCATATTATCTGTCTCTTTCTCTCTGTTCCTTTGTTATAATTTAAATGTTATTCTATTGTTTTGTTATTTTATACTTTGTACTCCCTCTGTATGTATACTCGTATATAACCGCACACCTTGCATTTTTTTGTTTAGTTTAATGTTGTACCCTAATGATTCTTAGACTAAGCAAAACCAATCGGTCATAAAAATTAAAATAATATTCGCGGTCTTAAACAAAGTTATTTATTCATTTCTTTAAATATGTCAAACCACAAAGTGATTGCTTTCTGTGAATAAATATTTCATATAACTCGTTAATTTTATTATCTATTTAAAACTGTATCGTATAAATTTGAGACTAACGTAACTTCTTTAATTTATTTTAGCCATGGCGTGTATGAAAGCCCAAATATATTTTTTAACAGAATATCCAAATTTGCATGAAGTGACATACGCAAAAAATAATAAAAATGATTCGACAAACAGTCTGCATCTTTGTCCCAAACAAATCTGTTATATTACACTACATAGTCGTATATGCACGGTATTTAAATCCTAACCTCAAAGTCGTTTAAGCCCTCTGACGGATCTCTCAATTAAGAAGGTAATAATTTAATCCCCGTGGAGCGGTAGCCCTAGAGTCCCGGCAAGCGGGTCGATACCACCCACCACCCCCCACCCACCCCACCCCCTAGCCAGGCCCCGGCTCCACACTAGACTGCCGGCAACTAGCAGGGCCTAGGGACAGTTCTCAGGGCTTTGCGGGGCCTACGCAAACCTCTTTCACGGTATACAAAATACGGTGACCTTGTTAACATTATTGAGTAATAAGTTTCGAGTTATAATTGACTAGCTTTAGTACGCGGATTCGTTCGAGCTTTGGATTGAGAGGTATGGACAAATAATATGGCGTCTTCTCCTATTTCTGACAGAGGAGGTATACTTCGATTCCCATAGCTCATGACAGAATTTTAATTTTGTCCTCTCCTATTGGAAGTTGGCTATCATCAGGGGACAGCTCTGCAAAACTGCACTCTTAGGTACCAGTTTCGTAGATGTTGAAGTCTTGAAGTGCGACGTCTTTCTCTGCCAAGTTGTCGATGAAACATCTTCTGGATTAATGATTTAATAATATTATAAAAAAAAACTTTATTCCACTATTTTTAATAAGACCTGTCTGGTTTCTCATTATGACGGGCATCTTCAGACTGGATGCCCGTGGAAAATAATGGAATATAGTTTAAAAAATGGTATTAAAATTGGAAATAACTTGGAAATGCTTGTTTAAAAAAATATATTTTAACAATCTGAAACACAAATATGAAACAGAAAAAGCCAGAAAATAAAAAGACAGTGGTCGCAACCGAGACTCGAACTCGGATATTCTACTTTATATAAGATGGCTGCCGAAAATCGGAATAAATTATTAACAATAGTCATAATTTTCAATGAAAATATGAGATCGATTAAAATGCCACTTTCTAATAAAGTCCCAATGGCCAAATTGGTTAAGGCGTTACTTCCAGATAGCGTAGAGTTTCTGAGTTCGAGTCTCGGTTGTGACAGTTGTATTTTTATTTTCTGGCTTTTCTGTTTCATATTTGTGTGTTTAGATTATTGATAGCATTTAAAAAAAAAATGGTATTATTAAATCATCAAAATAGATTTCCACCACGAATTAACAGTTTAAAAATTAGAGATCTTCTGGGTTTAAAATCGGGTAACCTTTTATTTGGTGCTCCTCATAATTCTACCGAGATTATAACTTTCATTATTTTTGAGTCATTTAACAATTTTTTATGTGAAAAAAAATGTGTTGAGCTAAAAATTTCAGACAGGCGCAACATTCTAAAATTTTCGCAACACCTTTTTAAAAAAACTGTATGGTTAACTTAATGGGTCGTGCTCTTGCAGAACTGGTGCACGCCTTTGTAGGGCTGTTCCCGCGCTCTCATGTTCGTAGAGTTTTGTTACCAGCACCGTACGGGCAGTAATTGCAAAAGTTTGGTGGAAAACTTCTGAGAATCCGGAATAGACAACTGGCTCTGTTTTCTTATCTCCTTCTTCTTCGGGGTTCTCTATTCTTCAGAATGTTAGAGGGAGAAAAGCTCCCCCACACTTTGAATACCTGTTCACTGACGACTTTTTAAAAACTCATTTTTAAAATCTCTCAATATGAACTGTTAAGCAAATGGTTATTTTCTGAAGCTGTAAAACACACGAACGGTGAACTCTGACGTAATGAAAAAAGCACTGCTTTTTCTGTGTGTAATTTTACACGTTGTACGGATGAAATAAAACCGTCCATCGAAAAGGCTCCGATTTAATAAACCTGTAGAAAGAATGACTCGTTTTGGGAGGACTAAGCTTGGGTGGCTGTATGGTGCGGAAATCTATACTGCAGCTTTGAGGAAATGAAACCAAAAAAATAGCAGGAAACCAGCACTGGAGGTGTTTCCCTAAGACCATCATTCCTATCCGAAGGTTGTAGCGCCAATCGCTACTGACATGAAACTAAAATTATTACAAATACATTCTAAAAGCTTATATTTATATTTCCAGCTATGATTGGTTTCCATAAAACAACCACTTGACAACTACCATGTTCGTACCACAACTTAAAAAAAAAATACTGCTTGGCATGAAAAAACAAAACAGCATATCACTTTAACGTTCTTACCATGTGAGCTTGCTAGCATCGAAAGTATTCAACCAGAGAAAATATTTTACCTTTAGAATTAAAAACAACTCCCAACAAGTTCACAAGCTCAAACGTTTGGTATAAATTGATCTGAAACCATGACAGTTTTGTCAAACTATGCATTTAGTATTCGAAACAACTGTCTTGCGTGTTATAACATAGTCACAATTTAACGATTAGCACCATTTTGTTTTATTGTCATTTTAATGGTCCCCATTAAACGTCGACTCTAGGTCCGTTTCAGCTTTTGAACAAATGGTGATTAAGCTTTCAAGCACAATAACATTTCCGTTATACTTTTATCCAATCACAATTTGTTCAAAAGCTGATTGTGACGATGTCAAATTTTACGATTGTTTGAAAAACACCAACCTCAGTCGAAATAAGAATAATTTCGGTTTATGTAAATTCAATCTTCTGGCAATAATACCAATAAACTTCTTGTAACGTATCTGTCTAGCATTAACATAATTATTAATATGTAGAAGATATAATCCACAACTGATCCAACGCATAGTAACGTCTGCTTATTTACGTCACTTATATTACATAGTTATATTAATAATTTGCTCAAACCCATTTCAAATATAGAATGATATCTGCTAAAATACATAAAAGGTAGGTTCTTTATACTAAAGGAAGGGATTTAAAAAAATAATTTCAATTATCACCAGTTTTAAATTTGAAAAGTTCACACTCGTATGGACGTACGTACTCACAAAATAACTTATTTATAATTTAGAATGTCTTAATTTTTATGTATTATAGTATTGACCGGTCGGTAGCTGAGTGGACAAACGCGTCGCATCCCCACCCGGGCGTCGTGGGTTTAATTCCTCTGCTGGTTTAGTCCACTATCATTGCACAAGCAACATTTTCCGCTTATTATGATGGTAATGAGAGTTTTTCAAATATTCATAGGTTATTCGTAACTCGGGAATGTTTGTCTCTCTTTAAAAAAAAATTTTAAAATTATTGTTTATCAAAATACCCGCTACGTCATAAATATGTAAACATAGATAAAGTCTATATTTGTCAATACCTGTCAAATCATTAGTTTTACGTCATATATAAGTCGCTGGTTATAAATCTTAGCTGTAAGTCACTAGTTATAAGTTTTAGTAATAAGGTGCAGGTTAATTTTTATTTGTGTAAATATTTGTATTTTGTGTACTAACTCCCAGTATTAAATAAAGTGCTGGTTTGACTCATACTCTATATACCCAGCATAAGAAAAAAATCGAAATTTATAAAATGTTTTCAACTCTCAATCAACCTTTCGTATTATGTAAAAATATGTACAATCTTTAAAAAAATCTTTTGTTCATTCTTTACATTTTCAAACGATTTTGAGCAAGGTTAAGAACACCCTTGAAAGTCGAGAGTCAAATACAACAAAAAACTCAACCACTATAACCTTTCAATACACTTACCTGAGAATACAATAAAAAATGAGAAACACAAATAAAATACGGAAAAGAATTCTAGCTAAAATCTTGCGTTCTCTGGTCAAGAAAGTGTTTGAGGAAGAAAATAATACTCGGTCTCCATAAATGCGTAGATAATTATAATACTACAAATATTTCGGTTGAAAAATATTAAAATTTCTCCAAAGCTTTCGCAAAAGGAAGAACGCAATGGAAACAGATCTATAGCCTTAAGTAAAATCTCCGAGCGAGTTAATCTACCGGGTTGTACGAAAAAACTATATCTTTTTAAATATTTTAATGAAAAGGAAAACACTGTGTGATATATCGGGTAGCTAATTATTATGACTTGTAAAAGCTAATCTTTCAACGTTTTTATTGAGTTTATTATTTAATATATATATATTTAAAAATAAAACACGTTAACAAATAAATTATGTATTTTCCCCTAAAACATTTACGACTGGCAGTTTTTTGTTGTTTGGAAGTGGTCAAGCTAATTTTGAAAATAAGTGCTGAAGGTAACTAGATTCCTATAATGAGCTGTATTGAAAATCTGACGGTGGTTTGTGGTCATTGAAGTTTTGGAGCCTTTAAATAAAAAAAATCTTCCATGCACCTGAATCTGCTACTCAGTCTTTATATGACGTAAAAAAGAGAATAAGAAAACAATATTTAGATTTTTTTTCTAAATAAGTAAAGATATGCTTTTTTAGCACCCTGTAGGCTAAGCTCTTGCCTCTGTTAGGAAAATTTATGGATTGAAGTTGGGGAGTGCCCGGCGGCCCTGTTCTCCGTATTATATAGGTACACCCTGTACTTTGGTGGGAACCAAGATTGTTGTAGAAGGAAAGGAACTTATGAGTATTAATGGTAATCGGACGAGGTAAACTTTTCTTGCCTCACCCGATAAACTTTTCACGATCGATGTTATCGAAAACGGTGGGCGCCGGTTATTGGAATCACGGATGCTTTATAGCATCCGAGAACGAATGATGCAATATCACATGTTGATAAACTCGTCGAAAGGCGCTAGTTTGTGTGATAACGTTAGTCCTTTGAGTTTTTGGATGGCGGTTGAGAAATATTTCAAAGCTTACCATATTATCACTTTTAATTAATTCAAAAAAGTGCCTGTTAATTTCTTCACAAGTATGAAATCTTCAGAGCACTTTAAAGAATTACAAATTTTATAATAAAATAAATATTTAATTAAGAAGCTTAAAATTATTTATATATTAAACAATTTAATTAATTTCCGCACACAAACGCGAATGAAACCAATGATGTATGAGGTTTTTTTCTACTCTAGATGTTGAAAGCGGGTTTCGCTGTAATTTGCCACCAAAACAACGATTATGTTAATAGTGTTATGTTGTACTTATTTAAATGAAAAATTTTAGTTTTCGAACCGCACCTTTTACTGATATTTTACTATGTTTTTCATAGAATTAAAGGGATTACAGTTACTGGAAACCTCAGATATTTACCTAACTACTCATGGAAAATTCGCAGATAAATCATTGGTACGAGTAATATTGTTTTTATTAAATTGCTACAAAGTAAGGTTTAGCGTCATTTTTGAGTGCTGACCCTTAATATACACGTATTAGAAATTAGAACTGCAAAAATATGCAGTTAAAGTCATGGTAACTACCCATACAAAATTCGCAGATCAATCATTGGTACGAGTAGTATTAATTTTATTAGAATGCTACAAAGTAGATCTTTGAGATCTTTGAGACGGATGTGCGGTAAAACCATGTATGACCGTATTACAAATGTGGATATCCGGAAAGAATGCAAGGCTGATGTGAGCGTAATGGATAGGATTAAGAAAGGGACGCTTAGATGGTTTGGGCATGTAGAGAGAATGAACGAAGAAAGGAGTGTGAAAAGAATATATGATGCGAAAGTGAATGGAAGAAGAAGTCGAGGACGCCCGAGAAAGACATGGCACGATCAAGTAAATCAAATACTTGAATCGGGTCGTGTGAAGAGTCAGAATAACAGAAGAGTATGTATGAGACGATGTATGAATGTAAATGAAGCAAGAAGTGTGTGCCAAGACAGAGTTGTATGGCGGTCCGTCCTCTCTGCCTACCCTTGCGGGGAAACGGCGTGATGGTTAGTTAGTTAGTTAGCTACAAAGTAACGTTTAGCGTCATTATTGAGTGTTGACCCTTAATATACACGTATCAAAACTGCCAAAATATGCAATTAAAGTTATGGTAACGCATGTTGTAAGATAAAAACGGATGTTTATTTTATCGTATTACTTAACTCCTCAGGTTAGAGAGGTTTGTTAAAATGGCAAAAAAAAATCTCGTCAGTGCCATCTATGCGTCATTATGGAACAATAGTTTATGATTGAAATCAAATCTGAATACAAAGGCAGGTTATCCGCGTCTGGGAAAACGATACGAAGATTCTCCACTTACTATTTGTCGGTGACAGATGCGTCTACCTTCGAGCCAGTGAGTTGGGTATAATAGCATATCCATTACAGATGGAGCGGTGGGGTTATTAGTTAAATCATTCGGCGCGTAAAAGCTCGATGGAGCTGATGTGCTGACGCCTGCAAACGTGATGTTCGTGTGTCGTCTGCATTTGTCACATCTCCTCCCCTTCTGCTCCCCGCGCCGGCTCCTGCCACAAACTCCCCCGACCACCCCCACCCGCTGGAGCCACCCGCCCTCAGCGAAGCCTCCTTCCGCAGCCTCCCGGGCAGGAGTAGACTGGCCGGATTCCGGGAATTTCCCGGTGGCTACCATCCGATTGGACCGAAATATTTTGAGGGTTTAAACATGTTGAATGTATTTCGGCATTTGTGAAACCTTTTTTGTAAGGTTCTTCGAACTTAGTAATTAACCCACCTAGACGGGAAGTGCCAGTATCAATGGTATGAATGAAATCAAGTCGATTTATTACGAAACCCTGATGAAGCTTGCGTCATAGTGAAACCGGGTGAATTTCTGATTTTTTACGTACGCACTGTTACGTATTATTATACTCCATTTTACAGGAAAGTAGTATTATTAAAATATTAGTCGTGTCTAGTCAAGCTGCACAATACACACCATTAATAGACGGAACGCCATAATCCCACTGGCTCCAGGCGGTTGTGACTATTGTGCGGTGATCTCGTGAAAATAAGGGTGAAATGTTTAAATCCATTAACATACGAATTATGTTATATTTTAATTTGAACATGTATATTTGAATAAACTATTTTTATGTAAATCCAGCATTATGTCAAGGGCTTTTGTAGGCAATTTGTGCGGTAAAAACATTAGAAAAAGTTGTAAGGATATTTTTGTAGGGCTCATTTAACCTGATATGTGACACCAAGACTGACAGAGCAAATAGGAAAATTGGATAAAGTTTGAAGAAATCGTAGACACAATCTCAAAAATGCGCTGCGATGTGACGGAATTATTTGATGCCATGTATACCGTGTACATTTGGGGTGAACTATCACAAAACCGTGCTATATAATTACATTGCTATTATAAAAATACAATAAAAAACTACACTGAAAACTGAAATGAAATATTTTGGAAAATCATTACAATAGTTCATTAGTAAGTAAATAAATAATGCACCCTCATACACACAACCACAGTTTTTTTATGAGTGTACATCTTTATAATGAAAATTTAGATTTAAAAAATAAATTATACATTAATAAAGCACTTTACATTAAAATGTATTATATTATATCTGTTTTGTACAAAAAAATATTAAAAAAATAATCTTTTCAATTTTTTTTTTCAACTTTTTTAGGCCTGAAATTTGCTTGATAGGTTTAAAATGAGCTATTATATCATTTGCGCATAAAAACATGAAATTTTGGGTTCGCAGGAAAACCGACGGTGTGAATTCTTGCAAGAAAACGGCCATCGACATGGTTACAAATGGCTTCGCTATCACAACACGGTTAATATGAAAAATAACAAAACTAGAAGAGGGTAACTTTAGTGTGACTGATTTTGTGATTGTCCGCTCCTGCTTTCGCCGCGCCCAGTTTTCGTGTAGTATGCTAATCAACGTGACAGATTGTTCAAAGGTTGAAACACCATGCCATACATCACTCGGTATTATTCAAGTGTCACGTGGCGTTGTGTCCCACCGGCTCCTGGCGCTGTGTGATGGGTACTCATGGACTGACTCAATGTGTCGGCTCCTCTTTAAGATAAAGGATCTACCTTCGTCTTTGCCGAGTGTTTAATGTCTCACCTACACTTCAACGACTCATTCATATCGCACCAACGCCTTCACACCAGCGACCAACTTCTTGTAAAATTATGACTAATTTTAGGATTCAATGGAAGATTTAAGCCGTACATCGCAAACATATCGAAAATGCAGCTCTGCTACCCTAACACAAACACACATTCTATTTTGTTATTTATATATATATATATATATATATTTTACTTTCGTAGAAAGCATCACTTTGTGGTTTTACATATTTAATGAAAATGCAATTTTAACTTTTGAAAAGACCACAGATTTTATTTTATTTTTTATGACCGATCGGTTCCCTTTAGCCTAAGAATTATCAGGATACAAAATTAACTCAAAAAATGAATAAATAGTGGATGGTTATATATACTCATTCATACAAAGGGAGAACACAATATAAAATAAAATGAGAAAACAGTAATAAAACAAAAGAATAACATCAAAGTTATAGCAAAGGAACAGAGAGAAAGAGACAAATAATATTAAATGAAAGAGGCAAAACGTCAACTGAGAAGGTAATAAAAGAAAAATGAGAAATTCTCATGAGCTTACGGGAAATATAACTAATATTAGACTACTAGATAAACTTGACTGATTATTAAGAATGTGCTTTCTTTATTTCTAGTGCTCCTAAATTATTTGATCTGTTGCCATGACCATTTTATGGAGAATATGATCACCGGTGCTTTTATTGAAGGTATAATCTTTTTCAATAAGATGATTGGCAAATTCTGAAAAAAATAAAATAAAAACAATTAAATTTGTTCAGTGGTCCACTATTTCGGTATACACTTATGTATAATACAAAATATGTAGCTATGCTTTTCGGTTGAAACTCGGATTTTGTGACATATTTCGCAAAAATATGGTCGCCTTTGTGCGAGGTCTTTGGTGTCTATATCACGCTTTAACAACTCTTTCAAATGATGTTATGTCTATTTTATAGCAACTAATCTCAACAATTGTTATAAAACAACTCGTAAGAACTTTACAAACAACCTTCGGATACTACTTGGTAATCCATTTTGTTAGTTTTCCCCCACAGAAGTTTTTAGCTCGGTCACGATTTTTTCCATGGATGACTTATGGGATTTCCTAGCTCTAGTTGGTAACTATATGTGCCAAAATCATATCAACTCTCAATATAATGTGTTTGGACTATCTGGGTAATTTACAAAAGCACGATTTTTTTGTTGAATTGTAGTCTATAATATTATATATAAGCCCGATGAGAGTAATGTTGTGTAATCGTTTTATGATCTTTGAAAAAAGAAAGACTTTTAACAACACGACATCTGTGATTTGTTATGTAAATTCCAGTTTTCTTTTATAAAAGATTTCTTTCAATTTAAAATGTATTTAAAGTAATTTAATAATAATTTTAAATTATATTTGTAACACCTAGCTACAGAAATGCATTTATATTTATTAAAATATTGGTTCTTACTAGTTTCACAAGAATAGCATCCATTTTCATGTGTGCTTAACACAACCGGAAAAAAGTTATGAAAATATTTATTATACAATATACAACGTGTTTTAGGGTGGTACCGTGGAACTTTAGGTGATTATTAGGTTGTTATATCAGATTTCGCATTTAGCGAGCCAGTGGGGTGGCAGATTACCGTATATAGTGAGCGGTATAATCTTTACTATAAAGAGGTGGTTATATGGTACTTACCAAGTTACAAGCTTTGCAAATACAAAATAAAACCAAACTTTTTATTTGGGACTCAATGAAAAAAAAATCCTTAAATTTCTACGAATATAATTGAGTATTACCTCCTAAAGCTTATTCATAAGTTTTGTGTAACGAATATATAATATATGTATCACATATAAGTGGTTTACACATAGATTTTATGGGAAAAAGAGTGCAAAAGTGGTTCACAAAGTTTTAGTTAAAAAGATATATTTACTAGTTTGATGATGTAACAGTACCAGTACTCTTTATTTTACTCGAGTAGGTACTGAGATTTATAAAAACAACACTACCAGCCGAATTTTTTTGTTTAATTTTTTGATTTTTTTTTTGCATGAAGATTTTTCAGCAATCTGCACCACTCGGACTGATCATCATGAAAATATTTACACAACTCTTTTTATTTATTTTTTAAATAAAATTCATTTTCGGCTACAACATCAATAAAATTTTATTTCCAAGTCTTAGCACGCTTGGACACTAAAAAGTCACGGGCCGCCACTGAACAGTACATTACTTCTTCATATTTTAGATTAAAGGCTAATGCTTTCGGACAACGCTGTAAGTACCTATTTTTGCATGTTTGTTCCGAAAAAGGTAACTTTGATTCGTAATTTCAATCAAATCTGTGTATTCAAAGAAAATAAAGCAATTTACCATTCTTGTTTCGATAAATAGATAGATTTTTGATTAGATGATTCGTTTTTTTTAAATAAGATTTACGTAAATATTCTTATACTACTCGAAACAAAGTAATCTTATTTCAACGTTCTTGAAATATTCTTCCCACGATAGGTAAAGAAATTTATAAATATTTTGTGCTTAAAACAGGATTTGGTGAAAAAGATGATTTGTTTTTCTCCCTTCAAGAATGTTGGATTTGATTGATCGATTCGGGTCCAATGTACACCACACCGTGCTCTGTACACAAGGTGAAAGCTTTGCGTGGGAGGCTGCGTAACAGATGGATCTACTTTCAAGTTTATATTTTCAATTCGTATTTTGAAATCTGATCTCGATCACGAGTGTTTGACAAACGGTAAATAAAAAATTGGCAAACTTATTAAATGTGAGGTTTTAATAAATATTACCAAAATGTGTAGATTTAGGGCCAGTTGTTTCACAGAACTTGAAGGATCCTTCAAAATATTTGATTGTGACGAACTTCTTTTCAGTGAATGAGATGTAACGAGAAATGGGTTGTTTCAGAAACAAAATGATGTTCGTTACATTTGAAAATTCAATTGAATATGACCAGTATGAACGGACATTTATTCCAGAGAATTTGAATAAGATTGATTTTTACGCTGGCCACACTGACTAGTTGTCCATGGAATATTGAATATGTCAGATATTGGCCGCTATTTCTGGTTTGACAGTGAGTTTTATTTTATGTGCGTATTCACTTAATTACGTGTTTATAATGTTTATATACACATGGTAACAACCAATCGCACTAATGTTTAATTATTATGTGTTTTAGATAACCCTGTATTCAGAAAATAACCTAAAAACTGACGCGAGCCCCACGGAATTAATTCAATGGCTTGGAAATCTATAACAAATACAAGCTATACACTTTGTGCGAGAGAGGTTTGTTGCATATAAATACTTGGAATTTGTTATTTAGCTTGCATTATCTGTTTAATTTGTATGCTTACAAACGTGAAACCAAGAAAAATCTCTAACATAATTGTAAATGATTACCCTGAACACAGTATTATTTTAGTCAAGTTTGTGTCAAGTGTCTTTGTTGTTTGGCTGCCCCGATTATTTGTTAAGTGTATTGATATATGTATAATTGATTATTTTGTATGGATATATAATATTATTACTTCTTCTAGAATGGTCGCAAGGAAGTCAACGAGGTGAGGGCCTCATGGAGGAAGGAATGAAACAGATTTAATGCAATTGTCAATACTGTGTTTTGGAAAACAGTGAAAGAAGAATCCCACAGTTGATCTGCTGTAACAATAGTTATAACTTATAAGCTTTTAACCATCAACTGTGAACCATTTTAGTGCGTTTCCTTGTTAGAATTTATAATAACGTCAGTACAATTATCACAAAAAATGTTGTTATTGTATTAATTTTCAAGTTATCTCCATGCAAAGGATGTCAAGTGGACTTTAGTAAAGCCAGTTGTTTTACCAATCATCAAATGTAACATTTTTATTGAATTCCCTATTAAAGATGCACGTGAAATGAATTGACGGTTTTCCTCCATAAGGAAAGTATCATATACTAGTTAATCTAGTATTTTATTTGTATACATCAATATTGTAAATAACTATTGTCATATGGCAGATTGTCCATCATCTACCCAGTCCTGCTGAAATATATACTCAAATAAAATAAAGTTAATAATCTAACAATATCTGTCAGTATGTGTTATAGCTATATAGAAAAATCACCACCTCAAATTAATTGGATGTGATTTGCAGCCATGTTTTACTTCTTTAAATTTAAATAAAAAGACAATTTACCTGTACCTGCTCAAAACAAAAAAGGAATTTCATTATAAATACATTTTACCTGTATCAGTTGGAGAGCACCAGTTGCCAGACTATGGGGGATTCAACCAATCTAGCTGACGCATCTGTGTTAGTCAATTACATCTAGGTAAGATTGTCCCTCGCGCAGAGATCAGCTAAGGATGATGGTGCGAGCCAGCTTGTGCAGTACTTTATACTGTACTAGAAATATTTGTGATTTGACGTTGAATGTGTTTGGTAATCTATACACATGTGAACTAGCATGCAAACTGTTGCAGTAGCCTAATATAAGTACTAAACCTTAGAAACACACTATATATTTTAGATAATTGTCTTTTATAAAATGAACTGCCAACGGTATTGCCAAAGTTGTAAAGATCATAATATATGTTGCTTATAATACAGGTGTATGATAATTTGTTTTCATATCATTCATAAATTCAGTTTCCCATAGCTTATATATGACAGAAAACTGTATATTTAATTATCTTTACATCATGAGAAGTTTTGGTGAACAATATTATGTTATGTCATGAACAAAAATCATGTGTATGTACATACATTATGTTTGCACATAAAATAGATCAAACTTTCTTGATATTAGATTCCAGTATACTTGGATGTCGATGTTTCTATACGATTTTAAATGACAGAAACCAACTATTTTTAACAATCGTATTATCTAAAAAGGGTTTCAAAACATTTTCTCATAAAACCGTTAACTTCGGAAGCTTAAATCGTTGGGTTTTAATTGAGTAAAATGTCAAAATTGTAATAATAATAACATTAGCCCTCAAGTTTGAAGATGTCCGCCATTTTTTTTTTTGACAGTTCCATTTCAAATATTTGACGATCCGTCAGCGCCGTTAACCGCTCGATTTCGGGCGGTCAGGAAATCTGAAGCTTTCGTCAAATTCCCGCGTTGATGAGTGGTGAAACAACCGAATTTTTGAAAAATCACGCTGATGGGCGATTTGACGAAAATGTTACATTTGAATTTTTCCGAAACAACTGGGCCTTAGTGTTCATAACACCATTACCACCGCTTGAAAGAGAAATTATAACAGATAAATAACACACTTTGTAATACAATGTTTTATTTATTTATTTAAAAATGATTAGGCAATACCAATATATTTAATAGAGTCAACTTAAAAGCATAAAGAAAACTGTAAAACAAAAGAAAGAATTTCTAATTTTGAAACTGTTAATTCGTGGTGGAAATCCATTTTAATGATTTAATAAAACAAATTTATAACTTAAAAGTGGAATAAAGTTATAAATTTGTTTTATCAAATCATTAAAAAAAAGAATGTTTTTTTTTTGATTTTCGACACGTTTCAATTCTCGCACATGAATTCGAAGGTCGCTGGTTCAAATCTCGACTTGGGCTTGTAAATTTTATTTAATTAATTATATTATAATAATATTTTTATTCCAAAATGTAGAGGTTAGTGCAACCCCACACATTCCATAAACTATAGGGTCCGCAAAATAACTTCTTTTTTTTCAACTAGTGCTTATTTCGTGAATGGTAACACTTAGCTCATGTCTGATTTGACAGATAATTAGTTTTATCCTTCCGCTGAGCGAATATGGTTGTGTATACGCTTGAACAACGCTGGGAAATATTGCGACATTACTTTGAAAATCATGGTAATGTTGCAGAATGTGTGCGAAAATTGCGTACGGTTTTTGGAAGAAGAGAAGCACCGTCAGCTCCGTATGTTCGTTATCTTGTGAAAAAAGTGAAAGAAACTGGCATCCTCATCGATAAACCAAAGCGTGAAAAGCCAAAAACAGTGCGTACACCCGAGAATATCGATGCTGTGGCAGAAAGTGTGCGTGAAGCGCCATCAACATCAATTCACCGTCGTTCTCAACAATTGAACATTTCGGAGACATCATTGAGACGAATTTTGCATAAAGACCTTGGTATGACGCCATACAAAGTCCAATTGGTTCAGGAGTTGAAGCCAACTGACCATCCAATGCGTTTTCGCTTCGCTGAGTGGGCCTGCGATCGACTTACAGAAGATGCCGATTTTGCCAAAAAATCATCTTTTCGGATGAAGCTCATTTTGATCTTGGCGGGTATGTAAACAAGCAAAATTGTCGTATTTGGGGCACAGAAAACCCGCACGCATACATTGAAAAGCCGGTACACCCAAAACGAGTCACTGTTTGGTGCGGATTTTGGTCCAGAGGCATAATTGGGCCATTTTTCTTTGAAAATGAGCAAGGAGTGGCCGTTACAGTCAATGGCGATCGTTATCGGGCCATGTTGAACGAATTTTTGTTCACAAAAATTGAAGAGGAGGATATTGGCAACATTTGGTTTCAACAGGACGGCGCTACGTGCCACACAGCCGAAGCTACACTCGATGTTTTGCGCCCTGTTTTTCAAAAAAAAAAGTTATTTGGCGGACCCTGTATAAAACATTCAAACAGAACTAAAAAATGTATGAAAAGAATAATTGTAAGCAATTACAAATCGTCGCTGGAAAGGCAAAAAGGCTTAAGTGACACTTTGGTAAAAAATAATTAAATGTGCAGTGTGATCGGTTTTTTTTCCTGCATCGAATGCTTTAACTTTCGTTTGATTCTGAAGACTTTTATGGCATTTCAGCTATCTAAAATATAAGTACCATTTGGGAGAAGGCTAGACTCAAGCGACACAAGTTTGGGACTTTTTAAAACTTTTAGTGAGAGCATTGAGTTACCTGAGTTAACTCTTTTTAAATCAGCAACTCAATAAAAGCACCGGTGCTCATATTAATCATATTATTATCATATTATAAATTGTCACGGCAACACATTAAATAGTTTAAAAGCACTAGAAATAAAGAAAGTAATTAAAATCAATAGTCATATTCATAATAATCAGTTACATTTGTCCAGTAGTCCAATATTAGGTATATTTTCTGTAAACTTATCTTATTTTCATATTTCTCATTATTACTTAATCGCCTTCTCAGTTGACGTTTTGCCTATTCAATTCATATTATCTGCCTCTTTCTCTCTGTTCTTTTTTAATGAATTAAATGTTATTCTTTTGTTTTCTCACTTTTCTCTTATTTTATTTTATATTATGTTCTCCCTCTGTGTGTATTTATAACCACACACTTCGTATTTTTTGTTTAAAGTTATTTTTGCATTTCATTAAAATTATTATCACTGTACGAGTATAAAAATTTAAACAAACAATTTTCTAGTAAATAAAAATAGAATGTCGAGTTGATAGAAAAGCTTGAAGTAACAATATATGGAGGGAGAGCTAATTATTTTTACCCAACCTACACAAACTTGCGATAAATCACTTTCTCCGAGTTTTTACGTCGTACACCATGAGAGAGAGACAAAAAATTTCATAGACCGCTTCTATATACTGTAAGGATGATCTTAAGCTCCTGGTTCACGGCGGGACTCCGCCCACATTTTTTATTTTGCCACTAAACTTGACACAACTAAAAGGTTTTTTAGGTTATATGCTATTTTTTGTTGATAAAAATATTGTAAAAAAGTGGCTATACGAATAAACAAAAACATTATGTCGATATGTGATATGAATGAATGTATAAATACCGTAGCCTTAGTCTTAGCCACGCCCAGGTGCGCCGAGTCAGGTTAAAATCATCAAAAACAAGTCAAAAACTGACTTCACTGCCTTGGAAAGATACTACTCTACCAACTCTATGTAAAAAAGCCCATAATTTTGAATTAAGAAAGCGTCTCCGTTGTTCATACACATTATCCATCTGAAATGTAAAACGATCTGAGATTTTCCCTGCCGATATTCTCTATCCCAATTTTTCAACCTTTCAACGCGGAATTTATCTATGCACATATTACCGAGAATCGAGTGACTCGAATCAACTAAGGCCCCTGTCACATAAAATAATATACTCACGACTCGAAGAAAATTGCTGACAAATCAATCGGTGCTGGAAATTCGAAGAGCTCCAAGTTAATATTTTGAATATGTGTAATGGCAGTGGTTTATCAAAATTGAGACAAAGCATTTTTTTATCCTCAAGCAGCATAATTTCACAATTCACGTGGAAAAAACTAGTAGAAATAGAAATCAATAATAATATGTGATTTTATGGTATAATATAGTAAATATATTTAGGACGAATGGCTTTTGTAATTTATGTTAATTTATTGAGTCGCTGAGATGAAAGTTCATTTAACTTTACTGTGCAGCAGAAATCTGTTTTTTTTGATGCCGCATAAACTACCGATCGGTGAGTTTTGGGACCATACAATTTTCACGAATTTTTATTTCTGTAATTTTGGGGAAAACCTATCTATTTTGAAATCGCTACGTCATTTCCATCACGAGCAATGGAAGTTTCAAATATCGATATAACTGTTAACAAATAAAACAAGACGTAATTCATTTTAATTTGAGTTCCAAATGCCCGGAACCAGTGGGACTATGACATCCCCAATATAGGCTGTATTGTGAGGTTGAAGGCTGTGGTGGCTCGTGACTTTTTAGTGAGTGTAAAGATAAAAAGGTCGACACTGTTCTAGCTGAAAAAGGTTTTCATTTTTCAGTTTGATGGTGTGCTGCACCAGTTTGCTGAAAAAGTTTTAAATAAAAAAAACAAATAAAAAATCGACATCGGATAACAGATACATTAATAATGTCGTATTTCCCAATCTAAGCGCTCTAGCTCAATAAAAAATCACGAGCCGCCACTGGTTGCAAGGAATAGAGAGGAAAAGAGGAAGGTTAGGAAGAAACTGGCGAGTTAGATTTGATATCTTAACTCAGCTAAAACCATGCCAATATCTATTTAATTCTGAACGGTAGTCTCTCACGAGGGGAACAGTCTATTCCATATTCATTTTTTGAATTGATTACAAAGATTTAAAAAAGAGTGTTGAAACTCAACTGAAACTAGGTAGTGATACATAGTCAACATAGTTTTTTCACTGTCAATTGTAAACTTTTAATGTAAAAGCCTCTTTTGAACGTATACAATAAAATAAATAAAGGTAACTGAGCAGCTGACGTTTCGAAATTGGCAATTATACGGATAATGTATACTGTTTTATTCATATCCGGTCCAGTACGGTAATTCAATCAATGCAAATATCTATGGTAATGATTGTGGTGGATATTTGTGGCGGACATTGTTCCGTAACAAATCCCTGACGGCCATTGGGTATATATAAGGGGGGGGGGGAATTCTCGTGACAAGCCGGGAATAAAATATGTAACATTAAAAAGGGTTTTGAAAACAGGCTACAATTCTACGTTTATGGGGTGTCATAGACCCACAACCTCAGTGTAATAGGAGTCTAGTTTGGTGTGTACAAACACAATATATCCCTTTTATTATTGTTGGAAGCTTTAACTGGGGTTGTTTACACCGTGTTTCAGGGTGGTAACGCGAAACAGTGGATTACCGCCTATTGTGGGTGGTATAATGCTTATTATAAATGATCGGTTACACGTTAATACACCCAAATATAAAATAAATCATTGGGATTATCAGTGAAAAATAATTCACTGTACTTAATTTAGACCAATTAATTATTATCTATATATTCAAATAATACGTTTTTAATATTTTTATAAGGATGACGGAGTACCTACATACACATGAGTGAATCAATTATAAAAATGCAATGAAAATTTATTGAAAGATAATGCCTAGTCAAAGCCCGAAGAAGGTTTTCATAGAGTTAACGATTTTAGTCGCAGAGAAAATATTCCTAAGTTTATTTTACGTAACGACCGACAAAAAATATTTAGATATGCACCAAAAATTCTAAGACTTGAATTGTGTCGACAAGTCTCAATATTCTAGACAATGAAGAATGGTATTCATAAATATTTGATTGCTGATATAAAAGTTCATTAAAATACAGTAACTAATCATGAATTCATCGGAAAAAAATATTAATTTTTTGGAGAATTATATATTGTGACGCCAACAACACCATTTTAATTGGAAGTAACTATTCCGGATTGTGATTTTTATAGGTTTTCAATAATTATGAATGCCAACATCTTGAAAATAAAACTTCGTGCATAATTTTCCTATTTGTAAAAAAAGTTTTCTTTTACCTTTAGAATGCCGGATTCCCGTAAGTTACAACAGTCGCACCTTGCTGACTGTAATTTCGTAATAACTCACTTGTGTTTTACAAATGATGTTGTTTTCAATTATGCTATCTTCTCAGAAAATGTGATTTTGTATTTTTTCAAATTGTAAGTTAATGTCACTAAAAAAAGTTTGATTAAGAAATGTGGACATTTTTTTGTCTTTATATGGTATTTTTGTGTGGATGAATAAAGTTAAAGAAGAAGATTAAGGTTTTTTCTTTTAATTAAGTTTTTTGTAAATACAAACAGTAATGTCACTTTGAAAACCGATTTTTTTCAGCTGTTCTGACGTAAGCAAACTTAAAATATTTTTAACTCGACTTGCACCAAACTTAAAACATTACAAAACATCTCTGTGGATTGATTATTTTGTTGATAAGCGATAACGGTTCATTTAAATATGCGAACACCAGGTTTTGGTCAGCTTTTGTCAGCATAAAAACTCCTGAAAAGATAATGGTGAATGCCCGGGTTCTATAGGACCCTCCGGCAGACTATAAGTTAATGCACTACCTTCTTAGAAAAAGGTTTGCATGGTGTGGGGTGGCCAGCAAAAGCTATGATTTTAGATGATTTAACATTTTTATTTTCTTTTTAGAAAGGGTGGGGGGGGGGAGAGTAGCAGCAAAATTCTTAATTTTACATTTCTGATATTTTTTTATATTCGTGGAGTGCAAACCGGTTTTAATATTGTAATATAGGCACTTTTACCACCACTTAAGAATTCATTCGAAACGTTCAGTAATGTTAAGTTTTATTTTATTAAGTGGGCCGTATAAAATGGGTCGCGGGCTGCGGTTGTCTATCACTGCTTTACACCATACAAACAACAGATAACATGAAGAAATCAAGTTGAACATATTTCTGACAGCCGAAAATTGTTGAATAATTTTGTGAAGTCCAACTTTTAGTACACACTCCCTACTAGATGTGAAATATCAAATTTTATTAATTAAAAAAAATAACCAAATAAAATGTGCTTAATTAAAAATAAACAAAAAGCATTGCATCTCTAGTTCCTCTTTTGGCCATCTGTAAATTTAACTATTTGAAGCTTGACTGTTTTTCATCAAAGACATGTTGAAAAAGTCTTTGGAAAAAGGCCACTGAAGTTGCGCAAACAATAATTCATGGAAATGGAGGAAAACAAAATGCACGATATTCTCCATGACTTGGCAATGAGCAGTTTCCGTAGCTCCAACTCTGCGTTCTGACTCCTGATGTCAAGGCTTAGTGTAATCCGATAATCCTTCTTGCTATTTATCCGTTAAAAATTTATTGCAGCGAATAAAGTTTTATGTTTTCCCCAAGTACGTTGTTAAACAATTATATTCTAACTTGTTGTTACCCCTGAAAAATTATAAGATATTACTTGGCTTGCCAAGATGAACACTGATAATTTTTGTTACTAACG
Organism: Drusus annulatus; assembly: GCA_022651775.1. NCBI lineage: Eukaryota > Metazoa > Arthropoda > Insecta > Trichoptera > Limnephilidae > Drusus > Drusus annulatus. The sequence goes on along the minus strand of JAGWCC010000237.1, from coordinate 575,407 downwards.
AATCAAAAAATATTAGTTGTTATAATTCACCTTATTTTATTTTTGTTCCATTTTTTAAATGGTAAGTCATATGTGCGCAAATTTCAATCAAAGAATAAAAATAATCGTCTGGCAAAATAAATTCTAGGTAGACAATTAATCGCTTGCCTGGATTTGAAAATTTATTTTTATAATTTGATAATTTTATTAGAACATACATCAGTTCCAATATCGAAAATATTTCAATTGTATGTACGCACAACGAAATTATATTGTTTAATAATGTTTTGCAATGTAAATTCGCTTTGTGGTTAGTCGAGATAAATGCATCTTTTGGAACAATTACATCAGTGAGCTCCAAAGTATAATATTTTAATTATTTCTATAGTAAAAAGGTTAACGTTTTTTAAATAGATGTAACTTTCAAGAATTATTTTATAAGTTAATAAATTTCTTGGTTTACAAATAAATGTATACAAAATTGATAGTTTTTTTCTGTATATTGCGATGGAAAAATAACCCATTTCCTCCCTCAATTCAACATCAAATGCTTAAAACTACTACGCTCTAGAAGCCGTCTGTAATCTTCACTTCTTTAAGCCTCGACATCATTATCTGGCTACCTCGTAGAGCCGAATGAATTAAGATGTCGACTTGTGTAGGTATTTAACAAACACAAAATTGGAAATAAAAACTTGAAAATCGATAGAAAATGTTAATATTAAGGGTAGAAGAGGTTTATTTTAGATTTTTCACGATTTATAGAAGACCGTCAAAAAGTGAGAAATTTCAAACGCATGCTTATTATTCATAACCTAATTATCTTTACATTAAAATATACTTATTAAATATTTACGCTTCATTGAAATATTGACTATTGAAAAAAATATTAACAGTCTTCAAAGAATACGAAAATGGAAAAAGACGGATGGTAAAAAAAAGATTAGATTGTGTCCGAGAATCGAATTCGCGGACCTCCACTCTACTCTTCAGAGTTGGTAGATGCGCCGCTCCCGAATAGACCAGAGGTCCCGAGTTCGAGTCTCCACCGAACCATTTTATTTTCTGTGTCTTTTTTATGCATCCATTATTTCAATAACCTGATTATTTTGCTTTAAAAAAGGTAATGGAGCACGTTAAATTTCATGTGTGAAGGGGAGGGAAAATAATAGTCGTAAACGAAATGCACGTCAGCATTTGACACGGGAAAAATAATAATTCACAGGAATATACGAGTACGTGTCAGTTATCACCTCGCTTGGCGGAATTCTGATTTGATTAAAATTCAAGCGAGTGTGCATACTATTATTGTCGTCAAACGCAACTTCCATTACTGGCAACAGTGTCGGACTGGAATAATTGCTATCGTTGAGGCTGAAATGTAATCATGCAGTATTGCGTTCAAGTACAATGCATGTACTGTACAACTGGTGGAGTTTACACAAAATGCTCTGCATACTACGAATACATTAGAAATTTGTTGGTTTGTATTCAAATTTCAGGGGCTTTCTAATTTTCTAGTTATTCGGCTAACTACGGAATAATTACGGTTACTTTGCTGCTGCTAACTTTAATTGAAAAAAAAAACTAGTACTTATTGCGAGGCGTAGCTCGGCAATTGGAATATTTTGTAGATTTTCAGGTAGGTAGGTACTTGGAAATTTTGGAAAAATTGAAAGGGTCTGAATATTATCTAAAATACTCTAAAATTAACGAAGAGTAACGATGAATGCTAAATTTTGTTTATACAGAAGGGGAGGGTGATCGAAGTCGGAATTTCCGCTTGTCGAACGGACGTTTTTACTAATTACCAATCACCACCAGTATATGTTCTGTGAGAAGTACCCAATTAGTTTTAAAGAAAAATCTTGACTGTTGTAAGATTATTAATATTTTTGAGAAAGGCTTTGGAGATTTCCTGACAAAATTATTTTCCATAGAACTGGCACTCCATAAATTACACATTTACATCATGAATATTGGGTGTGGGGTGGCCAGAGGGGAGAGAGAGAGTATGCCCGGAAAGTGGGCGTAGGGTTAGGGTTCTACATATAAACATCCTATTCAAATTTGGATTAGATCGGTCAAATGGTGTAGGATTAAATAGAGTGCAGCTAAAACAAACAGAACTCACTTAAAACAGATCAAAGAAGCAGATATAAAAAAAAATGGTTTTGTAACGGCTCTATTTTTCAAAAGTAACTAATAAATCTTTTTATTTTTATTATGACATAACGATTTCTAAAAGTGATGAAATGCAAACGATTATAATTTATATTAATTAATAGGACTACACACATAAATCATAATACATATGTTCTAATATAACCCTTGTCTCTACCTTATGCTGGCGATTATATTATGACTCGCAAAAAATTACGTTGGGGGCCAGTTTTCCATCGGTTCAATACTTAAATTTTATTATAATATTTTAATAAAAAGACCACCCGATAGAATATAAAAAATACACAAAAAAGTGTTTTAGACACTTACCATTTCAATGATGGATGCTTTAAATCATTTAGATCCCTCCATTATTGTGGAGTAAGTACAAAGCAATCAATGCAATAATCAACGAAAATTTCACCCACGAACGATTTGATTGAAATAGTGTACGGAATAATGCAGTTCGTTGAAGTAATTTGTAGTTATTTACAGAGTTACTCGATTATTTCGCACTTTTTTTCCTTTCCTTAATTTAAAAATAACTTCAGAATCAGAGGAAAACATTCGAGAATTTACAAAATCTATTTTAGAAGCTTGTGTCAACGTTACCCAGCGCCCTTTTACAAATTTTGACAAATTATTGCATTTCTGTCCAATTCAAAGGTTATTCTAAACAAACCATATTATTCAGTAGAAAGAGCCTAAAACTTTAATCATGAAATTTACATATTCTACTAATGAATCTTTGTATTCTATTCTTCGTAAATAATTACATATCTTCAATTATTGGAATGTTCTATTTCTACGACCACCAATGCTCTTCTGACATCATCTCCGAATGCTTAATCAGTAGTGTTTTGAAAATATCAAAAGGTCAAAAGTCAGACGGTGTCGGAATATTAATTTGTCCACGTGATAAACCTCGTGGGGTGCCATACAGAGCTCCGCACGATGAAGCTTCCCGGTAAAGTCCCCGAAGACTTTCAGTCGGATAAAGGGAGCAATAGCTGTAATTAACGGCTGTATGTGATTCGCGATTTGTCTGTTGAATTTAATTCAAAACTTAAATTCAGAATAAAATTATGGTTTTAACACGAGGGGGTAGTGCTTTTATACACCTAAGATACGTCCGTACGAGTGTGGCCGTTTTAAATTTGGAATTAATGTTTATTTAAATTATCATTACATTCTTTTTAAATCCTTACCTACCTATTATGTATTTAAGAAGTTCTGTATTTGAAATGGAACTCATATTTTTTCTTGGTAAGTCAAGTTACATCTCGTGATATTTTACAGGTAACAACTAGTAATATATTTAAGAATGTAATTTTGGGTCCATTAATTTATTTTCAATATTTCAAAAATAAAGAAGATTATCGATATTTCACTTTCACTAGGTGCTCAACACTTTCTTTTCTCTCAGTATGTCACTTTATTTTCATGAAATAATGTTCGAACTCAAAGTTACTAGAAGTATAGTGAAATTAATGTTTATTGTGTCAGAATTCCTGATTTGGTCTGATGATAGACACTGCAAACGAGCCTGAAACATTGCTTTAAGAAAAAAGTCAAATCTAATAATGAACTAAATAATTTTATTGATCGAAAAATCTCAAATCATTTATAGTATTCCGGGCGCTTTTATATACTCGTATAATTAATCTTTTTAATTTCTTTGTGACAGAATCGAGATAACGTTACCAGTAATAAATGTATGGCGCTATGGTCGGTCCTTACTATACTTGATGACGATATTTCAACATTTGACCGTTTGATTATAAGTCGCATCTCAAATAGCGAGCTGAATTTACATCCGTCCGAAATGACTACTCAAAGCGGAAATTGGACTAAAATTTGTGTAAAAAAATAATAAAATGATTCAGTATAATGGCTAAAGTACTTGTATGCTAAATACTATTGGAAGTATCGAAATCACCTCATTCTTCGGTATTTTCTCAGTTGATACGGCAAAACATATTCTTGCACCATTGGCTTTTTGATTAATTGTTCAAAAAATATCCGGTTACCAATAAACATGATGTAGGTTGTACAGTCTGATCGACCATACACTGTGATAAGCAACTTTTAATGTTAATATTTTTATTTATAATATGTATGTCCATACGAGTGTGGACTTTTCAAATTCGAAATGTGTGTTGATTGAAATTATCAATACAAAAAAAAAATATTTTCAAATCCTACCCACCTAATGAAGTATCCACCTATTATGTTTTGTAGCAGGCATTTTCTATGATTTATTAAAAAAAAGGAAATAATAAACATCGTTGACATTTTCCCATCCAAACTAAAGTTATTTAATTATCGAAGGGAAATACAAACACTTTGTGAAACTTGACCAGATAGAATTTAAATAAAAAATAAAGTAACTTGTAATTTTGTTTTTAAGCCACTTTTGAATTGTTATATGTGTATAAAATAAAGTGGCTTAAAACAAAATTGTTTTATTTAAATTAAACTTAAGTTATTTTTTGTAAATACATCTGTAAAATCATGATATCATGTAAATATGTAACTGTAATTGCTAAATAAAAAAAATTCATTCCAGTAGATATATAAAATAGTAAACTAAAAGTAACTTGTAACTAGTAAAATCATGCAGCAATACTTCTAAATATAATTAAAGTAGAGTCATGGTTTACTACTCCTGACATCTCAAAAACAGTATTTAAGAAGCCATAGAATAAGAACAACCTGTACTAGTCTGAAGATGAAGCTGAAACCGGTCCAGTCAAAAAATAAAAAATTGGAATAAAGTTAAAAATTTGTTTTTATTTAATCATTAAACTTAAGTTATTTTTTGTAAACTGATTATTTGGTGTTTTAAAAAGATGATTTCATGGACATATGTATTGCAATTGCTGCAAAAACAGGAAATTCAATTATTACATAAATGTACAGAGTTAATGAAAAGTTGAGTCGGCACAGATTTATAAGGTTTAGGCGAGACGTGAATTCCTCCGAAGGATGGCGTGCTAAAGGATGATAAAGGAAAACACTTTGGAGAGTCTCTCGAACCAGGAGCAAGCTTTCCAACATGCGACGGCTGGTTATTTAACGCTTTGGAATGGACAGTGCCATAATAATATAGCTTACTGTGATCACGTTAACAATATATCTTTTACCAATCGATAAGTGGTCGGGTGGTCCATATCGTTCGGTTCCCACCCAGGCGTCAGGGTTCAAACCTCTGTTAGATTAATTCTCCATCATCACACAAACAACATTTTCCTCTTATAATGATGATAGCACGGGGGAATTCAGACACTGTCAGGTTTTTTTTAAATCTGGGAATGTTTGTCCTATTAAAAAAAGCGTTAACTCAGTTGTTTTAGAATAATTAATTTACCTAATTAAGGTTGGTTATCAAAATATCATTCTAAAAAAGAGAAATTATAAGAATAAAACAGTAATATCTGACACAGGCACTAAATATAATGTCGCTTCTACTGCGGCACTAAATTGGTGATTCATTTATATGTTCTATCACCTGGCATTTTTTCCACATGGGTATGTACATTTTTTACAATGGTTTCATAATCAATTAGAAGTCAATATCTGAAAGTTCAGTTGCTTTAAATCTGTTATCTTCTAGTATTTCCTGAATTCGATCATGTTTCTAATCTCCACAATCGTTTAATTAAGCTCATTGTTTAATTTCGATAAATTTTATGAGAAAACCGATAAAACGGCAAATAGCAGTTTAATGTAAATAATTTCGAAGATACTCCTTTTAAATAACAATCTAAATCAAAGTTCTGCAAATGGGGAATACCTTAGCATCATAAGTCGAATCAGTATTTCTACTTAGCACGCGAGCTTTTCTCTTATCCCGGGAAGATGGGGAGGCGGGGAAGGTTGCGCTGCTCTGGGAGATAAATCTCCTGAAAAAGATTTCAGAGAGGCTGGGAGGCCGGGGAGGGGGAAATCCCCATGCGAAAGGTTTCGTTTCATTGGTTATAAAAAGAAACAGTAAATTAAGATCTCCCTACGTCTTTACAGTTTGATGATCTAGCAACATTATATTTTATCTGTGAATCCAACTGATGAAAGATTGTCAGAATAACGGTATTTTGGTTAAATACTACATATTATATTATTATATATTAAAACCGACTGAATTGCAAAGTAACATTTTGAAAAAAATATCAACAATAACTGTAAACTCTTTCGGGAAATTAATTTTATAATATTTTCCGAATGTTTATAACATTTCAAAAATAACTAGACCAAGACTATAACTAGAACTAGAACCACAAACCAGAAAAAGAACTTCGGTCCATGTTTTATACCAAAGGTATTATTATAGTATGATAGGTAATCAAAAAAAAGTATTGATTCCTACAAAGAATGAAATATAATAACACGTACAGGAAAACCATAAAATCGAATGAAACGAAAAAACCAAATATAAATAAAATTTCACAAAATTTAAAATCAAATAAAACTTTATCAATCTATAATATTTGCTGAATAATAAAATTCTCGTTGCAGTTCATATTTATTATATAGTTTGCATTCATATTTTCTTGTTACGGTTTAATGGGTGTATAAACGATTAACAAATTTTTATTCGTATTAATTCATGTCTCCTTAAAATAATAATCCGACAAAAACATCTGCAGCAGAGGGAGGGGTAAACAAGTACATTTCACTTCAGCAAAATTGAAACTGGAAATGAAACAGTAGTCTGTTTTGTTTAGACAGGGCGTCTGATTTAAATGAAGACGGCTGAATTCAAATAAAGAATGATACAACCCTAATAAAGCAGCCTTCGTTCTCCAGGACACCCGCACCATGGCGGTAATGTACAGCTTCTTGGAAAATAAAATAAAATCCTCTTGACAGAGTAGAGGATTCGAAATGAAGATTTAATACAGTGTGCCTGCTAAGTAGAATGGTAAGATTTATTTAATACCATCGGGTGACAACACTGACCCAGATTTTAAGAAATAAAACGCCTTAATAGGTGCTTACTTCGTCATTAAAATAGGGTTGTCACGGGGCGTTAAAGTGTGCCACACCTTGAGCGTGACTTTAGAGGTGGTGGAGATATCAGGATGAGTGCAATTCTCGGAAAACTCTTTCGAACAAATCTCATCGAGATTTACTGAGTCGACACAGAGACATACTAGACAGTAAAAATCTTAACGACAAATAATAACAGCGTGCGCCACAGGCAATTTCCTTTGACAAAAACAATCGGTGACCAACGTTTGATCATTCGATATATAAATACGATTATTTAACGACGCTGGAAAGTGATGGGAAAATAGATAACAAGCGATATCAATCTCCAAAATATTTTTCTAGGATTTGGCAAAAATTGATGTCAACATCTCAGATATCAGTAATCGAAATTACAATATATACGTGCATGGCGCCACAGTAACATTTAAAATACTACTCAAGTGTTTTTATTTTATGCGATGATTCTCAATAAGTACCAAATTAAATTATGTTAAACTTAAAAAGGCAGTCTAATTGTAATTTCTTGGTGATTAAAGTTTTTATTTTTCGTTTATTTTAATATATTAAACTCACTAGAACGTTTTGAAAGTTTTGTCAAATAAGTTATTTTTGATTATCTTAAATGTGTAAATTGTAGGTTAGGGATGTGTAATTTTTTTATATTTAAAACCGGGAAAAAATATTTACCATCCAAAATATATATTAAATGAAAAAAATGCTCTTGAAATTGAAACACAAATCACTGAAAGCCCAGGGGTCTTTACCCAATTATTACTTATACGCAATTATTTAATCTTTTGAAGGGTGGTATTATGCAATCAATTAACGTTTCTGAATGGTAATAATGGAAAATAGTTAATATTCAATGGTTGTTTAGGTGAACACATTTTTAAATGATGTGAAAACATGTCAGTAAAAAGTGCAATGTTTAATAAAGAGGCGAGGGAAACTTTGTAAACAAATTATCGATAGGTTATTTTATAATTACATTTAACATTGCATATTCATTAACAATGCCAGAAGTTCAGCATAAAACTGAGAAACATGGAAGTAAATAAAGGAAACAAGTTTAAGATAAGGATTTTTAGATAGTTTGAACACGTAGAGTGAATGAATGGAGAAAGGAGTGTAAATGAAGCCTAATGGGATGGAAGATGAAATCGGGAATGCTCCAGAAAGACAGTATAATGAATTGTGTCCGAATATTAAAAGAGTAAGAGACGATGTATGAATGTAGATGTAGATTGAACGAGTTAGTGGTCAAGTGGTCTAAAGCATCAGACTCTTACTCAAAAAATCTTGATTTAACTCCTCAAAAATTGTATAAGTAACATTTTTTGCTCATCATTAGATTAGCAGGAGGAATTTAAATATTCTCAGGTTATTTTGTAACTTGAATAAAAGATTAATCAAGTGTACTAAGACAGCTAGATAATGGACCATATTCTTTGATTTCTCTTGCGGAGATATCCCGTTATAGTTATATACTAGATATTTAGTTGCGTAATTAAATTGGTCTAGAATTATTAAAAAAATATATTCTAGACCAGTTTAAAAAAAAAATTTGAAAACCCTAATGACTAAAGCACCGACCGAAATTTAAATGTTAAATGGGACATTAAAAACATAATATAAATTATATTGCCTACAGTGATGTAAGACATTATAGACGCCTGAAGATTCCTGAAAATTTCAGCCTCCCCAAGACGCCGCCGCCTGTAATTTTCAAACTACCATAAATTTTATGGTGGCGTTTTGTGTACAGAACGTCTTACTGCTCCAAGCCTCGGTAAATAAATTACTGCCTATTTGAATTACTTATTCCGGCATAATGCCTCGAGATGAGATAACCGGAATAAATTCAGATAATATTGTCTGTCACTCATGTGGAAAAGGTTTTTTTGGTCAGCTTAGGCTCTGGGTAAACTATAAATATATGGCAAGATAAAATTGATAAAACAATAAAACCTAGTTTCTGAAGGAAACATACGAGGAACAAGCCTATAAGTTGTTACTTGTGGTCGTCTTTTAGAAAAAAACAGGAAAACCTTTCTTTCTATCATAAACAAGTGTAAGTCCACGTGGTTGATTGTTTGGAAATCCACTTGAAACAAGGTATTTCTTCTTGCAATGAGAAATTTTTGAAGAAAAACGTTCTTGAAGATTATTATATTCGAAATATAAAATCTCTAGAGTTAAGATTATATAAAACGATCAAGATATTCAAGTTGTGCTATTAACTGTATATAAATCTAAGTATTGAAAGAGAATCAAATAACGTATAACACTGAAAAAAAAGAATATTTTCATCAAATTTTGGTAAACTGCACACTCAATCACTTTTTTTTCAATTCAATTCACAATTTAGTCTGAGTAACTTTTTTTTAATTGTAGAAAGCTTCAGTTGTCAGAAAAGACTTGTCACTGAAGCCGGCTGCTGGGAGGGATATAATATGATTAAAATTTCAGACCCTTTGACTCCCGCACCCTCGAGCCCTTGCCCTTCCCTAATTACAGTTTTCAATTCCGCTCCTGTAATATGACCCGTCCTGACCCTTCATTCTAGTGAAGCCCTATTAATCACTTATCTCGGTTTTCTTCCGCGAAAAACAGCGTTATTTTAAATTTATTTTTTAAATTTTAACGCCGGATAGGAGGGTCTAAGGGAAAATTCAGGGCCTGTATCTGGCAACATTGTGTGTAGCGTACTTAAAAAAAAAAGTAATGAGTTATTTTATTTGGTGTGGGGCTGGAGGAATGGGGAGGGAAAAGAGATGGGGAAGATGAAGATTCGAGAAGTATCTGACTATTTACATCTGGTCACTAAACGTGGCTATGAAACCATTTAAAGCAACTTTTTGATTCTTAATGGGTTTGCTACCAAGATGATACTGAGAGTATCTACTACTGGAATGTTCCGCAAATATATTATAAATTATTTTATTTTAATTTTTTTGCGAAATACACATCACAAAATAATTAAATACTATTTAAGCATGCCCGGTTTTGAACACGTAAATTCTGGATCCAAAGCCAAGTTAGGTTTTTTAAATTACTGATTATTTGATTTTTAATATGAGAGGAAATTTCATAGTGAACTTTCTAGATTTATAGAACAGTAGAAGGGTATGATTAAAATTAATAAATCTATAAGATAGATTATTGTGAAAAAATAACATTGACATTATCTATAGATACGCGCACTTTAAATCTTAACTTATCGGCTTAGTGTAAACACATTTTGTTCGATACCATAATTTAGATAATACATTTTTAGTTAGATTATTTATCCAAAGAAAATGAGCAAAGAAAAAAAGTCTTTTTAGAAAAGGATATGAGAATCTCAAAAAGGTAAGTTTTTAGATAGGACCGATATATCTTTTGTAGGTACACATTGTAGACAGAAGAGATCTTTGGTGATCCGATATAAAAATACACCAATTACTTAATTTTGCTTAGTTTTAACACTGAAAAATCATTATGTGTTTTCGGCTGCAATAAAAATGAAATCACTTTTTTGTTCCAATTCTATATTATACATATAATTTTATTACAGATTACTTCCTATGGATCCTATTTGATCAATACGTATAATGTTAATTAAAGGATTCCATGTCACCACACATCAATTTTTTTTGTTCAAGTATAAAAATAACAAAGAATGTATGGAGGATTAATAAATTGTACTGAATAGAGGTGTACAGAAAGGTTTTTAGTAGAATATGGGGTACATTCAACCCTTCAAGCGCAATTAAACGATTGTGACATAAAACTGAAGTGTCACCAATAGAAATTAGTTGTGATAACTTTGCTGCGTTCCATAGAGTCGCTACTTTTTTCGGATTTTTCGTTGTTTTCTTTGTAACTCTTTGGATTTCCTTGATTCAAACAACATGTACAGTATTAACCATAATAAATAATTTTTTTTATATAAATTCTATTAATTAATTTATCTTATGATAATATTTTTTGTGTTAAAAAATACGCAAGTAACTTCATGTCATTAAACAATTAGGTGGGTACTAAAAAAAGAGCGTAAAATAAATAGGTTACTGGAAAATTTTAGAATTTTTTTTTTATGTAATACTTAAACAAAAAACCATAAAACAAGCAGTAATGACGATTTGTCGTATTTTTAACAACTGAAGGAATATTTTTGGCTTTGACGATTCGAGAATAGTTTTAGTGACTTCAATCAGAAAAGTTAGATAATTTCGTTATACCCCTCCGTTCTCATCATTCGGGAGTTTTTTTTCTACAAAAAAGGGTTTTATACTTTTTGAAGTGTCCTCTTACATCGAAGTTTGGCTATCGTGAAAGCTATTTCAAGGTGTATGAAAATATTTAAAACTCATTTCAACCTGAAATTAAACATATTTTTTGTAAAAAAAGAAGATTTTCTTAACCTATTATTTACGCTGATTAGTTATTCGGAAAGTTTTTATTTTTTAAAGAATTGCCCAGCTTTGTTTTTAAAGCTTTCTTGGAAGAAAAAAAAAAATCCGTCAAATTTCTTTGAAATGTGATTAAAATTGATATGTGACTTTTCGGTTTTGACCGAGCCTGAGAAAGAACTAATCTGCAGATTTTTCAGATAACCCAATATTAGTTATTTTGTGAAGTTAACACTGTAGTAGGATTTTTTTATTGACCGTAAAAAAATCTAACTATACCGATAAAATTGTAGTTATTATGACTGGAGAAAAGCGTATTTATTTAAACACTTAAGTGCCCTCAAAGTGTAAAGGGTTGAAATGCTCTCAAAAAGTTAAGGGTTGACATACCCTCCACTTGGCTGAGAAAACACTCGTTTACCAAATGTAATTAACGACGTCATTCAAGACCGACTTTCTATTGGTTCATAAATACAGGCTGTAGTGACCAATAACAGAGTAGAAAACGTCCAATCTCGGGCTATTAAACATTTTTATGTTCATAAATAATGTCGATTAATGGTTAATAAATGGACGATGATCGTTAAACCGAGATTGCGTTATTTGACAGAAACGTTAAAGGTGTAATTAAGAAGCTTTTGATCCTGTTAAAACTTACCTGTCTTTTGTTGCTCGCATTCTATGGACAGGGATTTCGAAAAACGGAACTGTTTTAATTTGTTATATTTTTAAAGTAGTAAATTTAAGTATTTCGCCAATTGAAGTGAGCTCGTGCTTTATGACTAGGTTCGCCTGTTTGTGATATGATGATACAAAAACACTGTGTAATTACACATACAAAGTGTAATTATTGACAGCCTGTGTGGTCGAGTGATAAGACGCTCGACTACGAATGCATAGGTCGCGGTTTCAAGCCCGGTGTGCGCAAATAAATTTTATTTAATTAATATGTGTCATAACACATTTAATTCAAATAAAATATTACCAAGTGTATTTGCAGCACGTTCGAGAGTGGTAGATACTCTTAAGTATCGTCCTGGTGAAAGACCACCATTCAGAATTGAAACGTTGTTTGAAATGGCTTCAGCCGTGTTCAGTGAGCATATTTGAATAGCCAGGTACTTTCCAACCTTTCTCTTCTTCATCTTCTTCTCCTCCCCACTACCTTCAGCCTCACAACATACCCCGATTGGGGATGCCAAAGTCTCACTGGCTTTTATATTTACCTTAAGTGATGCACCTTGTTTGTTAAGTACAAGGTTTTGTAATAGACAGATTTGGTTTCATTTGAAGAATTAGCTCAGTTCATAGCCTAAACTATCACTTTCTAAGCATTTAGCTGCGTCTGCAATAGTAGGAAAAACATTTTGGTTACAACCCCTGATAGGAATATCTTACATCGTTCTTCTCGTTTCTCGATGGTTTTTGCTTAATACACCGCATGGCATTACTTAGAGAAAAGCAAGTTATCGCGGGACCAGTTTTCTTCACAGTATCTGCCCTCGCTTTTTCGTCGACTTTTTCATTTCCTTCTAGATCCGCGTACCCTTTAATCCAGCCGAGTTGACTTTTTATATCCGAATTGTTAGTGAGCGTAATTTAGTTCTGATGTCGACTATAAACGGATTAATTATATACTTGTGAACGATGAATCCTTGAAGCAAATTGATGGGTTTTATATTGAGAAAGTACGTTCGTCAAAAAGACGGAAACAGATGAGTTAGTGCAGAAAATCAATCAGTGAAAAACTGAATACAGTAATCACTAATAAACAGTTAACAAAGAAAGGGTGACTTGCAGTCCACAATGGAATTCTGATATTAAATCTGATGTATGTCAGTGAAGCATGCTACTGATTAGAGAAGGACTAAAGTAGGGTGAATGAAGAAGAAATGTGATTTACTCGGCAGTTTGGTAGAAATCGTTTACATTATGTCAATTGCAAAGAGTAAATATTAGAAATAAATATGTGACTGTCAACATAAATTACCTCTGTTTTCTCATCCGAATGCAACCTTAATGGAAAAAGTACTGGAAAAATAGTTGGTTATGTAGACTGACATCATTGTTAACATTTGAATCCATAGGAATAATAAAACAACATTACACACAGCATCAAGCCATACGAACACATACATTATTTATTAGATAAGAATTAACTTTAAAGATTTTTTGCTTATTATTTTAATATTATTAATTGAAATAATATCAAAGAGAAAAAATATAACGGTCGCGATAGTAATATCATGCAAAGATGGCAGCCAAATCGGAAGAAAAATTGAAATGATATTAATAATTTTCAAATGAAAAATGAGATTGATTAAAATGCCGGTTTCCTATAAGGTCTCGGTGGCTGAGTTGGCAGAAGCGTTACTCCCGGATAGAGTTGAGGTTCCGAGTTCGAGTCTCAGTCGCGACTGTTATATTTGTTCTGTTTCATATTTTCCTTGAAAATTATTGATATTATTTCAATTATTAACACAAAAATAATTGGCTTTTATGGGCTTTTACATAACTGTGCAATAGCTAATATAAAACAACAGTGACATATAAATAACACGGAATAAATGATTAGCCCACAAAAACATAAATAAGTTACTAGATTTAGTGCAGTTACATATTTTAACAAGAGTTCAGCAATCAGACAGTGTGAACAACGAATGGAATTGAAAAATATATTGACACTAGTGTGAATTGGTAAAACGCATCTTTGCAGTACTTACCAGATTTTATTTAAAATTAGTCGTCGATACGACCGCTATTGAAGACAATCATTTGACCTGGCTAGTGAGATTCAATAAAAACCATTATTATGTACACCATAAATATTAATTGAGTGTAATGGAATATTGGGAAACCGACCCTCGTCCATTAAAAATAAGTAACAGCACATGACAGGCACGTGTGGGCGCCATTTTGTGTGGGCGTAGCTTTGTCACGTTCGATTTTCAAATCAAGAAGGTAAACAAATACGCTTCAATAAGGTTTCAGTCAAATTAAATGTTACTAGATTGTGTTTACACTCTTGGAGTAGTTACTGGAATCGGATCGGTTACTGAAAATTGATTAATTTTCCACAGAATAACAAAAGAGTAAACAATTTCATTTTTAATTTGAAGCAATGTAAATTAAATAAACATCGTATTCCCCACTTTTTAATAAAGAAATTGATACGTTATCGGTCAGTGGCAACGTGATCTTAAGGATCAAGTTCTCACCGAGGCATAGGGTGTTTAATATTCTGATAAGTAAGTTCTCTAATATTGCACAAACAACATTTTCCCCAGTACAATGATGGTAGTAGGAGGAATTCAAATATCGTCAGACGATTCGTATCTTGGGAATGTTTGTAGTTTTTTTTTATGTGTGATGGTTTATTTCTAAACAGATTTTAATTTCACTTGTTGCATCAACATTTTCATTTGAAATACGACAACAAATGTTTCCACTTGGTTCTAACCACGCCTTAAAATGGGTATAAAATAAAATGAGGTTAGTTATAACTCCCAGTTAGTGGAAGGTCACAGAGTTCACAACTTTTCTCAGTCCCTTTACTAATCATATTACAGGTAGAATAATTTAATAATTATTTTGATTTCAATATAAAATTATGGACCTTTCCAAAATGTAAAAAGTTTGTTCTAACTACTAAGTAGAAAATCAGTTTTCTGTAGCAAAATTGATGTTGAATATGAAAAACTTTTTCCACACAACTGTTTTCACATCTTGAGCTATGAACCTTTTATTAAATCGTTCGATGCTTTACTCATAAGCATCGAGTTTGACACACTTAACATTTGTAGTAGGCGAAAAGAGGAACTAACGAACGTACAAACTTAAAAAAAAAAACAAATATGCGCAAAATCTACGCTAGTGGCACAAGTAGCTGCAATGTTAGATGTGTCAAGTTGTTTAATTTTTATTTAAATGTGAATACTGTACAAGAATCCCAACTGCTCCCAACCATCTAGAGTGAGGCTAGTGGGGAGGGGAAGGAAATGGAGATGAGGAACGTGAGGACAAATCTGGATATTCAGATAGTCATAAAATTAATATGGCTTAAGCTTTTGTCAAGCAATTTTTTGATTCTGAATAGTGGTTTGTCCCCGGAGTGATACTAAGAGAATTAACCACCTTGAAACGTACCGAAAATATAACAAAAATTTAAATTATTTTAATCAATTAATTGTGAAATAACACACTTAATTAATTACACTTTTCTTTCTTGGATAAACCTTAGTCTCGGTTTATCCAAGACATCATCTAAGTATACAATATATGCTCGGGTAGAGCTTTGTATACCATTACAAAGATGACAGCATATATCGGAAGAAATTGAAAAATAATATTAATAATTTTCAATGAAGTATGAGATCGATTAAAATGCCGGTTTCTAATAAGGCCTCGGTAGCTCAATTGGCAGATACGTTACTCCCGGATAGAGAAGAGATTCTGAGTTTGAGTCTCGGTCGCGATTATTATTTTTTTTGTTTCTGGCTTTTCTGTTTCATATTTACGTTGAAGATTATTGATGATATTTAAATAGTTAACACAAAATTTAATTGAGCACGCAGGGATTTGAACTTGTATTCAAGTTGTTAGTTTCCCGATTTTGATCAATTTCAGCAGTTTTCTAAAAAAAAAACACGAAATATTGGATATAATATTTTATTTTGAGATAATATTAAAAGCTTACCTCGTTGAAAAAATATGACGAAAGCACAAAAACAAACGGTTTTAGAACCACTATTGTTTCGTTCTAGATGTTTGACGACGGCTGCAAAACAATTTTGTAGCATCGTGGCAAAATACAACAGTATTATCGTTAGCAGCAAGTACGGGGTGGTCTATGGACATAGTTATTTGTATTCAGGGCGAGTCAACAATACGCTTCACACTGGTTAGCGTATTCTGGCCGAATGGATATTCAAAACAAATGCATGTTAATAGACGACTAGGTCAGTCTGCTGTACAATCAACGAACTAAATTACTAATTATTTTTAGTCCACCCGGTTGGGCTGGTAACATTCATTAATAATAATAAGTCTTAATCATTACCATCCATATCAATTGCATAAATACCTGAAATAAGCAAGAATATTGTAGATATCTGGCAAACTCTACTATGGCCTGGTTGTTTCAAACCCCGTCATATTTGACACTGTCGTGAAATCGAAAAACAACACCATAATTATTATTACATGTATTTTTTTCACATTAGAAATAATTAGGTTGTGTTATCTAATCAGGGGTCAAATGTCTACAAAATTTGATAAAAAAAACTCACGGACCGAGAATAGGCGGTGAGCTGGAATCAATGTTTGAAGACCCAAATGTCAATACATTTCTACTTGGCGTCGATTGCCGATTTGACGGGGATCGAAACAACTATTGGCCAAACTGTTTGAAGAGCGGTTTTTAACGATGTTTATAATATTGGAACCTACCTTGGGTAAGAATGGAAGGTAGCAGAGGACGGAGAGGCTTCTTCAAAATAAGAAGTATTGGCCTAAGTCTAGGTCTAGGTGGCTGGACGGTACCCACTGTACTGTCGATTTTCTAAAGGGATATTTAAAGAAGGTAAAATCGTCGCCCGAAAGACAAAAGCGCTAATGCACCATTTTGAAGTTTACACCAGAGCACTTTAAAGTTTTTTTTGTATTACAATAAAATTCAAAAGTCCAGTACCAGGTTGAATTTTGAAAAAAAGCTGAAGGTTTCGAAAAAAAAAAGCTGAGTTTTCAGGAACTGAAAATTGTATACCGGTTCTATACTGATATGCTATCATTGTAAATTTTAAAACGAAAGCACTGCATTAAAGAGCGAGTTAAAACATATATTTTTATTTATTTAACAAAGATCTTAAAAACGAAAAAATAAAGTGAGATAATTTTTTAATTTTATTTTTATTTTTTCTGTTTATTTTAAAGAAAGACAAGCATTCCCGGGTTTCAAATAACCTGACAATATTAAAAAAAACTCCAACTGCTTGTGCAATGGTGGAGGGCTTTGCTAGCAGAGGAATTGAACTCACGACGCCCGGTGGGAATTCGACGCGTTTGTCCACTCAGCTACTACTGGTCAAAAAAAATAAATAAAAAAATACATGTAGGTAAATGCATAATATAACAAAAGAGACTAAAAACATTTATTGACACCCCATATATAATTAGATAGGGTTAAAAATGTACATGAAAATATATATATATTAAACATATATGTGAGAAATAAGGTAACATTTTATATATAATATAATAATACAAATAATTTGCGAAACGAAAAAAATTATATAAGAGAGGATATATTTATGCTGGTATTACGCTAGTATTGTTATTTCCATATAAACCCTTTAGTGGTCTAAGAGAGATAGATCTCCCGGTCGCGGAAAGGCTTTGTTAGAATGTAGTCCTATATTACAGCTTCCCTCTTTGCCACCCATGAGCTAGTAGAAGGCGTTGATAAAGTAATTACGAAAGTGTTTTCTAAAACATCTCTTCACACAGCGATAGAACTTAACCAATAATTAATTTTAGAATTATTATTAAAAATTGAAAACATTAAAAATAAAACTTCACGAGAAACCAGCAGGCCGTATTGAATCTAGCATAACCTCTAACTGTTGAAACTGTCTACGCCACCTCTTCACCACTCCATTAAATATAATTGGTCTCCCACTACGGCGCTACGGTTCTGCGGAATAATAGTGCTACGACTTTCATATAGCAGGTGTTCACGTTTATTTACTTAACAACTTATTTTATAAAATAGGTTACTAGAATTCTACAAGCGATTCTCAAAATATTAAGTACTGTTTCTATCTAGGTGTGGGCTTTTGTATATGCTGTTTTTTCGATGCTTTAAAACCAACATGCATAAAATAAAAATTTCATGTTGCAAAGAATATTTTAGAAATATGTAAACATAACTTATTTAAATTAGAATAAACTTATCAAAGTTTTCTGCTTTATTATCATACTAATTACTGAAAGAATATCAATAATTTTCATCGAAATGTAAAACAGAAGAAAAAAACACATACAAAAATTAGGTGGCGACTGAAATTTGAACTCGAAACCTTTACTCTATCTAAGAGTAACTTGCTCCACCAAAACCTTTCTAGAAACTGTCAATTTTTTCAATCTCATATTTCTTTGAACATTATACATATTGTTATTTTATCAACTTGTTCTGATGTAGGTGGCCATCTTCAATTAGAAAATGCTTGTTTAGAGAAGAGTTAACATAAAAAATAGTATTGTTTATATCTATTTAATATATATATATATATATATATATATATATATATATATATATATATATATATATATATATATATATATATATATATATATATATGTAATGTTTTTAGAACATATATATATTACATACTGTATTGGGGAATAGTTGCAGAAGTCTGATCTTTCCAGATGTTATTAAATAGTGTTATTCAATAATCAGCCTGTATTTTTTCCCTTCTCTTTAATGTGCATATTGAACAATGCATGTACATGTCCCCTCTACGCCAGGCTCACAGCAGGTCTACGTCAGGCAGCGGGTGTCGTAGACGAGTGCAGTTGTAAATTAATAACATCATTAGAGGTGCCGTATTGAATTGAATGTAGTGCCTGATTGAATGCATCGAAGCTACTTGTGTCTTGTAAGCTGCTGCTAGAACTGCATATCCGCTGCGACAGGTGCCGGATCTCTTAAATCGCATGGTAATTGATTAACTGAAGAGTTTCAACAATTCTCAGGCGGTTTTGAGGATGTTTCTTACTCACATATTATATTATATGTTTTCATTTTAGCCTCGTCCTGTTCATGTTATATTGAAATTATACATTTAAAAAAAATCGTATCAACATCGATCCACAAAGCCTCATTCAGAAGGGTGTATGAAAAATACTGAGACCCATAATACAACAATATTTTTTTAGTAGAAATCATTTAATCTTCCTGATTCAAGGCGTATCTGAGTGATTAATAATTAATATTCATGACTAATAATAGTTCAATTATTGAACATTCTTTCAGGAGATCATTTCGGGTCAAGAATAACGTGATTTTGTAAGAATAATCTCTGCTTCCGCGAGCTGTAACTGTTATTTGCGTAATGATGTTGCATTGTTTTTACAAAAGTGTACTTGTTTGGATCGTATTAGATTGTGTCAACAATGTTGGACGCTTTGTGAATTGTTTTTATCGGTGAAATCGACAAACTTCAATAGTGTTCACTTTTATAGTTGCATTTCAGATGGCAAAATATAAAAAGACGTTTCTTAAGCAAATTTATACAATTATCATTGCGTAAAAGGTGATATAAAAATGTTCAATAGTAATAATCAGACAATATATGAATTCTTTCTACAACAATAATGATTGAATAAGAGGAAAAAGTTTCTTCTTTTTTTTCTTTTTTATAGTTAATACAGCACAAAAGTTCCAACTGCTCCCAACCATCTAGGGCCAATAAGACTATTGCATCTCCAATTGGGTATCTTGTGAGGTGGTGAGGAGGGGAGGGAAATGGGGAAGTGGAAGGTTAGGAAGTACCTGGCTATTCAGCTTTGGTCGCCAAACACGGCTAAAGCCATTTCAAGCAGCGTTTCAATTCTAGATAGTGGTCTTTCACCAGGGCGATGCATAGAGTACTACCACCCTTGAACGTGATTCAAATATGCTACATATTATTTTATAAGAAATAAATGTGATATGACAAATATTAAAAAAAAAGTTTGTTGGGGACGTCGAGTTTAAGCCCGCGACTTTTCGATTCGTAGTCAAGCGTCTTACCACTCGACCATTGAGACCGTCAAAACTGTTGGAGAATTCAGGTTGAAGAACTTAGGTTGCAGAGGATTAAACCTTCGATGCCTGAGTGCATACCATTAGGTTCAAACTACGAATAACTGCTCTGATGCAAAATAATATTTGCAGGAATCGAACGTGAAACTTCACTGCGGACATCACCCCGTCATATAAAACTCGCATTAAGCTCGAAACTTTTACATTTTTTTAGAAAACCCTGGACGATAAACGCTTGCGAGCTTCTCCTTCATTAAAGTTGGCCGAAGTTTCCTGGCTCGGGCTAGACGCATTCGCTCTACGGAGAATTTATATGTGTTTTGTTTCACAAACGAGTTATGGAGAACCTAAGCGGTTCGGTTAAGATGCTCAAGCAGCATATTAACCAATATCTCATTTGAAAATGCACGTCGTTGTAGTTTAAAAAGTTGCCAAGTTGCATTTTTATAACATTAACTATGTAAGACGGTAGGATGATTTGTTACAGAGTTGAAGTTAAGTTTTGGCACTCCTTACAACATAATGAAACAAAAATTATAATAACTAGCCGTTCTAAGATTTTGTCAGATCAAGGAATAATTTCAGTTGCATTTAGTTTTTTGAGAATAACACATTTCTTTGATATAAAAAGTTTAAAAACATTTAGCAGTCAAAATTTGAATACATGGTAATATAAAATAAAAATAGAAACAAGTAAAAATTAAATAATATACAGTGTTTAATGGTAAAAATCTCATGAAAACGACACGATAATACCTACGAGTATGTTCACTAAATGAACAAAATATTAGAAATTAGAGAGCGAAATATTTTTTAAGCATGGAATTTACGCTTCAAAAATATATCAGTTTATTGTAAAATACACCTTAGTCATCACACTCAACAACACAGTAATATCTACGCTTTCGAGAAAATGGGTTAAGTAATCAATATTGTTATTGATGAAATTTAAATGTAAAGTGCGGCGTTGTTTTTTTGAAATAACAAAATAGGAAGATTTTTTGGAAAACCTATTGTTTCCACAGAGTATTTTATAATTTTGTATAAGTATATTAATTTAACATTCCAAAATATTTTCATGGTATAAGTAAATCGATCTATTGAATAAATATGTTTGTTAAAACATTGTGTGGGTACAAAAAAAGTGGGCGATCCGAAGCTTAACATCAACCTCTTTCATCTTTAAAGACTGACCGTCCATTTAATTCCAATTTGTTGAACTTCATAATTTAAAAGTGACCCTTATTGAGACCAAAAGTTTAAAAATAGATGTATTTAGTATCACCGCCTAATCCAGCAAATTAAATTTCAAAAAGTTTATAAACGGTTTAATACTAAAAGGGTGTTTTCGAGCTAATGTCCCTTGTCGCCTTTCAGCCGAAGTTGATTCGGAGAATTTATGAAAATTAGAAATATTTTTCAGGCATGCATCCAATATTGAAGTACCAGTATTCATAATCAACCTTTCTAAGAAGGAAAAGGCTTGTTTAAACAGAGAAACTCTAACGGCTCGGAGGGCTTTGAAGCAGAAAATGGATGGTTACCTCGAGAGAGTTTACTCTTGGGAAAAGAATAGCCTAGTCGAATTTAATGTTTCAAAGACCCAATCATTTTTGGTTACATAGTACAAAAGGGGTTGAAATGAAAAGCTTGTGTCTTTCGACGGAAGTAATTTGCCCAACAAGCATTCCATTGACATAGTCAGTGTAACATTAAGTGCCCACTGCTCACTGACCAGCCGAGCACTGTGGCTCTGTTGAAGCAAGAGTGAAGCTAGTCTCACTGAAGCTGGGCGAACTATACAGTGTACCTGGGTGGCAGTGATATAATACTACACAACTGCTGCACCTGTACATATTGCAAGTTGCCTAATTATTGATTAAGCAGCAGTTGGTGCCCTCTAAACACCTGACAATCGGTGACCTAGAAACAGGCAATCTGGCAAGCTGTCTGATAAATTTGGGAGATCATTTTTAAGACTAGTCGGCGTGCTCAAGAGCTTTGCTAAGATCCTAGAATAAAATTATTAAAACGTAAATCTGCATATACATGTGCTATAAATTAGTTTTCAAAATGCATCGAAGTCGGTGCGCAAAGACTGGTTCTCACGTGTTTATAAAAAAAATATTGAAATTTAAAGCAACAAACGAAAAATTGTAATTTCGTGGTGGAAGTTTGAACTCTACACGCATTACACAACAAATTTGGAAATATCATTTGATAAAACTATTTTTTTTTGCGTGGTTGTCCAACAATGATTAGGTCACCAACATTTTTCCTCATTATTACTGACGAGTTTTCACCTCTTGGTATTAAAATACAAATATAATGAGAAAATTTTTAGAAGGATGTCATGTTTTCTGTTTAATAAATAAGGCGAGTGTCCAAACTTACAGAAAGATTTTGTTTATCTTTTAATGATTTATGTTAAATGGGTCTCTATTTAACCGGATACTATTTACCTACCTACTTATTTATTAAATACAATGTAAAACAAGCTCGCCTCAAAAGCTTCACAAACAAAAGTGGGTAGGCGCCTTAATTAGTTTGAAACACAGGCCGTAATAAATGGAATACCGAAATTTTATCCTTCTTGCGGTTAAATCTATTGCGAATTTATTGCATTCTCTTTGAGATATAATTAATAAGTCGAAAATGGGATTTTAAATTACGCTTCATTAAATGTGCTCGGAATTTCATGTGCCTTTGTAACGCAATTTAATTGTATTTTTACTTGATGTTTCATACACTTTACATCGGCATTGAATACCATTATTGTCCTAACTGGGACACCTGGGATTCAGACGGATTTGCTTAATTTTAGTATCACCCTAGGGACAAACCTTTACTCCCTTTATTACGATCAACTTTTGTAAAGCTAAATATTAATAGCTGGGATTAGTGAAGTTTTAAAAAAATATTTTATTGTTGCCAATAGCATGTTGACAAACATGTAGAAGGGAACAGTAGTGATTTATGTTAAAGCCTGACAGGCTCATATTTTCTATCAATAAAGGGAAAACATATTTTTCAATTTCAAATATTTTTTTTTGTCTTGATTGACTTTTAGACGTAATGGTTTCTTTGCAGGTAAATCAACCTTTTTTATATGGGATTTAAAATAAAATCAATCAACCTTTGTATTTTTATTTAATTATTTTGTCATCAGGAAAAATAAGGCTTAGATCAGATTAAGGGGATTGATTGTAAAAAAGGTAATTCCATTATTTTAAAGCTTTCTTAAAATGAACTCTTAATGTAGGAGTGACTATTTTAAAATTCAATAATGTTAGATCGTTTTTTTCTTTTGATAATAATCAACCGTAATGTGTTCAGTGTTGTATGGAAGCTTCCTCAGATTGTTTTCAGTCTTTTTGATTTTGTGGTTTGAGCTTTAAGTATTTTAATTGTCTTAAATTCTATTAATTCTGCTAGGACCGCACTGAATGACAAGATTTTTCCATCACTATCCCATCAAAAATGTTTTGGACTTCTAATGCATCAAGTATCCTAGTTTTGGAAGTACATTGTATTAAGTATTCATGGTTTGAACCACACATTGGTATCGCAGCGAATGTTGCACAGGTGCATTGCTGGCATACAGCATGATTCAAAATTGTTATTGGAGATTAGAAATGAAAATTCCCCCGAAAGTACAAAAAAAAGATAACTTTTAGATGAAAGAAATATTTTTTAGCTATTTTTTTTTGGAATGAATAAAAATAGTGCACTGCAAAACCTTTTCGAATTTTTTTACAAACTTTTGAGTGCTTAAAATACAAATACAAATAAATACACTTGTTCCTATTCCGCTAATAACAATAAGTAGGCGTAAGAAAGAAAACACTATGTTTCTTAGTAACTTTTCCCAAGGACATCACTGTCGGAAGTGTATTCATATGCAAAAATAAACACAGTCCTATGTGTGTGTATCCTATGTATCGCACGACTTATAATAGGCGTCTGTTTTTGGTTTTTTTCTTTTTTTTTTTAGGTTTGGTTGTATCGTTCTATTAAAAAGGGTGCGTTTATCTAAAAAAAATATTCAATAGTATTATATATGTAGATCTCGAAGCTTAGATATAAAAAGTAAGATTTTGTGATAAAAAATAAAAAGAATTTACAACCTTTCAGTTCCTTAGTTTTGATAAAAGAATCAAGTCAGCAGATAAAAAAGTATACCGATACAGCGGTAATTAATCTATAAACCAAGATTTTTTTCTCATTTCTTCTACCCTATTGGCAGATTTCTCAGATAGGCGAGAGTTAGCGCAGTGACCTTTAAGTTTTTCCATCTGTTAAGGGTGGTTAAAGGTTGATGTACAGTGGAATATCTGATAGCGATACATTAGATCCAGGGCAAGGGGCGCTGGGTGCACGGGGTGCTGGAGGAGAGGGTGCAAAGCCGATATTTCAGGATTCAGGCAAGCGTGAAATCAGGGAAGTTTATGAGGAAAGAATTAAATAGTTTCATTTTACTGTAGCAGAAAGTTCTAGCCATGCAAATTTATTTTATTTCACATTTTTATGTAACAACTGGTAACCCATAAAAAATCAGGGGATTTGAAAATATTATTTTCTTAATTTGATAACATCAACCAACGTCAGTTCCATATTTAAAATGTTCAAAATCTTATGGTCGTACATACTCACAATGGAAATTATTTATGGTTAAAAATAATTGCAGAGATTTACAGAGGTTGCAGAGATTATTGGACTAACATTTGGTTAGTAGAGTACGATCCCCATAGAAGTGAAGTAAATTGTTTTTTCTTGTTTTGAATTTTGAAGGCATTTTTGGTCTGGGCAGTACTGGTACTGATAAGTATATATATATATATATATATATATATATATATATATATATATATATATATATATATATATATATATATATAAATAATGATTGAAAAATCGACTAAAACTATGTTAAAGGCGAGCAATTAACAATATTGATTATTGAAAAAGCTTTCACAATCTTCAAATAATACAAAAGTAGAAAAAAACACAGAAAATAATTATTTTAGGTTACGACCGAGTCTTGAAATTTCTATTTATGTCTAAACCAACAAAATACTATATATAATGATGTACGAAATCTGAGGAATTTGTTTTATTTTAGGTGTCGCTCAAAATATATATCTGAAGAACTTCTAGTTACTTTTTAGAATATTAACATTGATTACCGCTTAACTTGACATTCGCGTAGTTTGCTGTAAATGACTGACAATCACCAACTAAAAAATTAACAAGGATTGTATTTATCCAATAAGTAATATGACCATCAAACTGACAAGCAAAATCTTCGCGAAAATCAGATAAATCTTAATCTTATCGGATAAATAACACAAAGGAAGAGTGACATAATTGAACTTCTTTAGAAATCCTTTATTTCTACTTAATAATTTTTTGACAAAGTATGGTGACCAATAAGTAGTTATAAAGAGGATTTTAGATGGTCACTTATTTAAATAAAAGTGGAGAGGCCAATAACTAAATCAACCTTTTAACTTATTAAGGTAAAAGCAAAATTTATCTGTAATTTTTAAGGATAAAGTAATGAACATTTTTTAAGTTTTAAAATTAATCAATCAATTAGTGCGGACGTTATTTCAAACTTTAAAAAAGATTATTTGCTAATCTAGCAAATTAAAAATTTCTTCTCGGATGACTTTAATATTCTGTTTTAATTTTAATCCTTATTTTGATTTTAACCAAGCTATCAGAAATTTCATATTCATTTAATTATGTTAAATAAGAATAAAAATTATAATAATATTTGGATAATTTGTATAGCGCCGTTTTTATGAAAAATCACCTCAAGGGCACTGTGCAAATCTTAATTTCTACTTAATATTAATTCTTAGTTTATATAAATATACAGCAACATACTTACCTGGAAGGTCACTTCTGGCAGGACACAATCACCATAGCATAATAATTTAGAGCTTAGCTGATTCTTACAAATATATATATTTATATATATATATTTTTTTATTATTATAATTTTTTCATTTTTAAGGCATGAGAGCAAATACAAAATATGGTATATCGGAGGTATTTTTTAATTTTTCGTAGTGAGGAACAGATAATGGTGAAAATCTTCTAATGAATTTATGGAATGAGAGTCTGAAAAGTTGTCTTGGCTTGAACAGAAATTCTATTGGGCTTGTTACATCTTGATTATGGATATGATTTTCTGAAAAAATGGGTTTTGAGTTTGGCTCTGAACTCTGTCGAGTCTTTTATTACTCTCAGATCATGTAGAAGTCCATTCCAGGCTTTAGGACCTGACACTCCGAAGGCGCGCTTTCCGAACTTAGTGTCTGGTGTGCGCTTTGGTTCCTTCAACCTTCCGATAGCCGATGACATTGCCGATCTAAGGGTTGACTGTCGCAAATTGCAATCTTCAGGAAAACACAATTCCGATAAATAATCCGGAGCCATTCCGTTAATTGATTTGAAAACCATCCAGCAAAGCTTAAACTAGATTCTTTCGGGACATTTAAGCCAGTGAAGATTTTTGAGGTGCTCTGAGATATGGGAATATTTTGATACGCCGGTGATAAGTCTTGCCGCGGCGTTGAAGACTAGTTGTAGTTTGTATAAATCGTAATAAATACACTACCTTCGACGGCCTCCATGGTCGACTAATTGAGATCCCAGACTGCAAATCCAGAAGTCGCGGGTTCCAATCCCGACGTACGTAAATAAATTTTACTGAAGTAATTTATGTTATTTCACAATTAATTAATTAAAACTAATATATGATATATTTTCGGCACGTTACAGATTGGTAGATACTCTCAGTATCAACCTGGTGAAAGACCACCATTTAGAAATAAAACTTTGCTTGAAATGGCTTTAACTGTGTTTGATGACCATATCTGAATAGCCAGGTACTTTTCAACCTTCTTCTTCCCTATCTCCTTCTTCTCCCCACTACCTTCAGCCTTACAACATACCCTAATTGATGATGCCATAGTCCCACTGAATTCAGATGGTTAGAATCAGATGGGACTTTTTTACAGTATTCACATTAAAAAAAAACCTTTTTTGCGACTATCATTAGATTTTTTAGTCTATTTTTCTATTAGTCTGAGAAATTTTCACCTAGCAGTGGATTAAAAATGCTGTACGAAACATGATTATGTATTATTTATACATACAAATATAAGTTTTCTTGATAATGAGTCTTCCCTACAGATTGGCGTAAAGGTTCCATGGATAAAGCTTCCATATACCTCCTGATCATACCGTGTTTCGTACATCCCTTTTGAATACTAAACAAGGAGATTGGAAATCACCCTTCTAGACTCCCTAAACCTTTTAAAATTGGATTTTTTTTAAAAACAGATATCTGTGTTTCGTTACATTAAATTTTGTCATAAACCTCACAAAAAGGAAGAAGATTTTTTTTACAACTTCAATTACTAGTTTATTAAGTACTTACAGAAAATATTAGACGGGAATTTTTTTAAAAAGAAATTCAACTATCCAATTAAGAAGATACATTTTTTAAAAAAGAAAGGCAAACACTCCTGAGCTATGAATATTGAAATACATAACCTGATTAGAAACCGAACGCATTTGTCCACTCGGCTACTAACCGGTCATAATATAAATAAATAGAATATTCACCATTAAAATGCTCATAATGACCCCCATAGAGTAATTTGAAACTTATTTTAAATTAATAAACAGTAATTACACAATAAATATAATAATTTCCTATGTGAGTACGTACGAGTGTGAACTTTTCTAATTTGAAACTAATGTTAGTTGAAATAAGTCATTTAAAAAAAATAAGGCCCTACTATATCCAATAAAGTACCTACCTGTAATGTATTTTAGCAGACATTATTTTTCATAAAAATATTTTTTTTTCTTGACGAGTCAAATTACATCCCATGATTTTTCACGGTTTGACCTAGTAGTCAATAAGGGAAAAAAAAACTATTATTAACTATTCAGTATTGCGGTGTAGACGGTCAAAAGTTCGGTAGTTCTACAAAAATTGCTTTACAGCTGTCTTGTGGAACATTTAACGTAACGGCGAACCCACGCAAAAAAAACCAAAAAAAACCAAATAATTTCAAAAACAATTTTGGAGTTCTACAAATAAAACACAATAATTTTCATCAATATTAAATTAGTATTTTTTTCGTTTACTGAAATAAAAGACGATAAAGTATTTTAAAAATCATATTTTTACTATAAAATTCCACGACGAATTCAAATAAAGATCTACTTCCCAAAATTTTATGCCCAATAAAATACAGAATGCTAATAGTACAATATTTAAGATGTGATTCTTATTTGTTCACCTAATCCACAGAACAGATAATTCCTAGAACTGTGATCTTTACCGACTTGAAATAAAACTGATACCGTCAATTTACACGAAACGCTTAGACTCCTTGGTCCCAGATAGCCCAATGACATTGAAGATTTGCTCAAAATAAAATTTTCATATTAAAAATGTGTAATCGATTTCAACAGAGAGAAATGAGTTAAATACGGGCACACGGACACGCACACATAATACACTTCTGTCGGTTTGGCTCTTCAGTGGCCTAATCCAACAAAACGGGAAAGTTTTCTGAATCTTGTACAACAAAATAGCAACCGCCACTGAAGTGTTACGCCGTTTTGAAAGTGAGCACGAATCCGGTTAATTAGTGGATACTGCCTCCCTAACGAAGTATTTGAAATTAGCGTAACCAACAGTCGACCAGGCCTAACGACGGTTTTAAATTATTGCGTAAGCAGACCCAATGTTTGATATTTCAGTTAACGTAATAAAATTAACGAGCTAAAAGTCATTATCAAATTGATGAACCCGCCCAGTGATGAAAATCTACAGGGATGTGTCATATTGAAGAATTTTGATAGAAAAGTAAATTTTAGGGATGGCTAGAATGTAATTATTTTCATTGCTTAACTTATAAAACTTTAACCGCTCAGACAGTGATTTGCATAATCTAAAAATCTAAAAATACGTTGTGGAATCTTTTAACGACGATTTTTTAACGTTATTAAAAAACATGTTGTGGAATCGCCGTAATAACTTTTAAAGTATATATATCTCGCAGTTATAATACAAAGAAGGAAGAGAAAGCTTTAAACTGTTATTATTTATTTCTTTAACAATTACATAACATTGAGTTATGGAATAAAACAATTGATTCATGTAGCATCAAATGAGGGTGAAGTTGACAATTGATGGGATAGTTTGATTTACATTTTTTTTTGATTATTAAGTAGGTTAAGTGATAAATTTGATTTTAAAGATTTCCTAATTTAAAAAAAAATCTGCCCTCACATTACATCCCATTATTTCCTTATGTCCACTTGTTTATTTATTATATGGAAAAAACAAGGGCTCTTCCTTCTTTGTATTATATACTGTCTCAGCAATCATCAAACTGATATATACCTGTTAACTCTGTATTTTCTACTGGCATACAATTTATCATAATAAGCGGAAGAATTTTAAATGTCCAACCATTGCGAAAAAATGATGGAGGACATTCCCGGATTACGACGAAGACGAAAATATTCGAAAAACTCCTACTGGCATCATAATGTGATTTTGCTTAATGTGGTTTGGACCACTCAGCTACTAACCGGTTACTTGACAGCTAATTTAATATTTTGGTTGCATAGAATCCGATAAATTAATCATACGAAATCATTATTTTCAATTAAACCTGTGTATAATACGTCAATAACCATAACTTAGAATAGAAATGTATAATTACTTCGATCATTGCTAGTTTGATATTAAAATATGAGTTTTAAGTTGTCTTTAAAAAAAATTGTGTGGCAGCAGTGTTAATTTAAAAAAAAAGAATTATTTTTTTGTTATGTATATTTTTACATTATGCATTATTATAAACAGTAGATGGTTAAATAAAAAAATCCACATAGGTTAATACTATCGAGCATCTGTGGGTATATTTAGGATACATTGGTAAAAAACTTATAGTATTGCAGTTATGTTATATCGAAGTTAAACATACAAAGAAAACATTTTGTTGCAAAAAAAACATTAGGTCTTAGGTTTTAATTTTAACCGGTTAGTAGCTAAGTGGACAAACGCGTCGGATTCCCACCCGGGCGTCGTTGGTTCAATTCCTCCGCTAGCTAAGTACTCCATCATTTCACAAGCAACATCTACCGCTTATTATGATGACAGTAGGAGTTTTTTTTAATATATTGTCTAGTTATTAATACCCAACTAAACTAAATGATTTTTTTAATCCAAAAGATATTGCAAAGTAAGCTTTGTATGAAACAGACTCCGAGTTGCTTAACTTCTATAGTACAATAAAGTATTTGTTTTTAGAGCAATGAAAAATGAATGCGGTTATGGAAATTTGTAGAGACCTTCTTTGCTGCATCCTTTTCATTGGTGTTGTAAAGGCCGCCACCCGTTTGAGTTTTGATATTAATTAATCAGTAGCCGGCTAATACCACCCGATTCGATTCATTAACTGGGGCTTTTGTAAATTCCGCGAAATTATAGATCAATCATTACTGCACAATTAAATGGAAACTAATTAATTTCGCCCTACCAATTTACCAAAGGGTTATTTGGCAACTTTCTGTAAACAGACACCTTTGTTAATAGCTGAACACAACAACATTGTGCCCATAATTATGAAAGCACCAGGAAAAAGCTGTTTAGTAGGTATTAAAAAATACACTTTCTTAAATTGTAGAGCTGTTAAGCATAGTAACCTAGTGGCTCAACTGCTCTTCCAAATTCTTATTTACTCGTATAAAGGAGAAATCTGCTAGCATGCTCTGAATAACAAAAATACTCGGTGAGCTCTGGCGAAAGTAATATTTTTTTTCAGTGTAGCGGGTTCAGATCAACACAAATATTTTTAGCTTATAATTCAATTTCTATCATGAACTAGAGAGCTTTAAAATATGCATTTAACAGAAAAAATAGACTCTTATTTTAAACAAATACACTTAAGGGTAGTAGAATAGCGAAACTGGGTAGTAAATCTAGAAAATAAATATATATTTTTTACTTTTCTGTCTTTAAACATGCAGTTTGAATTCGTTTTCTTTCAGTGACAACGGGTGAATTTGCTGTGACTTTTTCACTGGTATGAAAGATCAGACGGTTTTTGTTTCTTCTTCGTCTTGCGGTCCGCTGTTTTCAAGAGCTTTTGAAATGATTTCGAATCATTCGCAACGCAGAATTCTCAGTGTTCAAGTTAATACTTGAACAATGAGAAATGAAACTAACTACACAATGTATGGATGAATTTATTTGAGATAATAACACTCGATTACATTAATTACTATAGACATTTGCCTAACTACCGTAACACAGGTAAATAACACTCGAAAATACTTAGCTAATAGGGTTAACTGTAAATGAGGCAAAAGCTGTACCAACATTAAGATATTATATTTTATAAAACATCTCAACAAAGCAGAAGTAGACAATGCCACTGAAGAGAAAGAAACGTAAAACTTTACACACTTTACAAACTTGTAAGTAAAAGTAATACAATTATGAAATCAAAAAAATAACCTCAGGTGAAATAAAAGTGAATAAATAAAAGTAAAGAAATCATTAACGTGTAAAAGTAAGATGAGTAGGCATATAGTTGAAATAAATATACAACTGACAAAGTGTGAAAGTAACACTTGTAGTTAAAAAATAATAATATAATTAACACAAGTTTAAAAGTGCGAAAGTAACACAAGTATAAACATGTAAAAAAGTGAGTAAATAGCGAAAAAGTATAAAAGTAACACAAGTTAGTTAAATAGTGAAAAAGTAACACTAGTAAAACGTAAACAAAGTGCAAGAGTAACACAAGCACAAAAGTAAAAAAGGTATAAAAATAACACAGTTGTATATAAGTGGAGACAAAAAAAGTTAAAATATAAGATGTGGCAGATGAAACAAAAATAAATTACGAATAAAGTTGTCCAAAAAGATTGTAAGGCGAACTTAAGCTCAATAAATCGGTTGAAGAAAGGTAACCACATCTGATAAGATGGTGTCAACACAAATAGGGGAGGGGCTAAGAAAGGAGTGTAATGAGAAATATCACGTGACGTAGAAGGGAAAAGGAGTTGAAGACGTAACATAAAGAAATAGCATCATCAAGTTGAACAATATTTTAAAAATATTTTACTGGAGTCGTGTTAAGAGTAATGCTAATAACATATAATGTTAAAATATGATAAAACTTGGAAGAACTAAAGGGTGTGTATTGGAACTCTAGATAGAGTCGAGACAAGATATTGGAATAAGAATTTGTAGGTCCAATGTAACCCAGAAATAAATATCCTCGCTCATAAGTCATAAACGTGTGAGCCGGGTATGAAATGGTTATGTATGGTATACCTCGATCTTATGGATAACAGATGTATTCACACGAAGTAAAAATACAACTCTTCTGGTGTCGGGCATTAGAAAGATTGCTGGAAGCAAAAATCAGTCGGACATTGGAAAAGGAATGCAATAATGAAAGATCTACACAAGAAAGAAGTAAGATCATTGAGAACGAAGAAAAAACAATCAAAAAAGGTTTTGTGATAGTAAACAAAGAGAACACCATCAAAATAATTATTTATTGAACACTTTGTCGCTGTGTGTTTTATTTCTCAAATAAAACAAACGCCGAATCAGTAAACTTCTGTGATGCAGACGTCTGATCAACAAACAACTACCGCCGCGAAACAATGGCCCTTCGCAATACGATTCTTTTGTTGTTCCTTTTCATTAATTACACAATGTCAACATACAGCTTTTTCCCTTCCAGAATAATAATTTCAGCCGGCATGGCCGCCCGCGGGAATTTGACGAGCGACGCATGAAATGCCGAACGAGCTTTGTGGCCGCTAAAATTGCGATTTACCAACCGTGAGTAACGGGAGGTCGACGTAACGAGACTGAAAAGCTACCTACGAGGTACCACCTACCCGGGCCCAACCGACAGGGCGGTTTCTGTCGGCACCGTGGGCGGCAGTAAATGTAGCTTTCGGATGGGGTAATTTTAGGTGAATAAAAAATTGTTGCAGTATGGAAACAGGTTAGTTACCCGGGCAATATATTCAGAGAAGAAGATGAATTGACGAACATATTGAGCGGCAGAGGAAATAACCAGGCCTGAACAAATGTTACATATGAGATTGCTGTCGAATAAAAATATACTATTGCTATCTGTGTAGTGTGGTAAAACCATGTATGATTGCCTTAAGAGAGATAAGATCCGAAATAAAGAAAAAGAGGTAAAGCCTTCGTGCGAAATTCCCGTCGTTTCTATTGACGCAACGAGAAAAATACCCCGCTTCATTATTTCTGTTAAAATATACACATTACTTTGAGTGCATCAGGAGACTTGTTGTCGGATCACTCCGTTAATGTTTACCAAATGAGCACTCAAACTTTGCATTTCTTCTGAGGGTGATCTAACTACGTATGAGAGCGTTCTTTTCATGTCGACGCAATGTATTCATTTATGGCATTTGTGTGTTAACACCACACTAATTTGTCATTTTAACTTGAAATATAAAACAAAATGTTAGCAAGATGATAATTTCTGTAATATTTGATTGCATTTAGAGAGACTAAAAAATAAATTATTAGAGACCAATAAAATACAACAAAAAAGTTTGAGTGCATATAACGACAAATACACAAAGTGGTATTTTATTTTAAACTTGTCGTATATGAGTATACATATAGTTCTTTGAGTACGTACGATATGTTATTAAAAATATGTTTTTGTGCAATATAAGGCAGCGGAGGCAAACAAAACCCACCTTTATGACAAATTAAATAATTTTGACAATTAATTATATTTCTAAAGCAATAGTGCTCAAATTAAAACAATACATGTTTAGGCCTCACTGTAATTTAATAAGACTCGTGGACAAAAGAGTATTTTGGTAAAAGAAAATAATGTTGATTTCGCAATTTAGCAAAGCAACTATGTGTGTTGTAATAATTTTGATAATTTCAGATTAAGAACAATCATATGGGCATACAAACACGTTACGGTCTTCATACTGCATTGTGACATTTAAGACACCGTGTGTAGTGTGCAATGTGCATTTCCTCATGTCAGCAACCTTTTCATCCCAAAATCCCTTCTCATCAACGTTGAAGAGGCGTTCTGGTTGATTATTAATATTTGACTCCTCGTACAGCTTCTTGAATTCACCAAAGTGCTGTACCTTGATATTATAGTTAGCCTTCTTGTATGAATTTCATGAAA
Source organism: Drusus annulatus (assembly GCA_022651775.1). Taxonomy (NCBI): domain Eukaryota; kingdom Metazoa; phylum Arthropoda; class Insecta; order Trichoptera; family Limnephilidae; genus Drusus; species Drusus annulatus. Next base: position 540,812 of record JAGWCC010000237.1, on the reverse strand, counting down.
ACCTGTTGTATTTCTGAAAACTCCGCCTATTCTTGACTTCTGACATTTTCGGAGACCAATGATAACGAAAGAACTAACTATTATGATCAATCATAAAAAAACGTAATTCATGGTACTTTATGATGGGAAATTTACTTGGTCTTAATAAAATTACTTTCATAAAGTATTATTTAAAATCAGTTAAAACATTATTTATCATATAACCTGAATTAAAAATATATACATATAAAAGAAAAACATTTGAAAAGAAGAAAAACATTACATCAAAGTAAAGTTTTAGAGCGGTTTAATTTAAAAAAAGAATCAGAACGACACAACCAGCTCCCACCAAGGTCTGGGTCAAACTTACAAGATGGTGTCGCTAAAAAATATTGCATTTTACGGAAATGTCAATTTTTGTGTCTTCTGTGTGTGTGGATAAAACAATGCCGGCACATTTGGCCCTTAAATGAGGTTTTCTAGAAGTGGACTTCTGGAAGCTAGGTTTTAAAGGTCAGCACCCAAAAGTAAGCACTTTTTGGCTTTCTAATACAAGTAATACTATAAATGATTATATCTGTTAATTCTATACTAGTAGATAGGGAAATGTCTAAGGTTTCCAGTGAATATAATTTTAAAACAGTAACCTTTTAAATCATTCATGAAATGCATAATAGAACTTTAGGTTAAACGTTCGAAAACGGTTGCGCTGGTTTTCAAACTGCACCTTTCACTGAAATTTTAGTATTTTTTTATTTTTTATAGAATTTCAAAGATTACAGCCTTAATTTTTTTTTCACTGGATACCTTATACATTATCCTAACTGTGCAGTATTGTTTGTATTATAATGCTACAGAGTCACGTTTAGCGCCATTTTGGGTACTGAGCCTTAATTGCCTCAGGAACTTACAGTTTTAAAATTCAAAGCTCCCGGTGCCAACGACATGATAGCTTAGTGTAAAAATCAAAAACAATATGGCGGTTTGTTTTTTAAAACTCGGTGGAATTCAGTGGATAGCTTTGAAAAAGAATGAAAGACATTTGAAAATTAAATAATGAATTATCAGAACTATTAAAATCATACCACTGCTTTTTATTCTGACCCCTTTCTCTTTTTGACTTAAACTGAAATGATTTCGGAATAGAAACAAGGCTAAATAGGCCAATAATCGTTGCTTTCAGGAAATTATCTCCATAAATATTTGAAAACGGCTCAGAAAACAAATGGGGTAAATTAAAAACCTGATACTTCCAAAACTCGAATCTATTATTTACGGGATACTTACCAACACCACCACTGCCTGTCGCAGGCTGTATTTACATTTAACCATTAAATGGTATCGGAGAGGACATCTCCGGGGAAACTTTTGTCACAATAATTCACGTTTGAATTGAGGTCAGCATTGAACAACCAGGTCCTAACTTGACATACAAAAATAAGAAATATTTGCAAAGATATTCGAATTTCCCGTACAGGAAGAAGACATACCACAGCACAAAAATGCGTAGTATACCTACCACAATTATACTCGTAGATGAATTAAAGTACCTTTTCAGAAAAATAAATATTTATTGTGACAAGTGCAATCGAAGTGTATACGAATAACCTCGTACATATGAAGGAAAATACATATTTATGTAGGTCTTTTATCTCATCACATAAAACACATATAATTTGACCAAATTTCCACTGTCTTACTCAAAATACTACTACTACTGCCTCATGATGAAACCCTAATTGTTGTATATTGTAAAAGGGTAAACATTAACAATCTTTCAATAATTAATATTAAAATGAAGCGTAGAGATTTTAGTTATTTTAATTTAAATATGAACACTACTTAGTTCAACTTTTTAAATTGGTTTAAATTTTACTTTAAATTAAGGTCAGATTTTTTTAAAATGGTAAGGAATAAAAAAAAAATGCTCCTTTTGGGAATATTTGGCAAATAGTCATTTGTATGTCTAATTGTATATGATTTTAAAGTTCTGTTGACTTCCACCAGCGGCTTTTGCTCCCACGGTTATGAGAGGATATTGTTTACATTACTGGCAAGTTTATTGTTATTTGTCGTGGGTTTATTTTAACCTAGGGTGCGCGACCGCACTGCGTGCGGCAATTCCGGCTTTTTGCTGTTTTAGAGGAGAAGCAATGAACGAAATGTCTCAGGACTCTAAGTAATCCCTGTTCATTCTGTTTCGACTCTATGGATACTGTCCGCACTCATCTCACCGTCACCAGTCTGTAAAATCTTTTTAGAAAGTGAGAAGTCGCTAAGTGACGCACTGAGGGAAGCGCGCCCCGGTCCCGTAATTCCTCTTTTATTCAGATACTGCACACAGTGAGGACGCGCCCAAAAATACATCTTTATTTTTCGCACGCACTTTGGCCTGTACATGACATGGAGCGTATTATAAATGACATCTTACGCTTTCTTCATGAGCTGTATGACAAGGAACATGAAGAAGAATACATTATAGATGATTCAGACATCGAAAATGAATTTGAAGATGAAACAAGTCTGAAGAAAACGAAGCAGATCTATCAGCCGAATCGGAAGCTGGAGATTCTATGGACATTACAGCTAGTTCTAAATCAGATGACGATTGTACGTTTTTCATTGCCAAAGATTTGGAAACGATTTGGTGCAGCAAACCAGTAGCATCACAGGCGCGGGTGAGAGCTAAGAATATAAAATAACGTTTTCTCATATCTTAAACAAGCAGCTAGAGACACTGCTACTGAGATGGATGCAATTAAAAAAAAACCATTATATTTTTCAAAACATTTGACAATGTTGCATTCTTGTAGTTTTGATGCAAATGTGGTGCTCCTTCCTTTTCATATAATTTTATACCTAAAGTTGGATTTTATGACTTGAAATATTTGTGAATCTATACAGAATAACTTTATCCTTCTGGAATAATCACTTTCCACGAAAAGATGACAATTTCGGAAAAAATGGAATTTTGAGATGCCGCACTCAGTGCGGCGCGCGCCCGGTCATGTGGCTCTGAACAGCGCGCCCGGCAGTAAGTTAAACTACGGATTTGTTGGCTGCAGTTTTAGCACACTTTTTTTGTTTTTCAAAAATTACAAAATTTAAATAATTAAATTGATACGCTAAATTACTAAAAAGCGTTTGAAAATATTGTAAGCGAGTCCTTATTTTGAAGCCCATATAATATACAAGCAATAGATTGAAGCACGCAGATAAATCGTAGAAGTGGATTGTGGGAATGTCGGTGTGCCCAAAGTTAGCTCAATTTTTACTTACTTCTGGTAAAATTGATCAAAACATTAACAAAGATAAAATATTTTTTTTTGGACAGATTATCAAATTCACCGGTTTTTCTGGGTCCTAGGAGTCGAAAGGTCTTATGTAAAATGAAAAATCGTTTTTCTTTCAAAACGGTATGAATATTTTTACTTTGGATTGCCTGTTCAGAGTTCCAACAGAAGCTACGACATACGTTTGGTAAGCTCACGGATTATCATTTATATAACTAATGCTAGTGCATTCATTTCTATTGAAAATAATAATACGCGATAATACCCTCCACACATCATTACCAAATACGACATAGATATGTGGAGTAAATATAAACATAGAAAAAAAAACTATCTACAAGGATATATCATAACATATTAGAAGCAAAACTAATGTAGTCAACATATTTATCAAAATATCTACACTTCATTAGATCTATCCTGAGTAAGAGGTATGGCTTACTAAATGCCAAGAAGAACTGACGAATCGTTCAACAGCATCTTTGGTTTGGGATGAGAAGCAAAAATTGCCACAAATCAGCTGAAAATCAAAAAAAAAGTGACATCTTCAAATATTCGTTTAAATTAAAAAAATGAAGACCAGAATGTTGATAATGTAAAAGCATAAAGAAATGTATTACCTGTGTGGATATTTTTGTGGTAATACAACAGTTCCAACGGGGATTTAATGGCACTTATAGAACCTGACTACGAAAACTTGGTCGCGAAACCTCATCGGTTATAAAAATGTTTTTTTTTGTGGCACTAATCTTTTCGATCTTCGATGAAGAAACCGAATTAAAACATTATCCAAATACAGCGAGTTGCTTCGTTACGTTGCTGTTCTATATATATTATGTTCAAGAACACGCAAATGATGTGTTCGTTCAAATGCATATACGTCACTTGAATTATAAAGGGTCAGAGGCTTAATGGATTAATTTATGCGCGGCCTCAATGTGATGAGTAATTGGTGCTTAAAGGGTTTTAGGGAATATTTAATACAATATCTGGTCATTTCCTTTAACACGTCACGGGCTTAGAAAATACATTATAGCCAGGTACTTTAACGGTGAAACATAATTTATTCAGCAACAGTTTTAAATAAATCATAATAGTCCAGTTGTTTCCAACCTTACTCTTCCCATTTTTGCAATGAAAATGGTTCTATAAAATTGAGCCTTGTAAGTTTTTAAGTAATTTACAAAATCTCCTACGAGACATTTTTGATGAATGACGTTATTGGATTTTTTAAATGATTTGTATTTTTAAATAATTAATACCTACACATTATAACATCGACATATCAAAAATATGAATTCTCCTATCAGAGGAGGGCTATTATCAACACGTTGTACCCGAAGGGTAATAAAAACACATGCATAAGTGGTAAATCTGGCCATACCCACATCAAAAATGAATTTAAGTGCTTTTAATGTGATTTTCACAAACATAATTTTACCCTTAAGGGGGGGATGAAAAAAAATGTCTGTTCAGAAATATGATTTTATTTCTATTTTAACTTACAAAGTTTCACAACGAAAACAGTTTTTTTTAGTTTTATTTATTTTATATTAGTTACTTTGTACATTCAAGTTTACAAGTAGCTAATTATTTGATTTTCTTTTTGACTTTATAATATTTGAACTTATATACTAATTATTATTTTGATTTAAATGCATTTTAAATAAGTTTTACAGGCTATTTTGAACTTATTGATAGGCATAATTTTGATGGTTTCCGGCAGCGTATTATGAGATTTCATCCCTTTATATAGTAGGCTATTTTGTGTGTTGGCTTTATTTTTTTCTGGTAGTCAAATTTCTTTGCACGCCCGCGTATTATATTTGTGAAAATCAAAATTGTAGATAATTTTGTCTGAAAAATATTTTGGTAACAAGTTATCATTTTATGTAAAAACATCAATGTTAAAAATACCTTTTACAATCACGGATTAAATCATGTGAAACAATACGTTTTTTTCTTTTAATTAAAAAAATTACGTACAATCGTGTGAATATAATATTTGAATTTTAAATATAATATGTTATAAGTATGAATATAATATATTCACGTAATTGTATGGTTAGTTAGTATGGTAGTTACTTCTGTTATCATAAAAAAATTAAATAAGTGTTTTTAAATTAGCATCATTAAAAAAAAAAACTTAAAAGAAAAACAATAGAAGTTGAATAAAATAAATACTATACGTTCACAAAAAATCAAAATGGTTTATTTTTATGACCCGGGCAGTAAATAAACAATGTACGTGTACCCTTTCATAAAAAATATAATAATATAGAAAGAGTAAAAAAAATAAATTAAACTACTCTTTTTCTAAAGACTATTGTAATTTACGAGTATATATAATAATTTACGGTTTTTTTTTATTGTGTATAAAAATTTAAATAATACTGAAAAAATTACAAATGAATGGTTGAATGCGCAGGGTGGGATTTTGCCCCCTTCACAAATGCTTTCGACTGGCTACGATTCTGTCCGTCCTTCCTCCCTCTACTCCAACCCTCTTCCAAGCAGCCTGTCCTAACTCACGATTGATAAAGCATTGTTTTGTTTGTTGCTAGCCATATTTTGTTCGTTGATAACAATATTTGTCAGACGCATTTAAGTAAATTTTAAACTTGCTATTTATCGTTAGTCTTTTTGATAATCAATACTCTGCACAATCAATATCTCACATCGCGTACAATTTTTTAATAAACATATATTTATATATTTTTTTATATGAATACCGCACTAGAGTCTCAACTGCTCCCAACCGTCTAGAGTCAGTGAGACTATGGCATCCCCAAATAAGGTATGTTGTGAGGCTGAAGGTAGTGGGGAGGGGAAGGAGATTGGGAAAAGGAAGGTTGGGAAGTACCTGGATATTCAGATCTGGCCACCAAACATGGCTAAAGCCATTTCAAGCAACGTTTCGATACTGAATGGTGATCTTTCACCAAGGCGATACTCGATACAAGAGTATTTACCACTTTGGAACGTGCCGCAAATGTACTTTTTATTATTATTTTTATAAGAGTTAAATGTGTTATGATACATATTAATTAAATAAAAGTTATTGGCGCACGCCGGGCTTGAACCCGCGACCTTTGGATTCGTAGTCGAGCGTCTTACCACTCGACCATGGAGGCCGTCAAATTAACGGCAGGATGTGCTAGGAAAATAAAGATTTAATGTGCCATGATAATTTGATGAGCAAAAACATAAATGCACATTCATTTTAATAAAATATTCCATTGGACTGTGAATGAATCATTTATAAATAACGCTACTTTCAACAAAATGGTTGAATTATTTTACAGCTGCTGAAAAACGGTGAGTATGCAAAGCGTATTCTTTTAACGCGAGCGTGTTAACGAGGTGTAAAATATGTTTCACTGAATTCATTTGAAGTCATCATTAATTTGTTTTTTTTAAACTTCGACACTTTATTTTGGACCTATACAATACAGTTGTGATAGATACTTAGCGCTCTTGATGTGATATTTCTTTCACAAAAACGGCGCTACATAAATTAGCTAATTAGTATATTATTTCTAATTTTGTAACTGTTAATTCATGGTGGAATTCCATTTTAATGATTTAATAAAACAAATGTATAACTTTATTCCAATTTTTTTTATTTTTTGACTGGACCGGTTTCAGCTAATAACGGCCATCTTCAGACTAGTATACGTTGTTCTTATTCTATGGCTTATGTACTATTTTTGGAATGTCAGGGGTAGTAAACCATGATTTTACTTTACTTATATTAATCAGTATTGCTGCATGATTTTACTAGTTACAAGTTACTTTTAGTTTACTATTTTATATATCTATCTGGTATGAGTTTTTATTTAAGATGGGTTACAGTTGTATTTCTCTAATTATGATGTATTTGTACAATGCAAGGTTGGTGAATACTGATTATTAATGAGTTTATTTTAGGTTTTCCCATCTTAATTGTAATGTCTAGATTTTCCATAAAATTTCCTATTTATTGGGTTACTTCCAGTATTATGGTATAATTACATGATTATATTTATTATGCACTTTTACAGTAGATTACTTTTTATTATTATTATTTATTTGGTATATAATTTCTTGGTATCAAGGAACTTTTTAAGTGCTATGCACTTGGGTAATAACTTACATTTATTGTTATTACCTGTTAATTGTTCAGACTTTTTAAGTGCCATTAAAATTTGTTTTGTTTTGAATTAGAAAAATACATTATTATATCAGGTCATATGATGAAATTATAATGGGTGTAATAGCAGAGACTTAGCGAATTATTCTAATTGTTTATTCATGACAAATTTTCGGTCCAATTTTTTAGTTAGATAAGTTATTTCGATTGATTTTAGTCTATCTAATTTTTGTCCTTTTACGCATGTGTGTAGGACTTTAACATCTCTGTCTTTGACAAATGAGTGTTTGTTATCTAGTAGATGCAATGCAACGTTCAAAAGTTTACCTTTATCGTTAACCCAATTGGTGAAGTGTTCTTTTATGCGTGTTTTGAACGCTCTTCCCGTTTGGCCTATGTACTGTGAAGGGCAATTAGAGGAATTAACTTGATAGAAAATTGATGACTTGAGAGAAAAACTAGATAACTCAGGGGTTTATATATATATATATATGAATGTGTTTATTTAAGTTCCTGTACTAGTCTGAAGATGGCCGTTATAGGCTAAAACCGGTCCAGTCAAAAAATAAAAAAAAGTCGAATAAAGTTATAAATTTGTTTTATTAAATCACCAATTATTATAATTATTAGTAAAAGAAAACCATAAAAAATCGAAAAGTTGCTTGAAATGGTTTTAGTCCTGTTTGGTGACCAGATCATAGTCAAGTACCTCCCATCCTTCCTCTTCCCCATGTCTTTTCCTTCCCCGCTATATTCAGCCTGACAACATACCCCAATTGGGGGTGCCATAGTCGCATTGGCTTCGGACAGTCGGGAGCAGTGGAAATTCTTGTGCGGTATTCACATTAAAAAGTTAGTTTGTTCGAGTAGTTGCATAGTTGTAATGGGGAAGTTTCACCGTTTCATAAAATATCGTGTGAAAATTCAATTATAAGAATCACAATGGAGATATTGAAGTAATCACAACTTATTAGAAAAGTATTACAATATATGATACAAGTATCACGACCATTTAACTGATTAATCTTTATGTGATTGAAAGGGTACCTGGGTACCCTCTTCGGTTTTCAATATAGATTTTTTTGATGTTCCAGTAAGTCTAACCGGCTGAAACTTCCTGACTTCTCCACAATAGTGAAAATGAACAATCGAACATAACCGTTGGATATGTGGAAGGTGGTATGTTAGTGGAAAACGAATAAGTATAATTTACAACTTCTTATGACTGAAACAGTACCCGGGTACCCTCGTGTGTTTTATATGATTTTTTTTAGCTTGTCCGCATTTATTAATCACTTTATCTTATTTTAAATGATAATTATTATGTACTGTTGTGTTCAAAGTACATCACCTGTATCCTTAATAATATTTTTAATCACCTATTTATTTAAAAACCATAAGAAAATATGGTACTGGGTGAAATTCCTATCCACTTTCCCAAGTATTGAGCTGAGTCGAAATACATTTCGTCATAAAAGTGGTCCAACAAACTACAGAAAATGATATACTGTAAAAGAAACCTTCATATTAATTTCAAAAAGGTGTAATTTTTTTCAGTCACATATGGGTTAACAAATAATTTTGAAAGTAATATATCCACTGCAGTAAATAATTATTAATCTAATAGCTTGTTAATGTTAGTGTTTAAAAATTGTTTGTTGTATGTGTTTATAGAACAGTAAAGTTTATGTTTTATAACTCATGATGGTCACGATATTGCGAGCTGAAAATGGTTGCGTTGCCTTAAAAAAGTTTTCTTTAAAAATACATTTTACAAACGAAAAAAAGATTTTCGAACGAACACACGCTGAGCTCTGACATATTTAAGATGTTATTTTACTTCAGACAAACAGATTATCTAATTTGTAGTTGAGATATTTTAAATTGTGCGGGAAGCTAATTAATTTTGATTATCACAGTGATTAAAAAACAAACACTTTATCCATGAGAGATATTGTTGACCTGATTACGGTAAGACTCAATCCCTTACGAACACGAACATGTAAAAAAGCATTATTTTTTCATTCACCATGCATATTCTTTAAAAAATAGATTCGTTACAAAGTTTATTAAATTAATTGCACTACATCAAATAGCACTTGGCACTTAGCGGTTGGCAGTTGGCAGTTGGCAGTTGGCAGTTGGCAGTTGAGCGTCACGAGCGTAGTAATGTTTGTTTTAGCACCCACGCCTGTGGCTCGCCCCCACGCAGTTAAGGGCGGATTACTGCTGGGAATAGTGTCATATTATTATTTACTCAAATGCCATTCGCCATCACATCATTATTGTTATTTGTGCCTTTTCAGGGATGCAAAAACGCCCCTCTTTGAATTTTAAAATCGTTTGGTATAAAAATCAGAATTAGGGTAATAAATTACTTTTAAAAATGATCCATTCCCATTATTTGATGTACGTATATATTTGATTGTGTGAATGATACACACAAAAATGGGAACATAATATTGAAAAATAAAACAAACAATGAGGAGAATTCGTGACAATCGCAGATAAAAAAATATACACTGAAATCAAAGCAATTCCTTTATCAAATAAGTAGGTCATTCAGTTTCGTTCGATAAATTTTGATTGGCTTTGTCGTAAATGTACTTTAGAATGGACAAAATATAAAATTTAAGTGATTTTTTTACGGATAAGAATTCCTTTACTAACTTTGTTTCCTATTATTTGTTATATTTGCGTAGGTGTAAATGCAATTGACAAAAGGTTATGAATCAGTCAAGAAAAAAATTATCAAAAAAGTATTAAAAACCGACTTAATAATTTTTTTGTGTAACAATGTTTGGTTTTATTAAAATTTTATTTTTTAAAGAATTGAATATAAAAGCATTTTTGAGAGTTTTCGAAAATTATTTTTTAAGAAACTTTGGATAGTATAATAAATAAAAGAACTTTTTTTTTGGCTATTAATTTTTTACGGTTACAATTTTTAACCCATTTAAAAAACCTTCAAATGGAAACATGAAAATCAAAAACCATAATATGTAAGCGTAAAACTTCGATTTCAGTTGTTGCCTAAATGTTTCTGACAGCTTAAAAATAAAATTTATTGTAGATAGGAAACAGACCACAAACAAAAAACCTTACTGTTCAATCATGTCAAAATTCAATTAAATCTGTCAAACCCACTGTATCACGTGAGCTTTATAATTGAGATGAAAACATCACAATTTGATCGTTTTGAATTAAAAGCTGTTGATGAATACTTTTTTTAGTTGGGAAATTTACACGCAAAATAGCCGATTGTAATTTTTATGGCGGTGGTGTGCTAAAAAGGTTTTTTTAGAGCATGGATTTTTTTTGTTTGTTTGGGTTTTGTATCTATAACTAAGAGCAGGTCGACACGTAACGACCACAGTCATTCAAACTGTTGACAAGATGACCAATTTTTTTGGTGAATACGCAATAATTGCATTTAATTGGTCAGATCTAGTTGCTGTTGTGATTGCGATACTTTTAATATGTGGATTGAAAAACAAATCATTGATGATACTTTTGGTACTTTCAATTTTCACGTCCACCAAACCCTAACAATGCATTATAAGGTAACCTTATGCAACATCGGATTGGAGTTTATATGTCAACACGCAGTGTAATCCTCAACAAAAAGCATCAACACAGCATTTACAAAGATGACATAAGCCACGAGGGAAATAATTCCCCCCCAGGGCCTCCTGTGTGGATTTAGTGTAAAAAAGCTGGTGAAAATGAAATTATCTTCTTATTTTTAATATTTTATGGCCTCTATTATTGTAGGTTGACTATTATTGAGATAATAGAACAGTGTTTGTACTAAAACGCATACTTAAAAGTCACGAGATGTGGTTTCTCAATCGTTTTCATTCCATATTTTCAAAAAAATCCTCAGTGGATATACTTTATTATGTGATCAAAGTGTGGCAGTTTTCTTTATTTTCTATATTTCAAATTGCTGCTAGCATTGATCAAATTAAGCACCTTATAATCAAGGAATAACTATTACAAAAAATGTCCTTGTGATGTTTAGATGCAACTACACTACTACTTCTTTTACACAAATGACCAAATGACCATTACTTTGTTGTTAATATAATCCAGTAAAAAAAAACCCATATCACCGAATGAAAGTTTTTCTGTAAAGATACATTTAATACCCTCTTATGACTATTACAACTAGGGGATGAAAAGATAGAGGGAGTCAAAAACCACCCTATGTTTATCGGCAAGGCCATCGAGGCACCGGAAATTACCCTTCGACTGCAGCTTGAATATTTTCTCCACCTCGTTACGTTAAGGGTGCTTGACCGTGCTTTTGAAGGTATCTTAGAGCTTTCAGTGACGTAAATCACCAGTACACTACGAAATTTCACACAGTCAGCTTCGAGACTTTTTATCGTGATCTGGAAAGTGGTTAACTTTGTGATTTTAATAAAATTACATATCTAAATTTTTTTTTTGTTTTTCACAAGAATTCCAGCTGCAAGAAGACAGTGGGACTATGACATTCCAAATTGGGGAATGTTGTGAGACTGAAGGGAGTTGGGAGGGAATAGAAATGGGGAAAAGAAAAGTTTGGAAATACCAGGCTATTCGGTGATTTTTTTAATCAAACAATAATTTCAATTTTCCTCCCCCCATTAAATTATGATTGTAATCTTATGGGAAGAGCCATTACGTACGAGTATCAAAGATTTTTTTGCTATTATATCACCTAGCACCAAAATGTAACAATAATTAAACTTAAGAATTTCCTTAACTTATTTTCAGAGCTTTTGATTTAATTTACTTCACGTAGAATTTAAAAGTTTTTCAGAACTCTCAGTATTTACAATAGCCATTTGAAATTGAATTAAATGATTTAGAAGTAAAAGTTTTTAGTGGTCTGAAATTGAAAAATGTTAACAATTTGATATTCAAAAATACATCTGATGGTAGATCACGAAGGGCCTTATGTTTCCGGGACAGCTCAGAAGTGGAGAGCAATTTCACGATTAAAAGAAGATTCCAATTCTTTAAACACAGTTATTATTCGAATTTGATTGATTGAACGTCGGCAGATACCTACCTCCAATTTAACCTGTACACGTAAAACAACAACTTGAAATAATAAGTCTCATTAAATTCGAAGTCACACCCGCGTTCAACTTTTCGCCTCAACTTTCCATATTTCCCAATCTATTTATTGTTGATGGTATTTTTGTTTAGCGAGATTGGCGAGATTCCACACTGATCCGCTGTGCCCCTATTCCACTGCCCGAAGCGATGAAATAAGTTTAGTCGTTAGCAATTATCCCGGGTAATCCTTCCTTCCTCCATTTTCTACTTCCGCAATATTTGAAATGGTCAATGGCCGCCATCTGCCGGGAGATTTTATTACTGGAGGGATGTAATTTTATTATCTACATATTGTGTATGAAATTGATACAAAAATGATGGAATTCTAGGGAAACCCTTTGGGAAAGATATATTGGATTTTCCATCATTTTTGCACTTCTTTTGTAATATTGGATATTGTTCTCTTGGCAAAAATAAAATCGAGATAATATTTCATATCATTATCGTAACGACCTTTGTGGCTAACCGCTAAGACAATTGACTCTAAGCCCGAGAGTTGCTGGTTCGTGGATTTTTTCACACATACATTAAATAATTTTAAATATTCTTTGTATAATTAGTTATTGGGAAATCGAACCTTCAATCTACCGAATCAAATTTAAATATGTAGACCACTATGCTTTCGATGCCGGAATAATTAGTTTCAAAAGGGGATTCTGGAGAAATACAAATTTCTGTCAAAATATTCTTGAGTTTAATATTAAAATCCCAAAATTTAACACTAAGCATTCCCAAAATACCTCCCTCTATCTAGGAACAACTTATTTTAATAATCTTCCTGTAAAACTAAAAACTATAGATAATATTCATGAATTTAAGCTTAAATTGAAAAATTACATCAAACAACTTTGACAGTCTTTAATAATTGTTATTCTTATCATAATTTTTCTCTTTGTTTTTTTCTTCTTCTTATTCCACAAAATTTGTGTCATCATTATGTACTAATATTTATTACTAAAATTAATTTTACACAAATACTTTTATTCTTACTTTTACTTCTATTTTTCTCTGCTGTATTAACTAAACACTATTATATTATTTTTAGCGTAAATTCCCTCACCAAACACAAGAACCTTGTTCTTTATGGTGAGGAACAGCTTATATGCTTACTTTGAAATACACTGCAAAAATTGTAAAAATTACCAAAAATATAATTGTAAAAAATGAACGTTATAAAATCGCGTTAATATGAGCTATCCTTTATGGGGGATCTAATAAAGACTTTCTTAATCTACAGAAGTAAAATCTTTCAGGTCTATCAGTATAGGTCGTACAGTTAGAGTTGACCCGAACAACACATAGGAACAACAAGTGTGTATGATCGATTTTGAATATTCACAAAGTTTTTAAAAATTTACATATTTTACAGTGTGTTTTTTTTTCATTAATTTGAAAAAGACTAAAACCTTCGAAAGTTTTTTCATTTATAAATTGATACAGGTACAAGCCTTGTTATAGTACAAAATATTTTTCAGCATATATCGGACTCTGCATATAAGAGGAAAATAGAATAAAAGCACATACTAGGTACACAAAAAATGATGGCATAACTGTACCAAAATATAACAATTAATACGGACAGTTAACCCAGGAGTATAACGTACCTAAAATATTTAACGTGTTACCAAGAAATATTTTAAAAAATGTGTATAATTTATAATATTTAAAGAATTGCTAACAACAGTCAGATTCATGCTGAAAAAATGGTAATAAAAGTATTTATTCGGTGTATTAGGCACTTATCTAAATTTGTAGTTTTTATTATGTGAAAGATATTGATGAATTGTTGTAATATATTATGCTGCACAGTGCAGCATGGATGGTTTAGTGTAATAATGATTAGAAGCTGAGTGGACAAACGCGTCGGATTCCCAACCGGGCGTCGTGCGTTCAATTCCTCTGCTAGCTAAGTCTTCCGTCATTGCATAAGCAACATATTCCGCTTATTATTATATGATGGTTGTATGAGCTATAAGTATTGTCAGGTTATTCGTAACCTGAGATTTTTTTTCTTTATTTCTTTAAAAAAAAATTCTATTTCTTTAGATGTGTCAATATAATAATATGTACATTTATAATTAATCTGATAATCTGTATTCATTTCGTTGAAATTGAAAATCCTGTTAACAAAGTACTTGACTGTAGTTTAATGGGAAAATATTTTTGAAGAACAATAAAAAATACATTTTAATTATTTTTAATGATATTTCATCGTAATTTTCTTTTCTGATAACAAATTTAAAACATGCTGTATGCAAGTAATACATCTGTGTAGGTACTGTGTTATATATACTGTGTAATATTTGAATGAATCTTAATGGATATGAAATAAAAATAATTATTATCTTTATTTAAATATAGTTTACAGTAATAAAAAAAATAAAACAATAGCGATACATTGGAAACAATATATACTATATATAAAAACACAGTAAATGAAAAATTATGACTCAGTTTTTGTATAAATTAGTTATTACTTTTATCATTCTCATATATAATTTTTAAATTAATATATTTTTATTGTTTCTTGCTAAATATATAATGATCTTTTTAAATATGCATTATTTTCCATAAACATGTGAGTCATAAACAAGTTTTTGTTCTGGTTAGTAAAAAGTAGGGGTTTTTTATGTACTCCGTCTTCGGTAATGCCCGAAACAAAACACGTTTAATGTCCAATGAAATTAATAGAAAATTTTAATATTCTAGCGGATTGTCCTGCTGACATATGTGAAGATTTTTTACGACCCTTGTCTTGGGTCTTAGGCCACCGTGATATACTCGTATCTTCCACAGCCTGAAATGATTAAAATACCTCGGAGGTTTTGGCTATCTTCGCACGAAGTTAATCCACAACGCATAAATTAAAAATAATATTCATAATTTTCAATGAAAATATCAGATCGATTAAAATGCCGCTTTTAAATAAGGTCCCAATGGCCAAATTGGTTAAGGCGTTACTCCCAGATAAAGTATAGGATCCGAGTTCAAGTCTCAGTTGTCACCATTGTCTTTTTATTTTCTGGCTTTTTTTGTTTCATATTTGTGTTTTAGATTATTGATTTTATTTAAAAAAAAATAGACATTCATACTTTAAAGTTATTTCTAATTTCAAATATTTATTTATTTAATTGTACACAAACAAGTGGGCTTTTACATATAAAGTGAGATATAAAGATCATATGCAGTGAGAATAGTGAAAATAAAGTGATCACATTAAATTAATATTGATTTATATTATAGCCTTCTTGTATGGATAATATTTCCTTCTGAAATTTATAGGTAACTGCAAGTTTTTCAATTTGCAATGTAATTTTCATCACGAGCTATCGAGATTTAAAATATATAGACACAATTAACAATACATTCAAAAGTAAGAAGAGATCGTACTATTTTCTAAATAATACTGAGTAAGTTATTTTGGTATTATATTCAGTAAGAAAAAAATGAACCAGTAATAAAAGTAGTTATTGATATTATTGATACTGATGAAAGTTCATTATTTTAGATACGTCATATGAATGCATTAGAAAGCATAAAACGTTAATGCAATTCAAAGACTAACTCAAGATCCAATAGACGTCGAACAAAATTTAAGGATTCCTAAGGGTTCAAACATTCAGATGAAAATGTTATTCCTACATATCAATTCACCCCTTCTAACCACTACCCAACGATTTTACAGTCGCTTTTCCGCATGCTCTCCAGTTCCACAATCTTGAGATTGCCGTACAGTGGGGTGATCTCCGTAGCGCGGGGTATCTTTGACGACCGGAAAAACTTACCGTAAAAATGCCATAAACCGATATTGCTTTTATGACCTATCTGGAGATGGAAGCCGTAAATTGGGATGCTCGAGATTATAAACAATCAACCGAGAAAAGATGTGCCTTTTTGGATTTATTTTCTCCCAGTTGAAAGGGAATAACGAGTACACAACTACTTGCGAATGAGGGAAATTATAGGGATTGGAATAATTACACAATACTACACATTTTGGATAGTTGTGTGAATACGCCGTATTTTAATTTGATAGTTTGGGTCGGCGCGTTCTGCACAAACGTAATACGTGGTTACTAGACGGAATGAATTTTTGAAAAAAATCAGATATTTTTACTGTGGTATTATTACAATATTTTATTATAACCGCATTATGTTAAATTATATTTTACTATGTTTTATAATTTAAAACTATGGTATTGCAACACCGTCCTCGAGATCTAGATAAAACTATTACTATGATAATGCTGCTAGACCCAGCGGACGGCTTTCGGTTCAGCTGTGCCCATTTTAGGTGTTGGTGACCATTTATTTTCTCTGTAATGTGTGCGTTTAATCTACCTAATTAATTTATGTAAGAGTGTTATACAAGTGTAATGTGCTATAGCAGTCCGTAATAAAGTGCTGATACCAATGCAAATGTATAATACTGAGGCATAGAACTGGCAGAGGAAGGATGAAAGTAGACTGAATATTGTAGAAATGAGATCTTTGAGGCACATGCGCAGAAAACCATGATTGACCGTGCTACAAATATAGAGATCTGAAAAGATGCAAAGCTGTTTGTTGTAAGCAAAGTGAACAAGATTAAGAAAGGGACCATGATATTATTTGAACACAAAGAGCGGATGATTAGATAAAGGAACGCCAGCAGAAAATATAGCGCGAAAGTGTATGGTATAAATATTCGGGGACGCCAAAAAAAAATACATCACGATTAAGTGAATAAAATACTTGAGTCAGGTCACGTTAAGAGTCAGTATAACATAAGAGTATGTGTGATACGCCGCATGCAAATGAACGCATGTACATGAAACAAGGAGCGTGTGGCAAGGCATAGGTGAGTGGCGGTCCATTCTCTCTGCCTAACCTCGCGGTGATACGGTGTGATGGTTAGTCGATTGCCATACCATGCATTGGCAGATGGCAGATGGCAGTTGTTAGTCGTACAAAAGAGGTTCGCCCTATAAATGGCCAGCAATACATAAAATGAGAGTAGTTCAACTAAAAGCCGCCCGCAGGGACCAGCAGCAAAAAACTCGTGTTAGCGAGTTTTTGCTCACTAGTCAAAATTATTGCTTTTCATGTAATATTAAAATTACAAAAAAAAAATTTTTGTTCAAAATTCAAACCTTGACATTAGCAAAGTATGAAAAAATCGTAATGCCTATAAATCGCAATTAATATTTTTTTTATACCACCTAACCTAACTTAATCTGACCAAGTATTTTCACGGAAGATTTTTTTCGAATTTTACTTTTTTTATTCTGGCGTTTGAAACTGAATATTTTTTAACATATTGTATAAGTACCATTTTGATAAATTATAATGTTTATTGTTCAAAAGTCGTCACGAAATTCATCGTAACTAATATTTCTTTTAAATTAACATAGGAATCGGTAAAACTTTTAGGTTGCCAAATAAATCATATAAAACAGACTTAACGTTTTAACCCTCTAATGTCCGAAATAATTTTTGTGGCGATAACAAAAATACGTTGAATAACCAGTTTTACAAAAGTTTTTGTAATACATTTACAAAAGCTCTTCGGAGAAGGTCTTTGTTTTTTTTAATCGAATTTGCCTTTTTAATACAAAATTGTAGAGAATCAGTTTTATTAACACCAACCAAAAGAAAACTTTAAGACAAAGAGTTTGAAAACTCTAGAATTTAGCTCGTTCTATTTTTTATTTGTCATGTGTCCCAAATTATATAGTATAGACCTTTACTAAACATTACGTGTATTGTGAAGTACAGTCCTATTATTTATCCTTTTCTTAACATTCTTTGTTTTCTCCTACATTCACTTTCACCAAATTCCATTAAAAACTTCTTTTTTTACAGTTCATTTACGTTTTGCGTACAGTTTCGGATGTGACAATGATTGTTGCTTATGCTATCACATGGCTAGCAAATATTAAAAAAAAAAACACGTAGACGTGCTGTGTTTACAGCGCCAGAAAGTAAAACACATTTTTGCGGAGTAAATTCCAAATAGTGTCAATGTTTTCTGACAACGTGTCTTGTAGGGTTAAAGATTCTTCATATTCTTATCTGCCTCCTACGCAATAATACACAGGGTTGTTGCAAATAATAAAATTATTACTTGTGTTGAAATTTTGTTTTCAACCTAAATTAATAATGGATGATCTTCATTATTATATTTTTAAATGTCAACAACTACCAACGTATTTCTTTGAAAAAAGCGTCTTTAGCATCTGCAAAGTTTGCAGATGCGGCGTTATAAATAAAATTGCCAGAAAATTAATTTTCTAATAAAGCAAATAGGAGGCTCTTGTGCACTTAATTTTGAAATATTTAGATATTTATTTACGCCTGTTATTATTAAAAAAAAAAACAATACACTCATAAACAGCGCAAAATTTACTGTACATGAAAAAAAAAAAGAATAACAGGTTCATCTAGAGTTAAATAGTTTCATCAAATAAATTAACTCTACTAGATAAACAAAAACTGTACTAAGGTATACTTCTATTGTGATATTGACGTACTAAATATCTAAATATCGCTGTGCTAGTTCAATACAATATGTCAAAAAAAAAATTTTTTTTTAGTTATTGGAGTATTTTGATTCCGTATAACATAAGGAATCAAAATACACCAATAAGCTTTTTTTTACTTGTTATAGTATTGAACTAGCACAGAAATATATCAACAACATTGGAGTATTTGCTTCCCAGATGTTGAATTCGTCACATAGTAGTGTAATATTGTGAGATTGAAGTAGAATTGTCACAATAATATGGTAGGCACTGTCTTGTAATTGTACGAGTATATGCTTATTGAGATATTTTCTTTGTCAAGTTTCTCTTCGATCGGATGTTGGATACCATTATCGACTCTTGAACCCACTAGACGACCAGAAGAGAGGTATCAAACTTTTACCAATTAATATTTGAAGATTGTTTCACTGTGCTTTCACACGCACAAAATATTACTATCGTAAGTTTAAAATTAAATACGGGGCGCACAGTTTACAACCTCGATATGCAAAATAGGTCCTCAGCACGCTTTTGGATTGTACAACTCTTCAGCCAAAAGGTTCTTCTTCTATCAGAAAAATCACAAATTCTTGCCAAGGAAAAACAATAGTTTTTTTTACAGAAAGACAAACACTCCCGGGTTACGAATAACCTGACTATATTTAATATCTAAAGAAACTCATACTATCATCATAATAAGTGGAAGATGTTGCTTGTGTAATGATGAAGGACTTGCTAGCAGAGGAACTGAACCCACGACGCCCGGGTGAGAATTCGACGCGTTTTTCCACTCAGCTACTAACCGATCAAACAAACTTTGAAACAGCTTTAAACCAACCATTTCAAATAAAAAATAATGTCTACTGTGAACTTTTAAAAATTGGAAATGATTTAAATTAAAATTATAAAAATTAAACAAGGATATTTCGAATCTACACCTACCCAATAAAGTACCTACCTAAAATTTATTTAAGTAGACATTATTCTATATTTAAAATGGCTGGATTAAACCAACGACTGTATCAACTAGTGTCTCATAAATTGTATGCCCAGGTGATTGTACTTTGTACTTTTTTTTTTTCTACCTACGTTAGGTTATTCGATTTGTCCAGAAAATTTTCAGCATTTATTTTTTTTTTTTTTTACTATACGAGTGTAACATTAATACTAATACTAATGCAAGTATTGTTAATTAGTAGACTGTTGAAAAAATGACTGTAAACGTGTGTTTATGTCACGTCTCGAGAAAACCTCTCTAGGCACACCAGTAGGTATCGAGGTGTTCAGGTGTTTGAATGAAGTGTGTGATATCATATTTTTGGTAGGTTACATGCATTATTTTCTGGAATAAAATGACGAAGCCTGAGGTGTTATTGTGAACTGGCAGCCCTGCCTACCTGTGAATATAAATTCCTGCCAACATACCTGTGTTACCATGCCAATAAATGTAAAAAATGAACCTTTCGGCGCCGCGCCGTCCCGCCTGGCCGGGGGGGTGGGGGTGAAGAAGCAGAGGGTAGAGGCCGTTAATAAATTGGAAGCCATTATGACTAAGGGATGTCAGGAGGTGTGGAATCACCGGTGATGGGGTGGGTGACTTTGGATTACAGAGTTGTAGAGGATCAATAAAAGGATTACATTTAATAATGGTTTATATTTTAAAACATAGTTGTACATGTTTATAATTATTGTATATAATTCCATGCTGCCAAATTATATAATGCCCTCCCAAATTATATTAGAGATGCCACGGGGATGCAAATTTTGAAGAGTGACATAAAAATGTGGATGAATAACCATGAAGACGAGGAAGTTTTAAAGATCATGAAGTCAACATAGAACCAGTGACACCAACGCAGCAACCTACAGTCCGCCTCGGAACATGAATCCCTAGTGAGGAGGACTGTCTATAATTATATATTTTTTTCAACATATCTATATTACAGTAAAATTATCTTGTATAATGTTTAATTAAAAAAATACATATGATTTCGTTTGCCTCTATTAGTCTTGGGTAGATATAACAGCCACTATAATATCAAAAAATTACAAAAAAGACATACATTAAAAGTAATTTACGATCGCTTTAACTAATTTAAGCTGAGAAAAAAAATTGCATAATTTTCGCCCATCATTTTTTTCACAGGGCTTTTGCACAATATCAATAGCTGAAAATGATATAGTTATTGAAAAAAAAATGCGTAGTAGAAATTGAATACCCTTATACTTATTGTAAGGGTATTGCAGCGAATGTTGAATAAAAAAAACTACGCTCACAAATGCATTGCTTGCATACAACTTGGTTTCAATTTGTTATTCGACTTGAGAAAAGAAAATTCAAGCCAAATTAAAAAGTTCGATACAAAATAAAAATAAAATCAGTTCTATCAGTTGTTTTGAACTAACGAAAAAAAAGAACACACTATAAAAACTTTCCTAAAGTTTCAATGAACTATTTTATTCGAAATTTAAAAAGAAAGAAAAAATATACACTTGCTATTCTTTTTCGCTAGTAACAACTAGTAGGCGTAAGGAAAATTAAATGCTTTTTCACGTTAATTATACTGTTTATTTTTTTATAAAAAATATTTTTTTTAAATATAAACCTCTTTTTGACACCACTAAAAATAATACACTAGTTGATACCCGTAAAGAATCACAAATTGTAACTTGACTTGCCAAGAAAAATATTTGTTCCATTTCAAATATTGCATTGCATTTAATGTTTGCCAAAATACACTGAGGGTAGGTAGGAATTTGAAAATATCCTTTTTTAATTCAATAATTTCCTGAACACATTTATCAGTTCTAATTTCGAAAAGTTTACAATCGTACATACTCGTAAAGGAAAAAAAAGCGTTTACTTTGTGGCTTGCCATATTTATAAATAAAACAGATAAACTTTGTTTGTAACCACTTTTATGTTTTCATATTATTTTGACCGGTTTTGGAAGCACCCTTCCATCATTAATATATATATATATATATATATATTTTTTTTTTAATTTTAATTTTGTGTTGATGATGGAGGGGTGCTTTTGAAACCGGTTGACAAAATATTAAAAAATAAAAGTAGTTTCAAACAAAGTTTACCTGTTTTATTTATGAATATATTTATAGGGTTTAATGTTATTTTACGTTTAGTTTTTCTTAAAAATTTATTTCACTTCCCGTATATTTTTTCCATCAATAACCTTCCATCCATTTTGTGGAGCAATGATTGTCACCATTCATTTGAATTCAAGATTCGTAGGCGGAAAATTTTACATAAAGTCTGAATTTTTCAGGCTTAGCAAACATTGTTGCAATACATAAACCCCATCTCGCGCAACTAGGCCAAATAACAAATTAGAAAAATCTAAAAATTCGGTTTATGTAGCGTTTTATTTCGTGGAACCAAATTTGTAAGAGAATTCGAACATAAAACTTACCATAAGTAAAAGTTTTTTGAAAACGTAAGGTCGTGAGACGACATTTTGGGAAACATCAAATAAATCTGTAAGTAAAGAATATTTACCAAGAACATATTTGATGGTATTTTGTAGGATTTAAAGATCGTTAGAAAAATGTGTATGGAATTTTATTCAATTATTTTACTTTAAATGCACATATTCGCGTATTTGATTGTTAGTGTTGTTTCGTACAATAAATAAATCGTTTTTGTAAAATAATTTAAAAATCGATAGATCTAAACGCTCCGGCTTGACACTGACGTTATTTGAAACCGTTTGAAGTGTCTTTGCGGAGAATATAACTACTATGGTGACGTCATCTGAGGCCAAATGGTATTTACGTTACTATGAAAACATGCTATACAAAAATAAAATACTGGCATTTAGTTTTAAGCAGAAAACATATTTTTTAAATTGACCGGATCGAATCAGGAGAATGCTTCACCATTACATTAAAAATAAAATTGCGTGACCGACACCTCAAGAGAAATAAAGTAAAGTTGTTTAGTTAAACAAACAGTTAGCATTTTTTCGCAAGACACCAATTATTTAGGAATCATAATATATTTTCTTAAGAAAGATATACATTCCCCAGTTACGAATAACCTGAGAATATTAAAATAATTCTTCTACTACTGTCATTGTAAGCGGTAAATGTTGCTTATGCAATGATGGAAGACTAGCAGATGAATTAAACCCACGACGTCTGGGTGGCAACCCGACCCATTTGTCAACTCGGTTACTGATCTTTCAATTATAATTGTTTTTTTTTAATACTGTTCTCACGCTAGTTTAATATACATATATATATATATATATATATATATATATATATATATATATATATATATATATATATATATATATATATATATATATATATGTTATGTTATGTGTTTCGTGTTTTTCTTAATTTTAGATCAAAAGCTACACTTGAGGCCTTAATTTGGTCGGATAATCTTTTTTAAGTTCTCCCTCTGTTTTTCTGTAAGTCTCCACCTGTTGGTCACCTTCTGCTGATTTTTGTCACAATTGGTCAGCGTTTTTTTCTCGCTACATAGCCAACCAACTCCACTTTCATCGCGGTCAATCTTTCATCCACATTTGGTAACTTGGACAAAGCTCTTAGCGACTTGTCGGTATCATGGCTTTGTAAAGCAATTTGCTTCCCCATGGTTCTCTGGGCAACTCTCATTAATTATAGCATGGGTGAATGCTCAAAGTTTGCGTTCTGTATGTGAGCACGGTGAGGATGCATTGGTCGAAGATACGTGTTGGGTCCGAAGCTACGATACAACACCGGATGTGTTTTCAGCTTCAGATGGATTTGAAAAATAGGGGACTGTAAACGATAAAATATACTACTTGATGGAAGTGTCTAATTACGGATGTGGAAACATTGTGGAATGAAAGGAAAAATAGGAAACCATTCACTCACCAAGTTGAAGACTTTTTAAACGTGTACGAGTATATTATTGACAAAACGAGTACACCACACTGGTTTAAGTCTTCTTAATTATCATTTATTTTATAATATTTTGAGAATAACAGCAAAACCGATGAACAGACGAAAAACCAACAAGCAACACGTTTTTTCACACAGAACTCTTCTGTTTGATTACCAATTGTTTCGAACACAGTTTTGTTCAATACGGAAATCGAATTACGAAATGACGTAATACGTAGGGACATGGTTGAAAAAACATCAAGGTAAGAACCTAACAAATTAACACTTTGGAATCCAACAATGCGGCTCTCAAGTTCCAGAGAAATTGTCATGTGTGACGGAACATGTTAATTTGCTAATAAACTGCATCTTTCTTCCAAAGCTTGCTTATCCTGATTTATTGTCCAATATTTCTCCACTTATTAAATAAGCTACTTTTTCTGCAATGGTATTTTTTTATTGGTTTGCTCGTCCTCGTATTTGGTTAAACTCACTCAGGGTTCAATTCACAAACAGATAATTTTTGTTAAGGTCTTTGAATCTCGACTAGAAATCTTCGGATTTGTTAAATATTAGCGAATTATAGTTTACATTCCAGGCCAGTTGTGGATGATTTTGACTATATACCTTGGCGGAAATCTCGTTTTTTTATATTTCCTTGAAATTTGATCTCAAATGTAGGTTTGTATAATAAAAACTTAAAAAGGTTAGTGTATCGATCATTTCTGTTATTTTCTTTTTAACATCACATTACACCACAATCAATCAATGACACACTTTACACCCTCTACGTTAAGACTTGTTTTTCCCCCTAAAATATATGGAATTTTTCGACCTACTTCTTGTCATATAGATCATGTGTCCGGTGAACCTTGTATTTAAGAAATCACAGATGCCTCAAACGACGCCAAGGCAAACCTAATAAATATCACAAAGCCTCCTTTTCAAAAGAAGTGAATGATGTTTGATGTTTATTCCATACTAACTTATGTAAGTTTTCGCAATTTTATCATCGAATGTAATTACTTTAAAAGTGGGTGAAACTTATTTAGATACCCAGAAAATTATTAAAAAACTTGAACAATCAGTCATCTTGATCGAAATATTTTAATAATCGTGCTTCAAAATGTCTATATGTACATGCATTTAAATCAAACGAATATTAATTAGAAATACGTAATCGCGAAAAATGTATTTTTTCGAAACAGTTTTTTTTTTTTTAATGCGGAATATCTAAACCTGTGTGAAATACCATTTATTGTAGATTTTTTCTGCCTTTGTTTTCATTAAAAATGAATGATTAATTAAATCTTGACATACTTAACTTTTCAGGGGGCCAAAAGAGGAAATAACAACAACAAAAAATCTAGAAATAATATTAATAATCCAAACAGAAATTCAAATTTAAAAAATTAAATCATTTCTGATTTTTGTATCCGCAAATTCGATACTAGTAACGCAAACGACTTCAAAGTAAAAGTTTTCAATCCGCTCGGCGGTATTATAATTCAGCCTATATCCGGAAAAAAGCTTTAAATTCAACAAGAAAATCGAGATTGACTTTTTGATGGAGTAACCTGAAGATGAATTTTATACCTGAGTCAGGATAGGTCATGGGCCAGGAACACATGTTAATGGTCTTGGAGACATTTAAAATATATAAATATGCGGCAAAATTATTTCTTGGCAAGACCCTTAAACTTTATTTCAACTCGGAAATAATATTATAACATGGTGGCATATAAAGTTTTTTGGACAAGGGCTTTGTATGTTAGCATTAAAAAACCTATTTACCTATCAAGAACTAAAAAATTAAAGATAAGTGGAATTTCGAAAAATTCTAGAAACATTACTGTTTTTGATATGGGTTAACGTAATGATAATCGGTCCCTTGGACATGAAGTTTTTCAATTTCATTACTTTTTTCATTTATGCAAGGTTCTAAAGAACTTTGGCACCCCAAAACTAAGAGGCCGTATAAGAATCTTGTTAGTATACATGTTTGCACTGTGCAAGAATCAAACCCAAAACTCACCAACTAAAAAATGCGTAGACCAGTAAGATGTGAAAATTATCAAGCTTATACTATGGGAAAAATCTATTTTCTGTTGTGATTTTATTGACTTTACACCAATCTTTGAAAACAATCGTCTATTGCGTAGTTCCGCACTACGATGTTTATTATATTGTCATGTAAAAATAATTTCCATAAAAACACTCACAATATAAACATAAAACATTATTTAACCGACCCAAAGCAAACAAAACTATCTTCCAAAAGGACCTCATTAAATAGTAATAAAATTACACAATATTCTTCTACAAAACATTAAGGATATTATGATCCTATCAAAATTAATACGTCATTAAAAACATGCTTACTAAACAAATGTCACCACTCCTTTAATCAGTGATGCAAAATCCGAGGACGCATATTATGGCCCACTTTCTAAAATATTTTTATAAAGAATATTCGGTCCAATGAGTGAAAAATTTAAATTTCTCATAAACAAAAAAAGAATCGGACTGATAATACGGCATACAATAACATAATTTTCACATTACAGTTTGACAATCTTAACTTTGCAGTTGATTAGAGTTGATCGACATTCCTGTCCCGGCCCTCAGAATATTTTTCAGATTTTTTTTCAACAAAGGGTCCCTGGATTTCAGTTGTAAATCAAAAGCACCTCTCCCTTGGAGACAATATATGGAGAGAGAGCTAATTATTTTTACCCAACCTATACAAATTTGGGATAAATCACTTTCTCCGGATTTTTACGTCGCGCACCATGAGAAAGAAAGAGACAGCAAATTTTCCAAAATGATCACGCCGCTTTAAAGTACTGTAAGGATGTTCGTCGTGTCCCGCGTCTCCGTTGAATCCGCCCACACTTTTTCATTTATGACGTAAATGGACATAAGTCAACGGTTTTTTAGGTTATATGATAAATTTTTGTTTAAACCAATACTGTGAAAAAGTGGTTATACGAATAAACAAAAACATTGTGTCGACATGTGCCATAAATGGATGTATAAATACTCTAGCCCTAGTCCTAGCCACTCCCAGGTCTAGCCTAGTCCAGCAAAACTCATCAAAACTGTCTACAACAGCGCTCTCTCTTGTATATTATTGCTCTGAGACATCTCCTTTAACTTACCGTGTCTTGCAGCCGGAAGGAGTTGTTAGTACCACGAATTTATTTGTTTTTTAATCTAAAAAATGTATGTAATTTGTTAGGTTTTGAATTTGATTTTAAACCGTGTTGAGTTATTTTCAGTTTAAAATTACATGCATTTTGTTAGGTAAAAATGTTTCAAGCTTCCTTTATACTGGTTTTACGACAAAACAGAATATGATGAAACAGAACATTCATAAAACAGAACAGTGATAAAACAGAAGAGCGAAGAAAAATAACACTGAAGAAACCCAACCTTACCTAACCTTACCACACCTAATTTTTAAATACTTATTTAATTTTATTTAGGAAAACATACAGTAAAACACATATTTTTATAGATAAAGTTATAAGTATGTTGCATTCACAAGTAAAGTTTCCGCTAGTAATATATATTTTTAACCAAAATAATTTCGAGTTTTATTTTTCATCGTTATATTTTTCATGTTTTGATCCAGTCACAAAATATGTTAACACTGGTTATCAGATCGATTCCCTAAATTCATATTTTTATTATATGAATATAGAGTCAAACTAAGCGACTGGCCCAATAAAGCACAGAACGCGTAAACCCATACTCTATTACACTTACTTTAAACACTTGTATTGTATTTGGCTTAAGTAGGAACTAAAGAAGTGAACTATTTTAAAAAATCATAAATATTTTGAATCTACAAAATCTTTACTGAGGACGCTAACAACTGTAAAGTTAAGTATGTCGGCAGTAGTTCTAATAAATTAAATATTTATGTATTAAAGTGGAACAAACAAACATAAAGTTCTTACTTTAATACAATAAATTTCGAAAATATTCCCCACAAACCGCTTAATAAAATTAGTAGAACAAAATAATTCAATCTGTATAAGCTAATAAAATCTAGTAAATTCTTTCAATTGGGTATTGATTTTCACTGCACGCGGCCCAAGCGGGATGTGGGCGGTCCGGCTGCGGCTGTGATAGTCAATTAAGATTTATCATCCCTTGTGATTCGAGACGCCACCCCTCCTGGCCCACTGCCTCGCTAAACACCCCACGGGGTTTAACACGTTCTGTGCCGCCGCTAAATACGACATATTATGTATCTCGTGGAAGTCTACTGGCCCGGAACGCAAACTGCGAGATATCTTGTTGTTCTTATGGGTGATCTTTGAATATGTGAACTGTGTGGCATTTATCTATTTCATTCTCTTGGTACTGTAGCCAGAGACCAACAAACTTTGTTACTTCCGTTTGGAATGGATATAAAAAATATTGATAAGTTTCATTAAATTCTACCTCATAAGGGGACGAATATTGAGAGACTTTACGGTACTTTAGTTATGCACTCCAGCTCCTGAAAATTCCGTTTGAGTCAATCAGCCTCTACGTAATTTACGAGAAAAAAATAAACATGAGGTTGTTACCAAGTAATCAACATCCCTGGAGGAGCAAATAAGCATGAAGTGTATGAAAGGAAAGAAATAGAATAATAAAAGCTAAAAGTGTGATACGTATACGAAAATTTCTACTTTACAGTATATTTTCTTACAAATACGAAACTCATCTCTCGTTACGAGTCCAGAAAAGTTTCTCCCTCTTGTGAAAAACGATCCAAAAATTAAGACGGAAAGTGGCGGGAGCGCGCGACGACCATCGGAGGAATTTACTGTGACTGAACAAAATGACTCACAAACACGCGGGACTAAACAAAATGACCGTTAGGATACCCTCTACACGCCAGGTCCGCCAACTTCGAAACAAAATTTTCCCCGGCCTCAGGAGCCCTTGTAAACTTACTTTCTGGATGACCCTCGTAGCTTGAAATATTCCGTTATATTTTTCTTCCGGCTCATTCCGCATCGCATTTTTTTAGTTTTTTTTTTCATAAAAAGTGAGTTTTAGAGAATTTCACCATTCTCTAATGTTTGATAATTTGAAAAATACACACGTAGAGCAAAAACTGATATTTGATGCGGTATTAGTGATATTTAAAAAAAAAAAAATCCGATGAAAACTATATCCCTATTTTTTTCGTCAAAACATGAAAAAAACGAAAAGGATCATCTTATATATTTTAGTTGGTTTAAATGGTTAAGTACAAGTTTATATTTTATTTGTTCTGTGGATTTTTAATTAGTGTTAACATAGGCTTTGCGAAATTTTGCAGCAACGAATATGGCAGCGAATGTGTTAAGGCGGGGGATGAAGCCAGAAGTATCCTCGTACCGATTGTTTAATGGCCGAGGGTCTGCGTCGGAGATCGTCTTGTTGAGCGGGTAATTGATCAGGTTATTTTAAACGAGATTTCTCTTCTGATTAGACTTCCTCTATCGGGGCGGATCTGGTTGTTATAATTAATGTCCCGTTGGCATTTCAATTTTAGCTTCGATTTAGTTGATTTGAATAGAACCTGAGGAGAATCTCAGTATCGTATTTTTATACCAAACTTGAGATCATGAGTGGGCCAACAATGTGTACATTGTTATGTTAATAACAGACACTAGTCTTATTGCTTGGGGCCTGTGAGGCTATGGGATCTCCCATAGGGGAATGTTTTGTGGCAAGCGGAAACAGGATGGGGAAAGAATTACGAAAAGAGGAAACATCAGAAGTACCTGGCTTCAGGATCTGGTTACTAAACATAGCTAAGACTATTTTTAGCAACGCCAATGTTTCGTTCCTGAGAGTTGGAATCTCACCTTGGCATAAGTTTTTGCATTCAACTTTACATATATATATATAAAAATACAAATTACTTTCTGCCTACGATTTATAAAATCTACCGCTTTTAGTAAATTATGCCTAATAAAATTAGCACAGTTTTCACGGTCTATTTAAAAGGAGTCAGAAGGTAAAATGAGAAGCAATTTTTGTACCTAGCTGTATGGACATGAGATCTAAATTAGTTAGTCGTAACATTCCTCATTTTTTCTAACCCGTTATTTACACGCTCGGAAATATATCTTAGAAATTTTAGAATCTAACACTATGTTTAAATTAGCCAATGAACGATTTTAATATGTACATTTTTGCTGTTGTCAAAATTCATTTTGTTTTCCCTGTTATGGGTGTTTCATCAATTTTTAAGAATTGACTATTTCCAATATTCTTGTCTAAAAATGATTTAATTCACACTTTTGTTCGTACATACACAACGAATCATATGCTTCTTATCGTCTTTGTCTATTTGTCGAAGTACTATTCGTTGAAGTTACCCTGTAGTAATAGATTCCTCGTTATTGCAGGTGACCAGCTGCGACGATGTGAGGTGAAGGCGAGAGCACCATGAGCACCATGAGCAGCATGAGCAGCTTTGGGGCGGGGGCGGGGCGGAGCTCGGCCTGCTCGCCGCCCTGCTGAGCCCCGCCCACAACCACACCAGTCCGCCCCCCACCATCGCCCTGCCGCCGCACAACCGCTTCAGCATCCCGCAGATGGTCATCATCGCCATCATAGCCACCATCCTCTCGGTCCTCACCGTGGTCGGCAACTGCATGGTGATGATCTCCTTCAAGATCGATAAGCAACTTCAAACAATCAGCAACTACTTCTTGTTTTCGCTGGCTGTGGCGGATTTTGCTATAGGCCTCATTTCCATGCCGCTTTTCACCGTGTCTATCATCATGGGCTACTGGCCTCTGGGCCCGCATATCTGCGATACTTGGCTGGCGCTGGATTACCTCGCGTCCAACGCGTCAGTGTTGAACCTCTTGATCATCAGCTTCGATCGGTACTTCAGTGTGACTCGGCCGTTGACCTACCGCGCCAAGAGGACCACCGGCAAGGCGGCGGTGATGATCGGCAGTGCGTGGGGCATCAGCCTTCTGCTGTGGCCGCCGTGGATCTACGCCTGGCCCTACATAGAGGGGCAGCGGACGGTACCGCCGAACGCTTGCTACATCCAGTTCATAGAGACTAATCACTACATCACGTTCGGGACTGCGATCGCGGCGTTCTATGTCCCTGTCACGGTCATGTGTATATTGTACTGGCGGATTTGGAGGGAGACGAAGAAACGGCAGAAAGACCTTCCGAATCTTCAGGGAGGGAAGAAACACGACTCTTCGAAGCGGTCCAATTCAAGGTAACGCATACCTTAACTCTTTACTATCTTTCTTATTCTTTTTTAGGTTATTTTTTCACAAAAACGGCGCTATGGAAATAATCCAATAATTATCATTTTAATTTTTTTTAAATTCTGTGGTCTTATAACAAAGTTATTATTTCATTTTCACTCTATTTTTCTAGTCGACTCGGGGCCGCTTTCAATTTTTAAGTTTTGAGTACTAAGCTTGCTTCTGTGGATACCTTTTCCATCAACATTGTCTGTGACAACCAATTCAACGTATTTCCTATGAAATTGTCCATATCCTATACACCTCGTTTGGTATTTTTCTGGAAGGAGTATTTCATTAAAACAGATGTTAGTTATGTCCACGTTGAGCTAAGTATCGTATACCATTTTAACACATATATAGTCATCTTCTTTACAAGATTATTTATTTACAATCTTTTGAGTATGCTTTTTCAAAAGGTAATAATATTTTTTAAATATCTCAATAATATCGACAGTCAAAAATACACAAATGTAAAACAGAAAAAGCAAGAAAATAAAAAGACACTGGTCACAACCGAAACTCGAACTCGGATTCTCTACTCTATCCGGGTCGCCTTAAAGAATTCAATCTTTGTTATCTTATAAGAAATAGGCATTTGGGTTGAGCTTTGAATCCATTACAAAGATGGCTGCCAAAAATAGGAAGTAATAAAAAAGAAAATTTATAATTTTCAATGAAAAAAAGAAAATATGAGATAGATAAAAATGCCACCTTCTAATAAGGTCTCAATGGCCCAATTGGTTAAGGCGTTACTCTCGAATGGAGTAGAGGATCCGAGTTTGTTTGTGACCATTGTCATTTTGTTTACTGGCTTTTTCTGTTTTATACTAGTGTTTTAGATTATTGATATCATTTATTTATTTAAAAAAAAACATATGCATCAATGCTTTTAAGTAAGTTACAATTTCAGTAGTAGTATTTATTTGCTCCTAGTGTACAAACACTAATGTATAATATCCATTCCAGCAAGAGTCGGTTTTGTAGATGTAGATTGATATGAGGCACCTATATTCTAACCCTCTGATATGTAGATACGAGTAAATCCCTTTATATCTCATCCTTCTTATGATCTGTTAGTAGACTACCCTGTCAGGTACTTAGGAAGGCTGGCATGGCATGCATAATTAAATAAGCACAACCCTCCTCAGTTATCAACTATTCACGTAGTAACTCATCAAGGGAACTGCTTTGAGAAACAGACATCGAATGAGAGAATTTCTGCCGTACCTATATCTAACTTGGATTTTTCAAGTTTTTATAGCATCCCCGAGGATCACGTTGAGTCGGGTTTCATGATACACGTTGAAAGAAAATTATTGTAAGGATAATAAAACCTGTCTATTTCAGTTAAGTTAAGACAATAAGTGCAAAAAAATATAATAAAAACGTTAGATAATAGATTCTTTGTATGCTTGTAACATTCGAATCCATTTCACTAATGTAAAAAACTGAGTGAACCTCAAGTCTGGCAAAATTAGCATTTAATTTTGTTTATGATATTTTAAAATTGTTACTTTGTCTATTATTGTCCAAAGAAGCGAAGCAAGCAGTCCATAATGGATTGCTCACACCAACACTGGTGTATGGCAGTGAGGCGTGGAGCTGGCAGAGAAAGGATGAAAGTAGACTGAATGCTGTAGAAATGAGATCCCTGAGGCGTATTCGCGGTAAAATCATGAACGACAGTCTTAAAAATGTGGATATCCGGAAAGAATGCAAGGTTGATGTAAGCGTAATGAATAGGATCAAGTACGCTTAGATGGTTTTGGCATGTAGAGCGAACGAATGAAGAAAGAAGTGTGAAAATAATATATGACGCGAAAGTGAATGAAAGAAGTCGGGGACGTCCGAGAAAGACATGGCATTATCAAGTGAATCAAATACTTGAGTCATTGAGTTGAAAATCAAAAAGTGTGTATTTTTGGGTGCTGACCCTAAAAGGTCTGAATAATTCTTAAGCGTTTACAAACCCAAAGTCATAACTTTTGGCATTTGAAACATTTTTTAATCTTTTTCAATGAAATACAAAAATAAATTTTATACAGTATACTCGTTTATTATTTTTTTATTAAATGCTCTCGCTATACTCAACAAAAATCCATATACAGGTTGGCATTTAAAGGTTACTACTGCGTGGGTAGCTTTCATTTCAACATTGCGAAATTGATTCAAGTATTAATTACTATAACCCTCATATCTGTAAACATTGATAATTAATTTATATGATGGATAAAAATAGGGACTATGGTGAACAAACTCGTAATAAAATTATGTCACCTTACTCTATCTCTGAAAACTAATAATAATATTTTGATAATTTCTACAGAGCTTTATTATGTTTTACTTAGCGTAGGTTGAACACCACCTAAGATATTTCTATATCTGTAAATATTGATAATTAATTAAAATGATGGATTCAAATAGAGATTGTGGTAAACAAACTCGTAAGAAAATGATGTCAACTTTTTCTATTTCTGAAAAATAGTAATAATATTTTGATAATTTGTACAGAGCTTTTATGTTTCACTTACCGTAGGTTGGGATGTTTCTATTCAGAGTAGATTTTATTTTATCGCTTATCTATTATTATTCTCATTTTTTGATATGAAGCAATCACTTTGTACTTGGACATTATATGAAATAACACTTTGTTTTGAACTACGAATTTATTATATTGAAGGCCAACCGGTTTCGCTTAGATCAAGCTTCGTCGGGGCACATATA
This sequence comes from Drusus annulatus, assembly GCA_022651775.1. Lineage (NCBI taxonomy): Eukaryota > Metazoa > Arthropoda > Insecta > Trichoptera > Limnephilidae > Drusus > Drusus annulatus. The sequence continues at coordinate 506,893 of JAGWCC010000237.1, read as the reverse complement.
AAAATTTATGTATGCCCTGACGAAGCTTCTAGCTTGACATTATTATTCTCTTCTACGGTTGATCACTCAGGGTTTCTTTTTCTGGAACATCATTTTCCTTTTAATTTACTCTCTTGAAACAAGTAAAAAAAATATATTTTTCACTTTGTTTTAAAACCATATCCAAAACGGCAATGGACTGGCGTAATTTTTTTTCATATTTAAAGTTTTATTTTTTAACCATAAAAGATTTTTTTATCCAAATCTAACATGATGACAAAACTTGATTAGAGTTGAGAAAATATTTTTCAATTTTATTAAAACGAAGGTTTGACGAAAAAAAAAACACATCTCGGCGGCTTGCGAAAATACTGGCCGATTTTTTTTATTGCATAAGGTAGGATAGTATTCTAACTCCGTATTCACGTTTTCTTTTAGTTCAATTTGCTATGTTTTTCCCTTATTTCCAACAAATGAATAGTGTATTCCCCTTCGAAAGTTTGAAGAGAAAACCATGATTGAATACGAGACTTTTCATCTAGGACATTATTTTTTTTCCTTGAACCTAAGAGAATACTTGAAGTTCCCCTAAACTGTTAACCCAATCGTCCCACCTGATGGCTTGAGTTAGTTCTTCTGCCTTTACACATTGAGATTAATTATTCAAGGAGCTCTCACAAGTTTCCCGAGTTTGCAAGTGAGGCAGTGTATAGGCAGCCAGGGATGCTCAGACTTCTTATTAAATTTTTACCGGAGATCGACTATAACATTATAAAAAAGCAAGCGATCGGCTTTGTAACTAAGAAAAAAGAACGCATTTAGAAGAAAAACACCACATTTCACCTGAAAATAGTATTTTTTATCACGAAAAATAGTCAAACAAGTGTAAACTAACTAACTAAATAACCATCACGCCGTTTCCCCGCAGGGGTAGGCAGAGAGGACGGACCGCCATACAACTCTGTCTTGGCACACACTTCTTGCTTCATTTACATTCATACATCGTCTCATACATACTCTTCTGTTATCTGACTCTTCACACGACCCGATTCAAGTATTTGATTTACTTGATCGTGCCATGTCTTTCTCGGGCGTCCTCGACTTCTTCTTCCATTCACTTTCGCATCATATATTCTTTTCACACTCCTTTCTTCGTTCATTCGCTCTACATGCCCAAACCATCTAAGCGTCCCTTTCTTAATCCTATCCATTACGCTCATATCAGCCTTGCATTCTTTCCGGATATCCACATTTGTAATACGGTCATACATGGTTTTACCGCACATCCGTCTCAAGGATCTCATTTCCACAGCATTCAGTCTACTTTCATCCTTCCTCTGCCAGTTCCATGCCTCACTGCCATACATCAGGGTTGGTATAAGCACTCCATTGTGGACTGCTAGTTTCGCTTCTTTGGACAATTTCTTATTTGCCAAGTTGCATTCAAACAAGTGTACATTTTCATAATTTCGAAATATTAAAAGGCATTTAAAAAATACAGTTTTGAGCGGTTGATTCAAATCCTTTTTAAAAGACTTAACTTTAGCCGCGAAATCTTCGGCTTTAAAAAGAGAACAGAACCCATAAAATATTTGGATTTTAATAGTACTACAGGAAAAAGTGTTGCAGCCGAAATAATATATTTTTTAAAAGTCAAATATTTATTGAAAGTTACACGTTTCCATGTGTGTTTTAACAAATTTCATAAATTAAGATAAATCAAAATCATATTCGCCTTGACCTATTCGTAATTTAAAAAAATGACTCCAGTTGAGCATGTGTGCTAGCTATAGAATGAAAAAAGAAGTTTTTTCAATATATTTTTATTCTATATAATTTCTAAGCATTATAGAAAGTTACCACCGCAGATTACAGGTTTCTTCCTGCGCGACTATACGATGGAATATACACAGCCTGTTCAAAAGAAAAGGTGAATTTTGAATTTTCGCGGGCTGTGTACATTCGATTATCGTTTTTTGTTGTTGTTGTTATGTTGGTACACATATGTTTATCATATGTTAGCATTATCAGCCATTTTGGATTAGTGGTTTGTTTTTGACAACTGGAAAGGTTAGTCAGGTTTTAGTGTGTTCTTCGATTTTTTTTCTTTTGAAAAAAATGAATCAAAGAATAAAATCCATGATTTGTTTTTCCACAACTCCAGGACGCTTATCGTCATTAACATCTTCTCGGCCTTCTGTAAAGCGCTTGTACCACTTATAAACACTTTTTTGAGACAAAGTAGACTTGCAGAGTGCCACAGTCAACATTTTAAGTGCGTTGGAGCGCTTTATTCCATTTTTAACGCAAAATTTAATACATATTCTTTGATTAATTTTTTTCAAAAGTAAAAAGTCGAAGAACACACAAAAACGTGACTTACCTTTCCAGTTGTCAAAAACAAACCACTAATCCAAAATGGCTGATAATTCTAACATATGATAAACCTATGTGTACCAGTTTAACAAAAAAAAAATCGATAATCGAATGTACATAGCCCGCGAAAATTCAAACTTCACCTTTTCTTTTGAACAGGCCTCGTATACCTGTATATATGCATTAGAACTGAGATTATAGATACGAACTAATTTCCGCAATTGACCGTTTGAGCACACCTACCCTAGGCAGTGCGAACTAGGCAGTGGGCACTAGGCTCCCACGCTACCTTCCCGGAAGCCCACGAACCTTCGGTGAAAATTTTACGGTTTCACCTAGAGATGCATAACTACCAAGAGCTGACTGGGAACATGAATTTAATTGACTTTCAGCGATGCTTGGAAGAACTGAAAATTTGGTTAACATTTATTTAATTTCTTAACGGTATGTTTGATAATGTAACGAGGAGCAGGACTGAAATTCCGACAAGTTGCTAAGGTTTCTCTTAGAATTATGTATCCTACGGTCCTAGCGGTCGATTTTTAGAATATGGACGAAGCATTTACAACGCTTGAAATTAAGAAAAAAATAGCATGTTCAATTTTTGAACATGAGCAATATGACATTATTGAAACAACATTAAAGATAATAATGTCAAAATTCCAAGCTTATGTCGCTTGAGTTGAGTCTTTCCTCAAACGGCAAATATATTTTAGATGGCTGAACGGCCTCAAAAGTCTTCAGAATCAAACGAGAGTCAGAGCATTCGATGCAAAAAAAAATAACTGACCAAAGTGTCGCTTAAACCCTTTTACATTTCCGGCGATGATGTAACTAGATGTCACCCGTGAAAAATCACGGAATGTAACTTGACTTGATAAGAAATAATATTAATTGCTATAATCCACCCATTTCTCATAAAGAATAAGGTCTGCTAAATTCATTATAGTTAGATTCTTTATTAGTTAAGTAGAGATTTGAAAATACCATGTTCTAAATTTGATAATTTTAATTGACTCAATTATTCATGTTTAAAAACACTTAGCTATTTTTTTTGAGAATTTTTGACCTAACATGATTTTCCAATACAAACAGTTTTTTGTTGTTAAATACATAACATTTTTACCACTTTTCCAAATATTGTTCGCTTTTAACTTTTTATTTTGTCCAAATGCTAGGCATACGCATGATAATACTGAATGTTTCACACAGAAGAAGCGGAAATACTAATGTCGAACCAGCCTCTTGAAAGTAATGGGTAATACTAATGGAAAGTTTATTTTCTACTGAATGCATATTAAAACCTTTCGTCGTATTGTTCAACGTCTAACATTAAAACAACATAAACATAAGAAATTACTAGATATTCCTTGATAAATTAATTAATTATAGTTCTTAATATCAATAAACGTCGGTTTCTAATGATTTTTCGGTAGCTCAATAAAGAGAGACGTTACTCCCAGATAGAGTAGAGGTTCCGAGTTCAAGTCTCGGTCGCGACCTAATCTTTTTATTTTGTGACTCTTCTGTTTCATATTTTCAAACTTTGACATGAAGCACTGATTTTGAGGAAAGATAGAATTAAATTTTAAATAAAAGTAACTTTGTTTTGACATCACTTTACATACATATACCAACCGGTTTCGGTTCTACCTGAACCTTCTTCGGGGCTGAACAAATATGTATAACATATATGTATGAACAAATATGTATAATACATATATGTTTAATTTAATTTAATAATATTTGTTCAGACCTTAAGAAGGTTCAGGTAGAGCCGAAACCGGTTGGTATATGTATCTAATAAAGTGGTGTCAAAACAAAGTTTCTTTTATTAAAAAAAAAAACCATATTTTCGTCGAAGAAAACATTTATTCTCGAATAATTACCAGCTATTATAATTATATCACATATAAACATATTTTCCGGGAAAAGATTCTCCGTCGGGTTTAAAATACTTTTTTTGACTTTGTCTGCTGCGGCTTTAGCAGTATATCAACACGTTAGAGGAGACTCGTTTGGCTAACAAAACATCATGCGCCAACAGCCACTTGTGAGCAATTATTCGGCTTTACCGGTCGGAGGTTTGCGTGGGCTTTAATAAAGTGAAGCCACTTCGAGCACCTAGTATCGTATCTAATTATATACACTTATGGAAATATGTAGGTTATTCTAGCAAAATCTGTTAGTGCGGTAACTCTGTAGGTACATAATGCAAGTAATAATTGTTATAGTTTTTTTTTTTTTTTTAGGGTTTTTACTTTTATTTAAACAATAATAATTATTATTTAATTTTAAAAAACAGTTTTTAGTTAAAAGCTCTGCGATGTTATTATTTTTTACGCATGACAGCTGTTTCGCCTTCTGAGGGCATTATCAAACTATGCCCTCAGAAGGCGAAAACAGCTGTCATGCGTAAAAATAATTACATCGCAGAGCTTTTAACTAAAAACTGTTTTTAAAAATTAAAATAATAATAATTATTGTTTAAATAAAAGTAAAAAACCTAAAAATTAAAATGGAGTTCTACAAAATAAACTTTAAAACCATAAATAAATTGTTTTGGTTTTCAAATTTAAAAAGAAACATAAATAAAAAGCGTCAATATGACTAGAACCGCGAACAATGGAAGTTGTACCAAGGGTAAAATACCGGGACCACAAACAAATGGAACACAGCTTAATCTTAAAGCATTTTAACGTTTTCAACGTAAATGTATACAGAATACCGTTGAACGTGTTACACATTTCTCTGTATTTAATAACTGTGAGTTGCCTATACAGAATCCCAATGGACCAAGCTAAACGTTACTTATAATAACAGCTAAAGCCCGTCGTTCCGGCTTCCGAGGTTCGGCGGTATTACGGAAATGTTTACGGAAGGATGAGTGCACTCTATCAGAACATTTTTTGCCACCGTACGGTAAACCTACGGCGTAGAGTGCGCCGATTCACCAACATTATTTTCAACGCCATGGCTGCCTGGGTGGCCCCCTGGAGACACGAGCCCAACAAATATCTCCCACCAACTCAACCCATTAAGTATTATTACAAATTAATCTACGAGAAGGTTTTTTTTTACTTTCATTTATTTTATCTGGTTTTTTTCTGACAGATGTTGCATTGTACATTGAAATCCGTTTTCGAATTCATGTTTCGTCAAATTAGTGATAACTCGCCACTTTAATTAGACTATGAACCCGATATCAGAGCAATAATATACAGGAGGGAGTGCCGAGTCAGTATTGATGAGTTTTCCTGACTCGGCTAGACTTGGGCGTGCCTAGGACTAGGGCTAGGGTATTTATACATCCGTTCATTGCACATGTCGACATAATGTTTTTGTTTATTTGTATTACCACTTTTTTACAGTATTGTTAAAAACGAAAATATAGCATATAACCTAAAAAAACCGTTGAGTTATGTCCAGTTTAGTCGCATAGCAAACGTGTGGGTGGAGTCCCCGGAGACGCGGGAGACGGAGAACATCCTTACAATAAATAAAAGCGGTGTGATATTTTGCGAAAACATACCTAAAAGTGGTTTGATATAATGTGACAACTTCTCTTGTCTCTTTCTTTCTCATGGTGCACGACGTAAAAACCCGGAGAAAGTGATTTATCCCAAATTTGTATAGGTTGGGTAAAAAGAATTAGCTCTCTCTCCAAATATTGTTACTTTAAGAACCCAAGAGAGGAGACATCCAAGCAAAACAGATCATGATTAATTTTCATACATTACGAAGATGGTAAAAAGTATAAAAAACGTTAATTTTACATGGAAATTGCCTAGGTAAACAAATAATTCACCCGCATCGCTGAGAAAGGAGGAACATCAGGATTGGGTCTTCCTTAGGTTTTGGACCTCTAGTTTATATTGTATTTCTCGTTGATAATACGTAGGTATTCGTTAATAATGCTTTTTAATATAGACTATGTAAGTACATATGAGATATATATCGATTTCAAACTTATTGTACTAACTGGACTAACAATTGAACGTAGTTATGCAGAAAGCATCCAACCCCAAAGAGAGGAACTCGAGAAAAATGTGTTTTATAAATGGTGAAAATATGACGATACAAAAGCAATAATATGCACAATCGGCATTTGTAATTTGAATATTATAAAAAGGTAATTTTCAATCTATCAAAGTATTTACAAAAAAAACATATCCTATGTTACCTTATATTTTAATGCTTTTTGACTTTGATAATTTAAGTCAAATATCTCCATTATGCGTTATTAAAAAATTGAATTAGCAAAAATCCATTGCATTTGGAGCTTGGATGTTTTCAGCAGATATAAATCTCGTATTTATCTATAGGAAAACATGTGAAACTCGATTTTGGAAAATTGTGGATTAGACTGCATAACTACGTCAAGATTAAACATTTAGATATTTTTTTGAAATTTAAACATTTCTCAAGAATCTTTATTTTTGACGAAACATTTCGTAAGTGCCTTTGACCAAAATACAGTCATTTAGTCCTGCCACTAAGAGTTCAGTTGTAACTTCTCTTTATGTTACATTCATCGTTTATGAGAAAGGGGAGAGGTTACAATGGAGCTATCAGCGGTATATCTATACATAGTCAAGAAAACAGATTTATCAGTTTGCGTCAATTCGTAGGCAAGACCATCATCAACGAACATTTATTCAATTAATATTTCACTAACGGCTGAATTTGCACTACGCTCGTGTTGTTTTGCTAATACACGACAAGCCATTACGACATTACTAGTTTTTTTTTCTATTGCTACACCACGCCTTTCGAAAATCGCCGAAAAGTTCCCAGCTTGTATACCCACCAGTTTATATATAGAAGGTGGAAAAATTAAGCACGGGGAAATGAAGTGATGTCCGTATCCTTTCGTTCTACGTTTCGTAGGTAGGCAGCTATCATCCCCGAGAACTTGAGCCCTGGACGAGGTAACTCTTAACATATTTTGTTTACCCGTTTACATTTGAAGGGGATTGTTCCTTGGGTACACCCAGCAAAAATCATCACTTGTTGGCGGATTCAACAACTGTAGAATAATTATAATTTTTTTTCTTTCTTAATAAGAATACCGCACAAGAGTCTCATCTGCTCCCAACCGTCTAGAGCCAGTGAGACTATGGCATCCCCAAATAGGGTATGTTGTGAGGCTGAAGGTAGTGAGTGGGGAGGGAAAAGAGATTGGAAAGAGGCAGATTGGGAAATACCTGGCTATTCAGATCTGGTCACCAAACACGGCTAAAGCCATTTCAAGCAACGTTTCGATTCTGAATGGTGGTCTTAGAGTATCTACCACTTTGGAACGTACCGCAAATATACTTTTATTATTTTATATTAATCAAATGTACACAATATACACATATTAATTAAATAAAAGTTATTGGCGCACGCCATGTTTGAACCCGCGACCTTTGGATTCGTAGTCGAGGGTCTTACCACTCGACCGTGGAGGCCGTCGAAATGAACTTGAAATTGAAAATAGCTTAAAAGCATTCTGCTTATGTTTTTTAAATATTTAATTTATATCAATACTTGGTTGCTCTTTGAATCCATTATAAAGATGGCTGTCAAAAACCAGAAGAATTAATTTGTTTAAATATTCACTATTTTCAATGAAAATATAAGATCGATTAAAATGCCACATTCTAATAAGGTCCCAACGGCCAAATCTGTTAAGGCGTTACTCCCAGATAGAGTAGAGGATCCGAGTTCGAGTCGGTTGTGACCCTTGTCTTTTTATTTTCTGACTTTTTCTGTTTCATATTTGTGTTTTAAATTATTGATATTATATAAATATTCAATAAATTACTTATTATTATGAGTTTAGATAGTCCCAACTGCCCGGACCCATGGGGACTATGGCATTTTCAATTGGGTTATCTTGTGAGGCTGAAGGGAGTAGGGAAAAGAATGAGATGGGAGAGAGGAAGGATTAGAAAGTACCTGTCTATTCAAATCTGTTCACTAAACACAGCTAAAATCATTTCAAGCATCGTTTAAATTCTGAAACTGATAGTATCCACTACTCTGGAATGTGCCGCAAATAAACTGTGTGTTATTTAATATCAATTAAATATTAAATAACAAATAATGATTAAAATAATTTATTTGCGAACGCCGGGATTCGATCTAGCAAACTCTAGATTCGTTGTCGAGGATCTCATATCGCATTCGTCTTTGAGTCTGAAGGATGTGGGTTCGATTCCCTCCGCACCGCAAATATGAGTAGACATTGATTGATTCATATATAGGCTCAAAATATCAAAATATAGGCTTGTCTGTTTGCTTGCTGATTGTTCAGTGAGATCTCGAAATGATGCTTGACAAGGCCAGCACTGTCAGAATTGAATACATTTGCACCAATACACAAAATCCTAAATTTGTATTGTTTGGGTCCACACTATTTACGCGATCTATACCTACCTAGATATACGAAGGTTTTTTCATGATAAAATCTATTTCCAACTATTTTTATTGGATAATATTGTGGAAGAGAAAGCTTTCAATGCCGATCAAAACAATAAAATTACTGAACAAAACAACTCTTATCAAGTGATTCAATTGAATAAATCACTCTCGACACAGCTTCGGAAAACAATTATATTAATAGGGCAGAATAATTACTTCAAAAGCAACTTCACGAGTTCGGGCGGCGAACTTTTCCTAGCTTTATTTTCCACACATTTGTTCTTTTCAGGTATACTTTTCCCACTTTTTTGGGGAACTCCGGCGTGCCGAAAAAATAAACTTTACTCAGGCAAGGAAATTCTTGAGAAAAGGTGATAACCTACGTGAATTACTTTCCACAAAACTTTATATTGAATTGGACAGCTATAGCTGTGTTATAACACATCGCTACTTTGTAGTTGTCAATGTTGTGAGGTGAAAGTGAAAGGAAATCAAACATGTTCCGCTAAGATGTTCAATTATAAAAAAAAAACAAAAGTTTATTTGATCTCAACAAATGTAAGTTAGGAATTAGAATGTTGAAATATTTTCAAAATATATATTTAGGTTAGGATGGTTGCGGTCATGACCATTGTTCTTTTTAGTCTCGGGTTTTTTCCTGTTTCATATTTGTGTTTTAAATTAATAATATTATGTAAATATATGTTTTATTATTCAATATCCTTTAGTAAATCCATAGAAGAGTACTTACTTCTGGTTTACAAATTTCAGGTGTTTAATTTTTAAAACTTGAGACTTACATGGTTTTAAAACTGTTTTCAGAATATTTTTGGAAATTATTATAACACGTCTCTTACTTATTTTTATTTTATGAACCCCTTGAGTTTTCTTAGAGGCCGTCCCAGAAAAACAAAGATTTCTACCGTGTAAGTAAAATAATGCAAAAAATCCTCTTCTGAAAAATCGTCCCTTTCAAATTTACTACTTTTCTACTCAATTTTTACTCAATTTAAAATTTAGACAGCCGATTGCAGCTGTGAACAGGTATTTCATCCTTGTCCTCTGGTACAACGGTGTGCGGGGATTAATGTTTTTAGATCTTTAAAGTCAGCTCTAGTGTATTAACTATAACACAGACTCTAGTATGTCTACGAACGTTAGTCAACTGAGCACGTCCAGAAATTCATTCTGTTCGATTTTCGATTTTTCGTTTTCGTTTATTTCGATTCCATATGGTAGTATCCCACCTGGTCGATGTTGAATGTAGTGGAAAATTCATTCAATTCACTTGATTTAATTAATAGAAAAGGTTTGCCGAAAACTGATTTAGATTCACTATTTTTTTCTCTTTTGACTCTGCAGTCTATGGAACAACCATTCTGCAATGTCAGCAGTCCTGTAAATTGGTACTGTGTAATATTTTAGCAATAACTAAATCTTGTTATTAAATTTATGGTGAAAAGTGGATTCTATGCAAAACCATTTTAACGCCATTAAGAAACATATTTTTTATTCTTAATTCTACCACTTTGCATAAAAGTACTTAACTATCATTTAACTACCCGAACCCAGTGAAGCGTAATAAAAAAGTCCATAGATAAAAATGATACTTGGATAATTTACATAGCGCAATTTTTGTGAACTATCACCCTAAAAGCCCCTTAAAGATAGATGTGCAGGCGTTAACAAAATAATGTACAATATTTACAATAGGATGCTTTGATAGGCCGGAAAAACAGGTAAGGGCATGTTAGCTGAAAAGACGGAAGATGTTTTTCTACTAGGGAAAAATAACGATTTGGAAACAGAAATTTTGCAAGCAATTTAAAAATCGTTTGACAAAGGTTTAAATCCATTTAATCCACCTTTGAAGGGTATCTACTTCAAATACGCAACGATAAACATATTACCTGTGCCTGAAATATAAAAGAAAATAAAAGCTTTGTTGCCATGGAAAATATCCTATTCAATATTCAGAAATTCAAAACGCAGACAGCTCGCGTCTTGCGTTAGTCGCGTTAGAAAAGCGGAGAAGATTTTTGTAAAATATTTTATTCAATAACCATAAATTATTTATGGATTCAAAGTGTACGGAATGTCAAAAACCTAGCTGTTCTATGGAAGCAAGCACCGACATTTATTATTGATATTATTCGCAGTTGATTCATATGAAATTCAAAGGAATTTAAATAAAGACGAACCCTCTGACATGCTTTGTCGTCACTTGACGTCGCAGAGTAAATGTTACATGAAGTCCATCCATAGCGAATCTCTGAATAAGTTGACGGTTTTTTAGAAGGATCGTTGTTTCTGTAGTATTGTTATTTTCCTCTTGGATAGTAAATGTGGCATGAATATATCACGATTTACGCACATACGAGTGTATGAGGGTACGCACATAACACTTGACTGAAGCTTGAACTGTTTCGAGAATCCCTCGACATTGATTGAAATTACTTTGCTAGATTATTCCCAATGACAATATCACTCATTTTCTATGCATTATTGGTTTCCAGTTGTAGCAAAATAAAACGATGACCATTGTAAGTTTCTTCGGGTGATCCCGGAGAAGACGATTTTTATAAAATTAAATAAACAATATCGTCGCCGGAAAGGCAAAAGGGCTGAAGTGCCAATTCGGGAAGTTTACACCAGAACACGTTAAAGTTTTTGTTTTGTTTTACAATAACATTCATAAGTCTTCAGTGCCTGGTTAGATTTTGAAAAAAAAAAGTTAACTCATGTTACTCAATGAGAGCATTGAGTTACCTGAAGCGACAAAAAACAAAAAAAGTCCTAAACTTGTGTCGCTTAAGTCAAGTCTTCTCCCAAACGGTAAATATATTTTAGATGGCTGAAAGGCTACAAAAGTTTTCAGAATCAAACGAGAGTCAGAGCATTCGATGTGGAAAAAAACTGATTAAAACTGTATGTTTAACTCATTTTTGAGCAAAGTGGCGCTTAAGCTCTTTTGCCTTTCCAGCAACGATTTAAAAAATGGAAGACACCTCAATTCTTACCTTTTGCATTACCTACCACCGAGTTAGTTTGGAAAACAAACTCTACAAATGCGGAAGCAGTGATGCCAATACATGCATTCTTTACAAATCTAGGTAGATCAAGATCAATAAATTGCTTATTCACATTTGTATATTTACTGTTACCAGTTACCATTATAATAAAGAAAAAGCATTATCACTTTAGTTACTACTTACCACATACCAATAACAAAAAACTCCGAAGATCAGCAAAAATATTTCTGCATTCAGAAAATACTTTTACAAAACTGAAACCAGGCCAGTTTACATCTGATTTATATCGAGACACGAATCCGTGACCTCGCGGCCACAAAGCGACTTGAAATTGGAGCACGGAGACGAAACCCGACAGGAGCACTGAATATGCTGAAAGCATCTGCCATTTCTATCGCGAGGTTTCCGCTTTCAAATGCACCTCAATACGGAGGAGTGTCACATTGTGGCCGAATTTCACTGGGATTTCTCGACTGATTCCTCGTGTCACGAAGATTCTAGTACGTTAGATTCCACAGCTTCAGTAAAAAATCTATATTATTCGAGTTCTATGAATTTATAAAAACCAATAGGAATTCGCATGCGATGCAGTCGATCGGCAAAATGTCCGCCATTTTATTTTCGTTTTAATTTTCACAAATGTACATAAAAAGAATAATTCTATTTTATTAAAACATATTTGTTCGTTATGTATTTGGTAACTGAAAAATGTTACCACATGAATTTTGGTCAAAAATAAGACGAATGTTTTTTAATACCCTGTTTAATGCCCATTGAAGCTCAAACTGAGCTAGTTTGAATCCAACTCTTAATTTAAAATAAAACCATCTCTAAAAGTAAGGTCCGATTTCATCTTCCCAATATGATACGAACACATTGTATTTTTTTTTTTTTACTACCTATTATATGTCTTTGTCAAATATTTACCATAATAACATTTAATGTCAGATGCTTTAAGGTCAGCACTCAAAAATAACACTAAACGTTACTTTCTAGCATTGTAATAACAATTCTACAATAGATTTATCTATGGGTTGTTAGAAAAATGACTGAGGTTTTCAGTGAATACAATTTTTTTTACATCTCTTAAATTCTATGGAAAACATATTAAAAAGTCAAAGGTGCAGTTTGAAAACCAGCAAAGACATTTTTGAACGTTTTACCTAAAATTCTGTATGTTTTTCATAAAGAATTTAAAATACTACTGTGCAATAATTGTATATACTGGAAACATCAGAAATTGTTGTAACTACCCACATATAATTAACATACGAACTATAGTATTGTTTGTATTATTATTTTTTTTTTTTTTTCATTTTCTAGATTCTTATTTATCATTAAGTGATGAATCATTTAAAGTTACTGACTCTAACTCTAACTCTTGTCCCTTATACCAATAGGACGGCGCATTGCGCCTTACTCTGTTTCCTCATGTGGGTGATAAGCCAAATAATGACTATTTTTGGGTGCTGAACCTTAAGCTGTTTTTCTTAGAATTATAACCTTGTAGTAATAATATAAATGGTGAGAGAACTAAATGTTTTTACCCAACCTATACAAATTTGCGACAAATCACTTTCTCCGGGTTTTACGTCGTACACCATGAGAGAGAAAGAGACAAGAAAATACTTCACATTATATTGAAGCACTTCTAAGTATGTAAAAATGTTCTCCATCCGTGCTAACTTCACATCATTGAGTCGCATAAATTACGTTAACGGATTTGAAGTTATTTCCTATATTTGTGTTGATTAAAAAACTTGCAGTGGTTATACAAATAAATCAAACATGATAATCATATATATGATATGCGTGAATGTTCAAATGAGACCAACAAAGATGATAAAACATCACTTTTCAGAAGTATTTCAACAATTTTAAATATATTTTTGACCGAACTTCAGAATTTTAACATTTTTAATGATATAAAGACTATCAACAAAAAGCTTCATTCATCATTATTTAGGCAAACATTCTTTTATTAGTGTTTGTGTGATATTTTGACTTTATAAATCATTTGAATGGGGTATTGACAGTGGCGGCTCGTGAGTTTTTAGTGTGCTAGAGTGCTAAGATTGAAAAATACGACATTGTTAATGTTGTTGTAACCGAAAATGATTTTTATTTTTTATCAAGATTTTATTTTTGTATAAAGATTTTCAGGATTTTTCAGTTTTTTTTTGTTTAATATGTTTAAAAATGTTTATTGAAAATGTTCGAATTCCATGTGGGCGGTAACTAATGAGCTATCCGACATCATTTAATATACCTTTGTCTCTTTCGATCGTGTCAGTATAAAGTCAACAATACTGACTATACTATTTCGCAAATGTACATCTCCATTGATATTCTTACTCCAAGATTATAACCAACATTAGGAAATATTATTTAATTAAATAAAAATACACTTTGAATCCACTTTTATTTGGGTATTTGTAAACTAATGTATATTAGTCCCGATGAAGATTTTGCTGAAACTGGTTGACATATACCAAAATAAAAGTGGATTAAAACAACGTGTGTTTTTATTTAATTAATCATGCCGATCCACAAAGTGTTTGCTTATTGTGACAATTAAATATTATTTCTTCATCACACAATTAGAGTGTACATCTTTTTGGGGCTGCTTATGTTCTTCTACTATTCAATTGCATATTATATGTTCTCCTTACATACCTTTATCGGCCTATCAGCTGTACGTATCTGAACTATCTGTTCCTAAGTGTTCCTTACTGAATTCAAGTTCCACTACCAACAATATACCTAAATGTATATTCGGCCGAAGTGAGTTTTAAATTTAGGCAAACAAAGTATGTGTGAGTTTACCTTATAAACTATTAACAACGTTTCATTATGAACACAAAGCTATTAGGCACGGGCTACAATGGGGTAGTTAGTTTCCTTGGGTAAAAGGCTTTTGTGACTTTTCATTAGAGGAGCTGAACTTTTAACGTTATGTTAGCATTCAAATACAAATGTTCGTCCAAATCAAAATAATAATCATTTGTGAATATATCAAATACAAAATTTCCATTTAGTAGTTCTTACCTATGTGTTGATATTTAGTTCACTAAAATTTTCAAATTATGTTGGTTTACAATTTTAAAGACAGCCGCTGTGACATGTGGTTTTTCCCGGTGGATTGAACATATACTCGTATTATTGATATTTTCGTAGAAAGCAATAACTTTGTAGTTTGACATATAAAAAAAAACTTTGTAAAAGCCATTAAAATTAATAGTCATATTTGAATAATCAGGTCAATTTGTGGAGTAATTCAATATTAGCTATATTTTCTGTAAACTCGTAAAATTTATCATTATTCTTTAATCACATTCTCAGTTGGCGTTTTGTCTTTTTCAGTTTATATTATGTGTCTCTTTCTCTATGTTCCTTTGACATAATTTGAATGTTATTCTATTGTTTTCTCATTGTTTTGTCATTGTATATTATAATTTGTTCTCCTGTATGTATATATATAGCCCCAAACTTTGTATTTTTTGTTTAGTTTAATTTTGTTACCTGATGATGCTTAAGCTAAGCCAAAACGGTCGTTCATAAAAATTAAAATAATATCCGTGGTCTTATAAAAAAATATTTTTTTGTTTATTTAAATATATATAATTAAATGTATCTTAAATTTTTTTTTTCTCGCGTAAGAAGTTTTCAAGCAAAAAATATTTTTTAATTTATAAATGACCGTAAATATGGCTTGTAATACCTTTCATAATAGAACATTACATTACTACATTTTCAGAATAGAATGTTTTTGATAATATTAAATCTAGCACAGGTAAACTCAAATCAAAAAAACGATTAATTTATTTTTGAGGCTTGTAGCCAGTAGGAGATCGAGTAAATCGTATATGGTATATATGACAGCTTTTGCTTGGTGGTTGGCACTTTGAACTCACTACAAACTACTCGTAGGTTAGAGATACCTGTTGAGAGTATCGTCTATCTTTGTTAGAATGGGGCAAGATTGCTAACCGCTCAGCGACCAGCCCCCAGAGGTCGCCCCTCCACCCCTTTGCATGAAAACCTTCGCTCTAATTCTTCCCCCAGCGGACATCAACCTTCCGGCCGTCATCCTCCGTATTCCTAGTCTATTTAGCTGACAGCTGATTTAATGGAAAATTTGAATACTCCTGAGAATTTTCCACGTCCTTTCTTACTCCTTCAAAAGGGTACATGCAAACCTTTGTGGTGTTGCATAAGTAATACGCATTTCGTGTCCTGAAGGAAAATCAAGTCGAAAAAATAACCCCTACAAAGTGAAAATGATTTATTAATTAATTTAAGAAAAATATAGTTTTTATGGGCATACATATTTACAAGGTTTGAGTCAGGTTCGTTGGCTGACATCTTGAGTTATGTGGCTTCGAATTGATTAAAACCACCGGATTCATCCTAATGTTTGTGTTCTTAAGACTATTCTGAAATAAAATCATCCACAAATATAAATTCCAAAAAAAATTTTTTAGGGCACTTATGGTTGGGGATTGGTTCGCTTTTATATTGAGTTCTATGGTTCCAATTCAACTGACATTTTTTTAAATTTTCGATGTTTTTTTTATTAGAATTGTCTACAAATTAAGTACGTAGTCCTAATTCAAAGATTCCAGTCCCAAACATTGATTTAATGGGCTTTTTCAAGGAGTCTTTTTCAAACTTTCGAATTTGTACCGAAATTATTATGTAGGAATAACACATTGTTCAATAGATTGCTACATTTGATGTTTAAAACATGCACGGTCAATGGAACAGTTTCCACGTAAGGATGCGATCAGCTTAGTGTGAGTGAGGGGAGTATTATACCTTGTATAATACACAAGAGGCTTAGGTGTATTAGTGATCGGGTTGTCGCTCAGCTGGGCGGTGACTCTTCGGTAAGGTTGGGTTAGGTTGGGTAGGCTTTGTTGGCTTTGGTTTTGTTTATCCAATTGAATAGGCAAATTTATATATTCTTCTTTCGTTTCACCAACCTTTGATGGCGTGGAATATGGATCCGTAAGTAAAATTATTCATTTTGAATCCCTAATCCATACATACTAAATAAATTATTGACGCTATGTCCCTCAAAGAGTATTAGCCCCCTCTGCTCCTGTCAGCCTTCTGTTATTTTTTTCCATTCCTTCTTTTTAATACTGTCGTATTGTCTTCCAAAACATCTAACCACCTCAGCTTAAGTCTAATAATAGTTCTTCGTTCTACAGGCTTATTAAAAGGCAGCTTCTTCGGTGATTTGCTTTCAAATCCCTCTTTAAAAGCATGAAGTTGATAAAAATAAACATGTTGCTTTTCAATTTTGAAACAAGATTGATTTTCGCACGGCTGCTTCGATGCATAAGACTACCCTATTGTGTTCCCGTGGGAATTTGCCGTATTCATCTCCGCTATCTCATGTGCCCCTGATACTCGTATATTTTAATCTTCTCTGGTGCATTTCAAAACACGGACACAAAATAGCCTCTACCCGAAGTGCATAAAGCGGGGAGTATCCAATATTGGTTTTTATTTGAAACCTCGTCTGTTGTTACGATGTTACAATTCAATGCATACTGAGTTTTTCAAACAGCTATACGTCGTATATACAATACATCGGGTAATGTTGACTATGTGTTATAGTTGTCAACGAATCTGCCAACCAACTAGCACAGTTGTGATCCACAATGGCCATAATTGATTTAAACGGGCTACCTATTACGTTGCATTGTATTGACTTTGTGGATAGGTGTCTTCGAATTTGAAAATTAATTTCCATCAAAATCGTGATAAAAAACTCTCTACATTTTATTGTCCTAATAATATTGCATTTCTATAGAGCAGCTTTGTGATATATTATCTTAAGTGCACTTTACTATAGTTAACTTATAAACAATGAATTCTGAATTTAAAAAATTGTAAAAACGCGTAACTATGAGTGGTCATACTTGATATCGTCACCGGAAAGGCAAAAGGGCGTAAGCGCTATTTTGGGAAGTTTACACCAGAGCATTTCAAAGTTTTTTTTAAATATTTTACAATAAAATTCATAAGTCTTTAGTACTTGGTTTGATTTTGAAAAAAAGTTAACTCAGGTAACTCAATGCTCTCACTGAGTTACCTGAAGCAACAAAAGCTAAAAAGTCCCAATCTTAGGTCGTTTGAGTCAAGCCTTCTCCCAAATGGTAAATATATTTTAGATTGCTGAAAGGCCAAAAAAGTCTTCAGAATCAAACGAGAGTCAGAGTATTCGATGCAGAAAAAAACTGATCAAAACTGCATTTTTGACCAAAATGTCGGTTCAGTACTTTTGCTTTTGCAGCGACGAAATTTTTATCGATTACTTTTACAGGTTATTTACAGCTCTTTATTGTATGTAAAGGATGTTGAAACCTATGGGGCGCAAATTTCAAGAAATTAACTCAATGTCTGGCTCATGAAACGATAAAACCGTACCCATCGTCAAAGGACAGTACCAGGATCACACGAACCGAAGCAATCTCAATACTGCCTGCGATACCTCATCTCCGGCTGTCGCGAAACCGTCTGCCGCCTGAAAACTGAAAGGTAGCAACTCTCAAATCGGAAATCGTGAGATACGTAGTACACAGAACACACACATATCTGATTCAATGTTATCGCAGGAGAGCAGCGCTATTCAGCCAACACTCCCACACGCTTTTGCGTTCTTCTGTCTCCTTGTTACCTGTCCCATGTCCCCTGTCCCCTGATAACGCTCTCCAATTTCCCGTCTGCTGAATAAGAGAACATAACACTCCAAAAACAAGGGGTTTGCCCGAGATTCGAAATTGTTTTAGTTTTCACTTTGGATGTAAGTAAATTAAAAAACATAAAAATTCGAATTAATGTTAAAGCTCTAAAGTTAATTCCAATTTTAGTATTTATTATCATCTCGGTAGGAAGTCAAAAGATCTTCCGTATTTAAAAAAATGAATAATTATCCAAGACACCATCTAGATATTCAATATGTGCTCGGGTAGAACTTTGAATATCATCAAAAGATGGCAGCCTAAGGTCGGAATAAATTAAAATATTAATAATTTTCAATAGAAGAATGAGATCGTTTAAAAATGCCGCTTTCTAATGAGGTCTTGATAGCTTAATTGGCAGAGTATTTCTCCCGGATAGAGTAGAGGTTCCGAGTTCGAGTCTCAGTCACGACCGTTGTTCTTTTTAGTTTCTGGCTTTTTTCTGATACATATTTGTGTTTTAGATTATTCATATTATATATTTAAGATCAATAAAACTTACCCCTACTATAAGTATTTATCGTGAAACAATTCAAAAAATTTCAAATCCTTTTTCAGCAATACCATTAGTGGCAAGTACGATGTTTTATTTTTCTTTGCGATGAATTAGTTACTTCCCAAGAGATTGCTTTTAAAATATTTGAGATTATAGTAATATGTTCTTCAGAGTTTCAGAAAACCTCTCTAGGCTGGCTTCATTGAACTCAACCCTGTGGCCCTTTTATCCGCCGTGCGACAAGCATTTTTTTTTCGTCCTTCCCATCCAGTTACGTCATTTACGATTCAGTTCATATTTGATAGCTGGCTGATAATACGTCGTAGCAGAATCTAAAGTTTGTAACATTTTGACTTCACCTACTTGTGAGTAAAGGGTTATTGTAATTTTTCGCAATTTAATAGAATATGTACAATATAACAGAAATATTGTCGAAATATATTTTTTGGGAGAACACCCCTTACCGCTTTATTTCTAGGGTACTGTGTCCTCTCAAACACCTGAAGCGTCCGCTGGCTTTTTATGACCCAATGTTTTTGTGTGCGACGCTTCTCTGATTTTTTTTTTTTTACGTGAATACCGCACAAGAGTCACAACTGCTCACAACCGTCTAGAGCCAGTGAGACTATGGCATCCCCAATAGGGGTATGTTGTGAGGCTGAAGATAGCGGGGAGAGGAAGGAGATGAGAAAGGGGAAGGTTAGGAAGTACCTGGCTATTCAGATCTGGTCACCAAACACGGCCAAAGCCATTTCAAGCAACGTTTCAATTCTGAATAGTGGTCTTTCACCAGGGCGATACTACCGATCTACCACTCTGAAACGTGCCGTAAATTTGCTATACTTCATTTTATATCAATTAAATGTGTTAAGACACACATTAATTAAATAAAATTTATTTAAGCACGCCGGGTTCGAACCCGCGACCTTTGGATTCGTAGTCGAGCCTCTTACCACTCGACCATGCAGGCCGTCAAAATTCATCCAGTTTCTCTGCTAGCCTGATAAAGATTTTTGATGCGGAAATAATTTTATAATTTTTTCTTGGCGAGAAAATTTTGTACATCTTCTGAAAAATATTATTTTCATTATTTAAAACAATAAAAAATGAGCGGAACTGCGATATTTTGTAATCAATTACTATTTTATTGTGTCACTCTGTATGAAAAAATAACTAAATTGAATAAGCTCGATCTTTCTTAATATTTTTTTTGTGTTTTAGTCCCGCGGTGAATTCTGTTTGTTGACTTGCTAATGCGTCGTTCTACTATCGCAATTATTTTAATTGTTAAAAACAACGGTATATTATTGAAACAATGCGGTATTATCGTTGAATAGCAATTTTAGCAGTACGTTCTCAGAGCAATAATAATAATAAGCAGAGAGAGCGCTGCTGTAGTCAGTTTTTATGAGGTTTACCGGACTCGGCTAGACCTAGGCGTGGCTAGAAGTAGGGCTAGTGTATTTATTTATCCATTCATAGCATATGTCGACATAATGTTTTTGACTTTTTCACAGTATTGTTATAAAAAAAATATAGCATGTAACCTAATAAACCGTTGAGTTATGTCCATTTATTTCGAGTATCAAAACGTCTGGTCGGAGTCAACGGAGACGCGGGACATGAAGAACATTCTAACAATACTTTAAAGCGGTGCGATAATTCGGTCAAAGTTGTTGCCTCTTTCTTTCTCATGGTTCACAACGTAAAAACCCGGAGAAAGTGATTTATCCCAAATTTGTATAGGTTAGGTAAAAAGAATTATCTCTCTCTCCATATATTGTTACTTCAAGAGTACGTTACTATTTCATATTCAGCTAGTTATGGTATACCTCGCCTAAGATTTCGCTATTTTTCATTTTACACAAAAAAATTTTAATGCAGAAAAATTTAAAAAAAAATAGATTTTGAAAAATGTCTTACTTAAGATAAAAATGTATTATTTTTTATAATTCTTTTTCACTGATAACAATAATTTATGAAAAAATGATTTATAATATAATAATAACCCGTATTACACCTATTCCGTGTCTGTGTTTGTTTCGTTAACGTAAATTCGTTCCGAGTTAACTTTAAGTTTTAAACCAACTTTCCTCTAAAACCTCGCATAATTTCGTGCAAAATTTACAGTTTTGTTCACGACCAACCCACAGGCGACAAACAACGAAACAAAAATTTCCCAAACTAAACCGAAATCGTAACTTTTCTTGTAAACTTTCCGGGTTTCATTAGGAAATGTCGTGTCCATTCGCGTAGGGAATAATACTAGCTAACCCCGCACGTTGCCAAATGAACGAAACGGTCAAAAACACACGGAACAACTGCAAATGTACATATTACGTAATAGGCGTTGTGAAAATGACAAGGTAATAGAGAAGCCTCCACAGCTGCAGACTGCAATCTTTTCCGGCCCCGTATATTTCCATTTGCAACTTTTCCCCCGCAGTTGTAACGCTGCGAACTTTGTGCCGGCGATTCAGAGCTTTAGAAAGTTCAATTTGTAAAAAAATATGAATGGAATAGGCAAACTTTCTTTAATCACTATTCGTCGGAGAGAAGAATATTTATTGAAATTTGAATTAACTTTAAAGAATTAACGCTTATTTTTAAAAAAATATTGAAATATAATCAATAATCAAAAACACCAATATGAAACCTCAGAGCAATAATATAGCAGGACGGATAGCTTTGCGAAACAGTGTAGTCAGGATTGTTGATTTTTCTGACTTGGGTGTGGCTAGGGTTTTTATGGACACACTTTTTCACATCCATTCATAGCACATGTCCACAATCGACTTAATGTTTTGTTTATTTATATAACCACCTTTTCCCAGTATTGTTATCAACAAAAATATAGGATATAACGTCAAAAACCGTTGAGTTATATCACGTAACAAAAAGTAGTGAGTGAAGTCGCCGGAGACGCGGGAGACGAAAAACATACCCAAAAGTGGTTTGATATTATGTGACAACTTCTCTTGTCTCTTTCTCTCTCATGGTTTACGAAGTAAAAACCAAGAGAAAGTGATTTATCGTAAATTTGTATTCGTTGGGTAGTGTATTTAGCTCTTTCTCCATATATATTCTTACTCCAAGTATGAAACAGAAAATAAAAAGACAATGATCACAACCGATGAACCACAGATCTTCCGTAATTAAAAAGTAGATATGTTTCCAAGACACTATTTAGGTATTCAATGTACTTGGATAGAGCTTTCTTTATAATTAAAAAGATGGCAGCCAAATCGGAGGAAAATTAAAAAAATAATATCAATAATCTTCAGTGAAAAGTATGAGATCGATTAAAAATGACAGTTTATAATAAGATACCAATGGCTGAATTGGCTGAAGCGTTACTTCCGAATAGAGTAGAGGATCCGAGTTCCAGTCTCGGTTGTGATCATTGTCTTTTTATTTTCTGGCTTTTTCTGTTTTATATTTGTGTTGATTATTGATATTATTTAAATATTAAGAAGAGTACTTAGTTACAGTTTGCATAATCCGAAAAGAGTTGAGCATATTTTGGTTGTTGATTTACTTAAAAATAAAACTTTGAAGTGAGATTAATAGAATCAGTACATGTAGAATTTCTGTAAATTTAACACTCGTCTCATAGTGCAAAATAATATCGGCGTTGCCCTGAGCCCCTATCATAAGCACCGAAAAAATTTAGACCAACAATAACGGTTTTGTTTAAAAATTTCTGCACGACTGCATATTGTCAACGAACGAACAATAGTGTAGACCAACTTAATTAAGCAGGTTTATTAGTATGTCTAACAGCATCAAAACAAGGAGTATAACCATTTTTATCCACTCTTTTTTCTATAGCAACCACTGTCCCAATGTTCCTGTATTCGGCAATATTTATGAACCGGAAAGCTTGTCCTTACAGCGAGAAATAACGTCATTAAATTAAGAATTACCGCCTTAAGGCTTTTATTTGTTTTTTGTTCTTTTCCGCCTCCTTTCTGGCGATAAATTTTTAGACGAGAACCTTTAAACGAAGACTCGGGGCTAGCCTTTGATGTTTTTTTTCCTTTTAAACGCCGTAAAATAAAACAGTTTTGCAAAGTGAAAGTATCCCTTTTAATTATTAAAGTCCGTGAATTTTGTGAGGACGGTGTAATTTTAAGTGTATTATTTAAATGAAATAGTTATACTTATTGTGAAAGGCAAAAATAATGATTGATCATTGCACGACTTCATTGGATTATTGAAACCGTCATTAATGATAATCTCTGGACCAAAAGATTAAGAATATGCTTTGTGCTTAATTATTTGAATATGGAATGAGGTTCAGCCGTTAATGGTATTGTTGGTAAAAAAGGTGTTTATTTAAAGAGAGGGCAAATTTGATTCTTTTAAATTTGAAATTAAAAAAGTAGAAAAAATAGACGTAATTTTGTTGATTTCCAATATCAAATCTCTTTTAATCTCACATACCAAATTGATAGCATAGTTTTAAAAAAAAATTAAAGCTGAACGCCAGAAGGCTCATGATCAAAATCACAAAATTTCCAAGGAGGTAAAATAATTACAAAAAGGTATCAAATTCTTGAAATGTTTTACATATTACCTGACAGCAAAAAAATAGAAAAATACTTCGAAAATAAAATCAAAAGTCAGTTCATTCTCACTCCATAGAATATGAATATATATGTACCAAGGAAATGTCTTAGAAATAAACTTAATCATGTAAGTCTTTAAAAAATAAATAAGTAAGAAACTGACAGATTTCTTACAATGAAACTGGTTTTCCTGTTTTGTAAGTCTGTTAATATGTTTAAAAAAGACATAAGAATCAACCATTAAGCCGTGGGGCATTATTTCTTCAATGTATTTTTCCTTAAAAAACCATTTAAATGGAATTAGCCAGTCTCGTTAAGGAATGGGTGGAAATTTCAAGGGTATTTTTTATTTGAACTAAGAGAGCGCATATTAGAGTCTATTGGATATCCCGCGTTTGAAAAATGGCTTAAGATTATAAACAGATGGAAATCGATTTGACTTACTTATTTAAAAATGATAAATTATACTACTTAAGGATTCACTCGGTTGACCGTGAGAGATGTAGACCGTAAATTGTATCCCCCAGCTAATTAATTAAACAAGACACCATCTCTTTGAAAATAAGAGCGAACTGTCAAGACTTCATTAATTAATATAATTTCATTTCGAGAGAGAACACAAAAAGAGTCGGCGTTCAGGCTATGTATTTTTATATTTTAATCGCAGGAAATTTTATATAATATCTTTCGGTAATATTTATATATCCTTCGGAAAAATAAAGCTGCGGCGACGCTCTTTCGTACCTCGTGTGCTCTCATCTCGCGCGATCGTAAATTTTACAACGCACTTACCCGGAGCGCAGAAAGGCGAGAATATGTTTCCATTCCTTCCTACGTTCACGGGTTTCGGGGTCATCAAACCGCCGATTGTCAGATTCTTAAAAGCGCTGAAACTCAGCTACGGTGAAAATGTCGAGAGAACAGTTAAGGCAAAATATTTGTACTTAGTTGTTTTTTTTTTATTATTATTTCCTACAATTTTTTTTTGAATTGTGAACATTTTTAATCTATTGATTTGTAAACTTTCCTGTGCAGTCGGAGGCATGGTTAAAATAGATGGTTTGCATATAAGTGCAAATAAAAGTTTTCGTTTGATAGTTCTTTCTTAGGCGGACTTGTACATTCGACAGTTAATTTTTTAACCATCTGCGTAGAAAAGTTTGTATATATGACCGGTTTATAGTTGAGTTGTAAAATACGTCAGGTGGCACCCAGGAGTTATTTTTTAAATTCTTTTTTATCTAGGAATAAGATATATTACAATGATTTTTGCTATGCCCGTCGCACTGGGAGGAGTACCCGTTTTGAGACCGTACGGATACAATCCTCTGCAAACTCTTCCATCATTGCACCCTTAAATTAATTTTTTTGATGATTAATTAATTATCACAACATATGTTTATTTGTAATCATTCAAATTAGTGTATATTCGAATTGAGAAATCTGTATGAGCACATGTTTTTTATTCACAAAAGTAACCATAAAATTTTTTTTTTTTTTTTTTTTTTTTTTTTTTTTTTTTTTTTTTTTTTTTTTTAGGTTTTTACTTTTATTTAAACAATAATTATTATTATTTTAATTTTTAAAAAACAGTTTTTAGTTAAAAGCTCTGCGATGTAATTATTTTTACGCGTGACAGCTGTTTCGCCTTCTGAGGGCATTATCAAACTGTGGAGAAGCCACATACAGACGGACTATTTATATCATGTTTAATGTTATTATTATTTTTATTTTTAACTACCAATGTCCCCATTAGGTTTTTCTGATAAATTGTAATTATTGTTGATGTCATTACATTGGGGAGTTTCCCTACCTAAGGGTATACTATTATTTGACAAAAGGTCATTAAGGAGGGGCATTGGTGTTTCCTAATTCGTTTTAAGAAACGGGGTTTTTATTTTTATTAATTTGGTTGATAATTATATCTGAATTATTTTTCTTAATTTTCGGTTTGAACACATCAAGTAGTGGTGAATGGATCATATTCTTTTGTTCATTTATTAACTTAAAGTTTGGATTATTTGAATTTTTATTTATTTCCAACTGCTCTAAAAGATTTAATTTCTTCTCCACAGTTTGATAATGCCCTCAGAAGGCGAAACAGCTGTCACGCGTAAAAATAATTACATCGCAGAGCTTTTAACTAAAAACTGTTTTTAAAAATTAAAATAATAATAATTATTGTTTAAATAAAAAGTAAAAACCTAAAAATTAAAATGGAGTTCTACAAAATAAACTTTAAAACCATAAAAAAAAAAAAAAAAAAAAAAAAAAAAAAAAAAAAAATTAATAACCATAAAATTACATAACTCATAATAGTACTCCCCCTCTGAACACGAGAATTTTCTCAATTAAGGAGGTAGTTATCACAATTTTAAAATTACAAGGATGACATGAAAAATATTAATTATATGTAATCTACTGTTAGTATTAAGAAAAATAGTTAATCAAGTAAAGTAAAAATAGTAATAATACTCGTAGATTCACTGGCCTGGTAAAAAAAAAAATAGGTTGCTATAAAAATATTCACAAGTGAGTCTGAAAATTTTGCCCGCGACTGACGACACTTCCTTAAGTGGTTTTATGGTTTGAGACGTCATGCGACACCGTGACAGCTCCACACGGTACATAAATAAACTGAGAGCCTTCGGACGCGATGGCAGCCGGAACTGCAGAGGGAACGTTACTCTAACGTCAACTTATAACGTAACGCGGATTGAACTTCACGTCGTTATTACAGAGTGAAAATATAGATATTTGTCTCATATGAGCACCTTCGGAAACTTTATAATAGTTTTCTAGCAAATGATAAAATATGTAACTTTTTCAATGAAAGTTTTTATAAAAAAAAAACAGATAAACTTCTATAAATCAGATAAAGCACCCTTCCATGATTAGGACAATAAAAAAAAGTTTGTATAATTTATTTATTAACTTTTTGTTTCTTACATTATTTTTTTACATTACCTACCTCACTAGGTCATAAGAACCTATTTTGAGGTAAGTGACAGTGAGTACAAGTAGAATAATTTAAAAAAAATGATGATATTTGTTACACAATGTTCTAGTTTGTCATGGTGAAGAATTTCAAGTGTTATTTTAGGAGGTCTTCAATTTCCTTGCGGTCCTTACTCATTAGCCATTTAGTAATGTTTTGATGAAAGGAATACATATTGGTGATGGCTACAGTCTGTGGTTAATGAAATAATTAAACGTTAATCATCGCTCAACTTTTCTATTAATTATTTAGAAAATATTAAAATCGCATTTCCACTTGTATTGTGGTATTTATTTATTTTTTGTGCCGATTGGTGAAATAAACTTTTTTTAAATAACAAAAGATAAAATATGGAATATAAATAAAAGAAGTGCTAATTCACTTATATCAATTCTTTCTTGGTAATAATGGCAAAATATTAAGTTTCTATCTGAATGTATTCTATAATATTATATTATTCATGTTACTTAGACTGTTTTATTTTATTACGAAAATGTATTTCAAAACTGTACTTCTAAACACTATTTCGTAAATGTTCTAGTGTAAAAGGCGGTAGCCGCTAATGAAGTACCTTCATCGATGACTATATATCACTTGTACATACCCACTATAGTATATGCTATCAACGTACCTAAACTTGAATGAAAATGTATAATGTGATATGTTTCAGTGACGAAGCGACCCAGGTGCACCCTGGGGGCACCGCGGCTGACCAAGATGAGTGGAGGAGAATGCGGCTGGAGTCAGGCACGGAGGACTACTGCGCCCAGCACGGGGACCATCGGGGGAAACCGGTGAGTGACAAACAAACAAACAAACACTTTACTTCATAGACATGAATAACCAAGCAACTGATCATCACGTCACTACCACGTAGAAAGGACCCCACCCTCCTAGTGTTATTCGCATGCTTCACTCTACACGTTTCACGCTTTACGTTTCACGCTTTACTCTTCACGCCTCACGTTTCACGCTTCACTCTTCACGCTTAAAGCATCACACTTTACGCTTCACGCTTCACACATAAAGCATCACACTTTACGCTTCACACTGCACGATTAACGTTTCACATTTCGCACTTCATGCGTCACACTTCATGCTTAACGCTTTTTGCTTTAAACTTCACGGTTCACGCTTCGCACTTCACTTTTCACACTTCACGCTTAATACTTCACACATCACGCTGCACACATCATGCTTCAAGCTTCACGCATCACGCGTCACGCTTCACGATTCTAAATTCCAACATGGAATGTGTATTTAACAAAACAAAATTGGCCGGAAAGTAAAACATAAACTTTCACATTTTCTGCATCAGTTCACATTGGAACTTTGAACACGTCTCAATGAACCAACATTAAGACTCAGGAAGGATGTGTAGGACAGGATACCAGATGCTCTTCAGGCTAACGTGTTCTTCGAATATCGTGTTCCTAAATTCAGAGATGTTAATGTCCTTCGCATCGCTAACCACTATTTACAGGATGAGTATAGCCAAGGGCGAGTTAGAGTCAGTATCTCCACCCCTTGAGATGACTCGACTAAAGCGTGTCACATGATTATGCCATGTTTTTCTGGAACGCCTCCCAACGTTTTCTTTGATTAATTACGCGTCATGTTTTCTCCTGAAAATTCTTTCTTCATCGATGTACCGTATATATCAAAACCATTTGAGCATCCCTTGCTTAACTTAACTTATTTTTTACGTTTTTTTTTTATTTTGAAACTGTTAATTCGTAGTGGAATTCTATTTTAATGATTTAACGATACCAAAATTTTAACTTTATTTTATTTTACTTTTTTATTATAGTCTTTTCAGTGTCTCTGGGTAGGCATTTTTTAAATTTTAAAATCAAAAATTCTTTCCTAAAATTAAAGTTTTTTTCCGATCGCATGGTTATTAAGTATAACATGGTTTTACAAGACAAAAGCTTTCAAGTTTTAAAAGCAATAATGTAAGAATATGTGTATGCGGCTAAAGTTCAGTTCTATGTGTGTTTCAGAATGTTGAGTGAAGAAACACAATAAAAAATATGATTGTTATGTTTTTCTTTTGAACCAATAACAATGTTTCATTTTGAATATAAAACTATCAAAGTACGAGCTATAATGGGCCAGTTAGTTTCATTGGATAAAAGGCTTTTGCTAGTTATCAGTATAAGAGTTGAACTTATACTGACAAGAGTTTTGATCGCATTTGAATATAATGCTTTGTAAGAACTAACTTATGCGTCTCCTGCAACTCATTTCGTTTTACAACCTCTATCTAGATCTAAACCACATAAGTGACTCTTATTCATCATAAATGTTATTTATTACGTTTACATAATATTTCATGATCTTTAACTCGATGACGCATAGATTTTCTCAGATACGTTTATTATCTGAAAGTGCTTCCTATCTCGATTTTATGTCTCATGGCTTGGTGTCAGAACTTCTCTGGGAACTGATACTCTGATAAGGAGGGAAATAGGGGTGGCTTCAGTAAACTTTATTGTCATTTAATTATCAAGTCACGTGTATCGAGGACATTACTGTGGCGCCCATTGTCTACACTGTAAGAAATACAACGATGTATGGCAAACAACCCAAGGACTTATCAGTGTGCTATGGGACCTATTTAATATCTGTTGGCAAATAAATACCTATAAATAAAAGAGGAAAATAAACCCTTATGGTTTTTCTTTTTATAGTAGATATACATGGCTTGTTCAAAATAAAAGGAAAATTTTGAATTTTCGCGGGCTGTGTACATTCGATTATCGATTTTTTTCCCTTTTTTTTAAAAGTAAAAAATCGAAGAACAAACGAAAATGTGTCTAACCTTTCCAGTTGTCAAAAACAAACCACTAATCCAAAATGGCTGATAATGCTAAGGTATGATAAACATATGTGTACCAACATAACAAAACAAAAAAAATCGATAATCGAATGTACACAGCCCGCGAAAATTCAAAATTCACCTTTTCTTTTAAACAGGCCTCGTACACCTGTAATCACCATTATTTGAAATACTTTTTTTACCTTTTGAAGCTTTCCTCTTTAATTTTAATTTGAGTGGACCCCAATTCGTTGGCATTGTCGAATAACGCAATGAACATTGCTGTGACATGGTTCAAAGCTCTTTTAAAGCTATACGGAATAGCCCGTTTGTCAAAAATGCAAATTCAATTTATTTTAACGTATAACACTAATAAATGTGCATTAATAAAACTTATCTATCTGTTGAATGGATATAATATTATCAAAATTATTTTAAGTCATGTTTTATCCTGTGTCACCTTAACGGCAACGAAACAAAAATACATGTTGATACGCCTAAATCGGTCGTAAAAAAATGAACACCCAAAATAAGTGTAAAAATTCTGTAAGTATTAAATTAACATTTTTACGAAAATGACTTTTCATCTGTCGAGATGAACATTCATAAGAAAATTTACATTGATCCTTGATATTAATAATGCCTTGATATTACCCTACAAGCGCTCTCAAGCACTCACCTTGAAAGCCGCATAATTTATAATTTCTAACTTAGCAGCCTGCCATGATCGACATCGTAGTACCTACCTAGAACTGTGCAGGTTTGTACTCGGCAAGCGCCGCTTATTTGCTGCGAAAAATGTAGGGTATTTACTGCTCACCGCTCGCGTGCCCTTTTCCAATACTTGCCGGAATTTCATATACTGATCCGGGGGCAAAAATTTGATATCTGCCATTTCTTTCTAACCCACGACATTCCGGAATTTTCAATCCTAGAAGGTTAAGTAATATTTTAATGTATTATTTTGTCTGTGATTTTGTATTGAACCCAATATGAAATTTGAAATAATTATAAATGTGTGCCTTCAGAATTTGTGTTCCCGAAGGCATAAACAATATTATTTTTACAAAATGTAGGAATTTTGTTTAGGGTAGCTTTGGACTTCGAAATAAATAGACGTAACACTCGTTTATATTTTCACTTCGTTCTAAAGTGGAAGATTCTCTAAATAACATCCTTTTCAGTCTACCATTTAAAGCCTTATTTGAAATGGTGTTGTTATTAGGTTTTTTATACTGTATGACTGTGAAAATTTAAACAAACAGTCTAAATTTATTCGTAAGAAGCAATCACATGGTGGTTGGACATTATATTAAATAAAAGAATACTTTGTTTTAAAACCACAGAATTTATTATGATGAAGGCCAACCGTTTTCGCTTGGATCAAGCTTCGTCAGGGCACAAAACTATAACTAATAAGTTATTATATGTGCCCTGAAGAAGCTTGATCCAAGCGAAACCGGTTGGCCTTCATCATAATAAATTTTGTGGTTTTAACAAAGTATTCTTTTATTTAATAAAGTGTAAATTTAATTTATCTATTTCTATTTACTTTTTTTTATTTTGAGTTTTTTAATATTACTTATTTTTTACTTGAAATAAAAAATAAATACAGATCAATAAAGACAAATAGCGTTAATTTATTAAGAACATATTTACAGTAATTATCACGCTAATACGTAATCATTTTTATGTTGCGATGGAAATCCAATCCGCAAACCTCTCAAACCTATAAATTAGAGAGTGGGAAGCATATTTCAATTGATATATTCACCACAAAAATAGTTCATATATTTACCACAAGAGTTGTTGACGAATGAGGGAATAAAGAGAAGGTAAAAACTATCAAAAAAACTGAAATTTCAACAAACAGGGCTAAATGCGGTTCCAGTTTTTAAAGTAACTATTAGGTAGAGGAAGGGCTTTAAAGCTCCCAGAAGGTGCTCAACTTTCCTTCTTTGGGACAATCTAAAGTACAAAGTACATGGTAATTGGCAGTATCGTGGAGCGAATGCCTAGCGAGATAATAATATCTCTCAGAAGCTTAATGAACCCACTTCGAACTATACATAGTTCCCTGTTCACCGAAAAGAAATCGTTTTAAAAAATAAACAAACTAATCTTGAGATTTAAGAAACTATGTATGTATAAAACTGAGAGTTTTATTAAAAGTTGTCTTTATAGGTTGAAGAATTAAAGTTGACCCGAACAGAAGATACAATTGCGTGTATTGGTGCATATACTGCATATATATTGGTGCATATGTATGTATATACTTCCGATAGAGACGTCCTTGCGAAAAGTAAAAAAACATGTTCGAAACATACTATATGCAAAACAATGCACTTACGCGAGTACTGTTTTCGACTCAACATTCGCTACGATACCTACTACATTACTTACTGCTAAAAAATCAAAATTAAACTAATAATTGAGGTATAGTTTAATTATTGTTTTAAATGGTCGGTGGCTGAGTGGCGAACGCGACGGGATCCTCAACCGGACGTCGTGGGTTCAATTCCTTTGCTGGCTAAGTCCTCCATCATTGTACAAACAACATTTTCTGCTTATTATGATGGTAGTAACCTTAGAGTATAGTGAGTGGTATCAATCCAAGGCAGTGTAGTCAGTTTTTGATGATTTTTACCTGACTCGGCGGACCCGGGCGTGGCTAAGACCAAGGCTAGGGTTTTTATACATCCATTCATATCACATATCGACATAATGTTTTTGTTTATTCGTATAACCACTTTTTCACAGTATTGATTTCAACAAAAATATAGCGTCTAACCTAAAAAACTATTTAGTTGTGTCGAGTTTAGTGGCATAATAAAAAATGTGGGCGGAGTCCCGCCGTGACGCAGGAGCCCAAGATCATTGTGACAGTACGTAGAAGCGGATTATTATATTTGTTGTCTCTTTCTCTCTCGTGGTGTACGAGGTAAAATCCCGGAGAAAGTGATTTATCGCAAGTTTGTATCGGTTGGGTAAAAATAATTAGCTCTCTCTCCATACATTGTTTCTCCAAGGTAGTAACAGCTTTTCAAATATTGTCAGGTCGTTCATAAACAGGGAATGTTTATCTTAAAAATATTTAAAAAAATAAAAAGTAATTTTCAAACAATTATTCTAGCCCCCGTTGACAGAATTAATGTAGATTGAGAATGGAATTTTTTAACGGAACATTTTAATAAGTTTGACAAGAAGAAGCCCGTTCGAAAGGTATTTGAGTTCAAACAATTTCCCATCGTACTTAAAACCGACAACCTCCTTGATCGAGCGGTCAAGATCCTCGACTAGGAATCTAAAGGTTGCGGGTTTGAATCCCGGCGCGGGCATGTAAATTTGATGTAATTATTATATGTTATTTCACATTTAATTCATATGTAGTATACTTGCGGCACGTTCCAGGATGGTAGATACTCTTAGTATCGCCCTGGTGAAAGACAACCATTCAAAATCGAAACGTTGGCTTTAGACACGTTTGGTGACGAGGTCTGAATAGGCAGGTACTTTCCAACTTTTCAACCTTTTCTCTATCTCCTTCTCTTCCTCACTCTATTCAACCTAACAATATACCCCAATCGGGGTTGCCATAGTCTCACTGGCTCCTGGCAGTTGGAACTCTTGTGCGATATTCACTTAAGAAATACAAATATTTAATGAAATGAAAAAAATAACTTTGTATAAGACCACATATTTTATTAAAATTTTTATGACCGACCGGTTTTACTTAGCTTAAGCATCATCAGGGTACAAAACTAAACTAGTTAAAATTAAATAAAATCTGTTATCTTAAACAAAGTTATTTTTAATGTCATTAAATATGTCAAACCACAAAGTAATTTCTTTCTACGTAAATATAAAAAATCAAATGCTATAAATTTTAAAAAATAAGGTTTTTTTTGCTCTATTTTTGTGAGATGTTATTAAATGTAAGTAAATGACATTGCGCGAACGGGAAAGCTAATGGTCCTTATTCACTTTAAAGGTTTAGGTCAATTAGGGAAAGAACCTTTGAGCTTCCGCCTAATCTCGCCACGAATTCATTGAAAGAAACCGTAAATATGTTGAATACTTTCGTGTGATATCATGGCGCTTTTCTCCCGCACGCCACGGTCTTCAGGTTCCACTCTAACTAACAACATTAGGTTGGCCAACCTAATGTTGTTAGTCATGCTGTAAAAGAGGACAGTGTGACGGTTGGCTCCAATATAAACAATGCTAAAAGGTTTTGACACTTCTACTTAATTTATATTGATTATCGTACGCTTGTGAATGATTATCATACACTATCGAAATAGAAATACACCGTGTTTTATGAAAATCTGGGGAAAAAACGTTTTTAAAAAATGTGGACCCAATAAAAAATAAACAAAATGAAAAAATAACTTTGTATAAAATCACAGATTTAATTTTAATTTTTATGACCGACCGGTTTCGCTTAGCCTAAGCATCATTAAGGTAAAAAATGAAACTAAACAATAATATAAAGTGTGCGGTTATATGTACATACAGAGGGAGAACATAATGTAAAATAAAATAAGAGAACAGTGAAAAAACAAAAGAAAAACATTGAAATTATAAGAAAGGAACAGAGAAAAATACATAAACAGTCGTATTGCGGTTTGCTTATGTTTCGCAAGCCGAGAAAATTTTTCTAATAATTTGTATTTCGATAAACGAGCTATGTATATTACATGCGCAATATATCTGTAAAATATAGGAGCATTTTTTAGAAAAGCACCACTCGAGTAAGGCTGTCGCAGTGCGAGCGATGAATCTGTTCACATTTCACGACAATGGAGTGTCACATTTCTGGAAAATCCTCAAAAGAAAAATGAAGTAGCGTGAACTGTTAGGACTAATATTTATTTATTCCCACAATTAAAAAAAATAACAGAAAAAGCACCAGCCTCTCATGTCACTAGGGTATTCCTATTCGAGATGAGCGGCTTTTTAATTTAAAGTAAAAAAATTAAAGAGCTCATTCTGAGTTGGGTATTAGTACCTTTATAGTAAAGTTGACAACAACTAACTAACTAACCATCATGCCGTTTCACCGCAGGGGTAGGCAGAGAGGACGGACCGCCATATAACTTTGTCTTGGCACACTCCTAGCTTCATTCACATTCATACATCGTCTCATACATACTCTTCTGTTATTCTGACCCTTCACATGACCCGATTCAAGTATTTGATTTACTTGATCGTGCCATGTCTTTCTCGGGCGTCTTCAACTTCTTCTTCCATTCATTTTCGCATCATATATTCTTCTCACACTCCTTTCTTCGTTCATTCGCTTTACATGTTGACAACAACAATACCTAATTTTGTAACTGTTAATTCATGGTGGAATTCCATTTTAATAATTAAATAAAAACAAATTTTTAACTTTATTCCACTTTTTTATTTTTTGACGAGACCGGTTTCAGCCTATAACGGCCAACTAGTCTGAAGATGGCCGTTATAGGCTGAAACCGGTCCAGTCAAAAAATAAAAAAGTGGAATAAAGTTAAAAATTTGTTTTTATTTGATCATTAATAACAATACCCAATATTACAAAGTAAATACTTATCAGTTGGCTCTAATTGACCACAATCAAAGAGTGTCCAAAAAAGAAAAGTAATTATATACATTAAAAATACAATTAATAAAATTAGTAAAAATAAAAAATATATATAATGAGGGACAATTCAGCCAACACAGAATTTTCAAATATATTTTTAATACATTTAATGAACCTATATATGGGTGGCTGTTGTATTCCGTGAATAAATCGTAGATATTCGAAACACTGGTTCACTAATTTGTGATAGGTGGCAATTTTAAAAGTAATACTATTTAATTAATTTCATTTCGTATCTTAATATCTGTATATTAAAATCAAAATAAAACCCACGTCATGTTAAATAAACTTTTGCACTTGACTTTAAGAAGATTTAAGCTGGCAACAAGCTATGACAACATTTTTGAGATGTTTTATTTTAGTAATGATTTTTTGTACTGTTTTCATCAGCCTCGCGTACACGTTCAAAACTTCTAAAAGCTAAACTAATTTCATGGCTAAGGTTTATAGTTGAAAGGAAAGATAACTTTTTACAAAGTTTTTTAGTCCCCGTTTGCAAATTATACGACGAAGTGAATCATTTACTAGCAAAGCAGCTGCAATATTAAAACTTTTACATTACAGAGTAGTTTAACCCTTGATGATTCTGAAAATAGACGAGGAAGTAAATATTTCAAAACCTTTCTGCATATTTTTTATAAACATCATCCTAAAATGATCATTAAAACCCCTACACATGTTGTTATATTTGGTTTAAAATTGGCTATCATCTATTAGCTGTTACCGACCTTACAGTTTCGAGAAAGACACCAATCTGGGTACTGGAATTGTATCATTATTGGCGTTGATTGTTTACAGCACCCTGATTATTTGAATTAGTAGAACAGAGATATGATTTTTTTTTATATTTCCAACTGTAAGCCGTTTGCCAAAATTTTGGAAAAAAACCATTAAAGGGCTTAAATAAAATATTACGCAATCAATACTTGAATTCGCTAAAAGGAAAAATATATAAATTGGCCAAATCGGGTTAATTTTTTAAAAATTTAAACAGATAAGTATTACCTACCTGAACACGTAATCTTTTATTATTTTTATTATCTTTTTCATCATTACAATATAAGGGTGATAGTTCTGTGCCTGCCTCGCTAGGAAATCCTGTGTTGAGAGCAGGCACAGTTTAAATCTTTTTATTTTTATTTTTCAATAGCTAAAATAGCACAACATAATATTGTACCATTACCATTGTACCATTTCAACATAATTCCTTGTTTATAACATAATATTGAAGCATTATAACATAATTCCCAGTTACAGCATAATGTAACTATTTTTGTTTCATTTATTTATTATTATTATTATAAGCTTTTAAGCGTACCTTTTAAAGGTAGTCGCCAGATATTTATGATATAATGTGCTTTGGTCTGCCATTTTGAGCAATTTTTTTCTTAGAATGTTAATTTGAAAACAAAAATGGATGTGTAACGCTTTTTTCTGAAGAAATATATCGATTTGTTAAAATTATATGATATTACTAATAATAAATTACTATCTGAATTAGTACGAGCTTAAAGATTATTATATCTATTATGTTTTTCATAGAAAAGCATAGAATAAAAAATATGGGTTCCGAATGGATATTTAAAAGTTTATGATATGAACCTGAAAATAGTAGCGCTCGCCTAGAAACTCTACGCAGAAAAGCTGTGCGAGAGACTACAACGCCAAAACTTAGTTACGACAGTTTTAGTTACTTTAACGCAAGCATTGTTAAAATCTTATTATCAAGATTTGTATTTTACGTGTAAAAGTAAGTACTGCCATAAAACACACAAATATACGACTGTTAGTTTTGGCAATTAGCTGCCGAATGGCCGCCCGCTTGGAGCGGGTTAATTCAGCGTGCGAATGAGAATTTCCCGTTTGATATTATTTCAAGCCCCACCATAACTCCGCGCTGCAGCCTATTTTTCATGTCAGACTCGTACATTATGCAAAAACACATCCGTGTTCCGGTTCTTGGTCCAAGCCGCACTCGTCCATTTCCGGTTTGGCCGAATTAAAACAGGCGACACTTCCTGAAAGTTCGATGAAGCGCGCCTGGGTTATGGAAATTATGAAAGACGGTACTTTCTTGCTGTTGCACACATGATTTGAAAATATTAACGCTTTTTGTTTGTCATTTTTTTATTGAAGACTAGTTCTTAACCGGCTGTGACCCAGTTTCAAACGTAAAAACTGTTGAATTTTTGATTTTTTTAAATTTCATATTTGATGATGGAAATGACAAAGCATAAAAAGCTGTTCAAATTTCTTAACTTT
Organism: Drusus annulatus; assembly: GCA_022651775.1. Classification (NCBI taxonomy): domain Eukaryota; kingdom Metazoa; phylum Arthropoda; class Insecta; order Trichoptera; family Limnephilidae; genus Drusus; species Drusus annulatus. The sequence goes on along the minus strand of JAGWCC010000237.1, from coordinate 469,566 downwards.
TGCGTGACAAATATTATGCCTTGTAGTAAAAAAAGTGAGGAATGTATGAACACTTAATTTACTCCGTACAGAAACCGTACCTTGTACGTGCTTAAGTTCGGAATCCTGTTAAGTTACATATGCATAAACATATGTTACCAAGTAGTTTTCGTATTTAAGTTATTTAGAATCGACTCTGTGTTGATGAAACACTTTACAAAAATAAAGACTAGGTATTTACAATCCATGAATTTGGCTTGGGCAAGTTGTCATCCCTCAAAGCCAAAGTTCTGGCTCACAACTCAAATCTCAAGGCTTAAAGCTCAAAGCTTAGGGCTCAAAGCTTAAAGCTCAAAGCTTAGGGCTCAAAGCTTAAAGCTCAAAGCTTAGGGCTCAAAGCTTAAAGCTCAAAGCTTAGGGCTCAAAGCTTAAAGCTCAAATCTTAAAGCTCAAAGCTCAAAGCTTAAAGCTCAAAGCTTAAAGCTTAAAGCTTAAAGCTCAAAGCTTAAAGCTCAAAGCTTAAAGCTCAAAGCTTAAAGCTCAAAGCTTAAAGCTCAAAGCTTAAAGCTCAAAGCTTAAAGCTCAAAGCTTAAAGCTCAAAGCTTAAAGCTCAAAGCTTAAAGCTCAAAGCTTAAAGCTCAAAGCAAAGCTTAAAGCTCAAAGCTTAAAGCTCAAAGCTTAAAGCTCAAAGCTTAAAGCTCAAAGCTTAAAGCTCAAAGCTCAAAGCTTAAAGCTCAAAGCTTAAAGCTCAAAGCTTAAAGCTCAAAGCTTAAAGCTCAAAGCTTAAAGCTCAAAGCTACAGAAACCGTACCCAGTACGTGCTTAAGTTCGGAATCCTGTTAAGTTACATATGCATAAACATATGTTACCAAGTAGTTTTCGTATTTAAGTTATTTAGAATAGACTCTGTGTTGATGAAACACTTTACAAAAATAAATACCGAATTTAGCTTGGGCAAGTTGTCATCCCTCAAAGCCAAAGTTCTGGCTCACAACTCAAATCTCAAGGCTTAAAGCTCAAAGCTCAAAGCTTAGGGCTCAAAGCTTAAAGCTCAAATCTTAAAGCTCAAAGCTCAAAGCTTAAAGCTCAAAGCTCAAAGCTTAAAGCTTAAAGCTTAAAGTTTAAAGCTCAAAGCTTAAAGCTCAAAGCTTAGGGCTCAAAGCTTAAAGCTCAAATCTTAAAGCTCAAAGCTCAAAGCTTAAAGCTCAAAGCTTAAAGCTTAAAGCTTTAAGTTTAAAGCTCAAAGCTTAAAGTTCAAAGCTTAAAGCTCAAAGCTTAAAGCTCAAAGCTTAAAGCTCAAAGCTTAAAGCTCAAAGCTCAAAGCTCAAAGCTTAAAGCTCAAAGCTTAAAGCTCAAAGCTTAAAGCTCAAAGCTTAAAGCTCAAAGCTTAAAGCTCAAAGCTTAAAGCTCAAGCTTAAGCTCAATCTTAAGCTCAAGCTCAAGCTTAAAGCTCAAAAATTAAAGCTCAAAGCTTAGAGCTCGAAGCTCAAAACTTAAATCTCAAAACTTAAAGCTCAAAACTTAAAGCTCAAAGCTTAAAGCTCAAAGCTTAAAGCTCAAAGCTCAAAGCTCAAAGCTTAAAGCTCAAAGCTTAAAGCTCAAAGCTTAAAGCTCAAAGCTTAAAGCTCAAAGTTTAAAGCTCAAAGCTTAAAGCTCAAAGCTTAAAGCTTAAAGCTCAAAGCTTAAAGCTTAAAGCTCTAAGCTTAAAGCTCAAGCTTAAGCTCAATCTTAAGCTCAAGCTCAAGCTTAAAGCTAAAAAATTAAAGCTCAAAGCTTAGAGCTCGAAGCTCAAAACTTAAATCTCAAAACTTAAAGCTCAAAGCTTAAAGCTCAAAGCTTAAAGCTCAAAGCTTAAAGCTCAAAGCTCAAAGCTTAAAGCTCAAAGCTTAAAGCTCAAAGCTTAAAGCTCAAAGCTTAAAGCTTAAAGCTTAAAGCTCAAAGCTTAAAGCTTAAAGCTCAAAGCTTAAAGCTCAAGCTTAAGCTCAATCTTAAGCTCAAGCTCAAGCTTAAAGCTAAAAAATTAAAGCTCAAAGCTTAGAGCTCGAAGCTCAAAACTTAAATCTCAAAACTTAAAGCTCAAAGCTTAAAACTTAAAGCTCAAAGATCAAAACTTAAAGCTCAATTCGTAAGGATTAAAGCTCAAAGCTTAAAGATTAAGCTTAAGCTCAAGCTCAAACTCAAGCTTAAAGCTCAAAGCTTAGAGTTCAAAGCTTAGAGCTCAAAGTTCAAAACTTAAAGCTCAAAGCTCAAAACTTAAAGCTCAAAGCTTAAAACTTAAAGCTCAAAGATCAAAACTTAAAGCTCAATTCGTAGGGGTTAAAGCTCAAAGCTTTAATACTCAAAGCTTCAAGCTCAAAACACAAAGTTAAAACTTCTAAGTTCTTTGTACCGGGAGCCCAAAATGCAAAGTTGTAATAAAAAATATAAAATGCAAATGAAATTATAACATTGTATTAGAAGACCACCGATTTAATTTTATTTTTTATGACCGACTGGTTTTGCTTAGCCTAGGCATCATCAGGAAAAAAATATACCGAACAAAAAATAAATAGTGTGCGATTTTTAACTAAATTAACAATAAAATACAATTAAATTATAAAAAAAAGAATAGAGAGAAAGATTTTTAAAAATTTATTTCCTTTAAATAAAACGTTTTTAAACAACATTTTTTGTTTCGTTTGATAAATCTAGTAAAACACTGCATAAGTTACTATAAATTAATAGACCTCGTTGACTGATGTTCTAAAAATCTGAATACCTTAGCATTTTTGAAGCCATTGAACTTATAAATATAAATAAATAGAAATGTTGGTTGCTTTGGAAGTAGAAATAATCCGCATTGGCACATACTGTACAATTTACAGGTATGTTATTAAATCAGTGCCTACAAAAAAAAAATAATGCTAGTATTAAGAGGAAATGCATTTCTTGAAATGTGAACGTTTCATTCCAGTGTAAACTGCTATTTTAAAATTTGTGATTTTCTACCATTTTTTCTTAAATATTTAACAAATGATAAGCACATTTCCTCGCAGGGAAAAGCAAGAGGGTAGGACGCCACCCTCCGTCTCGGCACAAGCTCTTTGCTTTATGCATATTCATACATCTTCCCATGCACACTCGTCTATTATTCCGCCTCTTGACATGAGGCGCCTCAAGTATTTGATTTACTTGATTGTTCAAATCTCCCGGGTTGCCCCAGACTCCTTGACAGTCATATAAATATCCGCGTCCCTCCTACCAGGTCTGGGGATAAGTCTTCGTTCTCCTCTTCCCCCTCCACACTCATCTCTGTCCCTGTTTGTGCTACCTTATTTTTCACCCAACACAATAACGTTTGTTATTTATTGACATTTAACAGGTCGATTTTTTTTACATGGTAATTTACAGCCTCAGACGTACTTTCGCCAGATGAAAATATATTTCAAAAACATTTTGTTCGTATTTGAATTTCCTTAGAGCCACATACGACAGACAAAAACAACTAATTTCGGAGTATATTTTGAGCATTGTCATCAAGAACACGATCAAGCACGAACTTGCATTATTTTATTATGCGATGCGGTCATAATATAACTCTGCTTTTTTTGCAAAAGAAGCTTTCACGCATACAGAAAAATATATCGGCACACAATACATTAGTTATGTGTCAAGACTAAAAATCTGACTAGTATATTTTGTAGTTTTAACACTAAGTATAGTTGGGACTTAACTCTTGGTACAATAAAAATATAATGGTAAAAAAAAAAAAACTCACCTGTGTAATTAAATTCAACTTCCAAAGTTCTAGGAAGGGTAATGTCCATCTGTAGCAGCTGTTTCGCATTTTGAAGGCATTGCCAAATTGCCTGGAAAAAAGGATTAAACTAAAATTTATTATAACACAAACAATAAAGATATTCCACACAGAGACAAATTTTCAAAATATCTGCCTTGCACCCTCTCAGATCTTCTCGAATGGAACTCGTTAAAGCACGCATACAACACATGAATATCTGTTGCACTTTATATTCTGCGGAGTAAATTAGTTTCATTTTGCTTTAGAGCATATTTGTACACACATTTTTTAAATGTAAAATAAATAAATTACAAATGTACATTTTCCTACCTTCCGGCTGCCTTTGTTTATACACAAGCTCCATTTGACTGCTATACGAGAATACATTAAAACTAGGGTTTTCCCCTCCTTTTGTTCTGTAGCGAGATAAACGAGAATGCTGCTGGAAACAATATATTCGCTGGTCAGACGATATACATCATTTTAAATGCATTCAACTGGTAATTTGTTTTTAGTCACTGGGGAATTGCGTTCAAACGAATTTATAGGATTGACATAGTGACAATAATAATTCATTCAAATGTGACGCTGGATTAAAAGTTTAGAAAGGATTTACGACTATGCCGTTGGATACGATGAATATTTATGATGTTTTATTGTGGGTGAGGGTCGATCCAGATACTTTTTATGGTGAATCGAACTGGCAATCATTAGGTTTTATTGTGTATAGATTATTTATTTTTAATCGTGTAATTAAAGATAACGATTTTCATCTGAAAAAATCTGCAGAAGGATCGTGAATAAAAAATAACATCAGTGTATCTACTCCAACTAATACCTTTAATAATCATAACTAAAATACATGTAATAATTAGCCGTAGCGGAAGACTTAGCGAAAGATTGCTCAAATACAAGATATTTACTATTAAATATTTGCAAAAACATGTTAGAATTTCAGTAGGAAAAAAATGATACAAATGAAAACTCAAAACGTAGCAATGAAGTACGTATCAAAAATTATGTCTGAAAGGGTCTGATTGAGTTATTTACACTCAGTCGCGTTGGTAGCATCTAAATTCTGCTCAGTTTGATTTTCAAAAACGATGTAAAGTCTCTTAATCCTTAATCACAGGAGCACAACGTGAAGTGAATTCAGATGTTATAATCTTCATCGAAACTTTTTTTAATACAAATGATTCTCACACTAATTTACGTTTTCATATAATATCATTTTTTCTTTGAGCAGAATATTTTATACGATCAAATCTGATGTAATAATTTCATCCGTTTAACAATAACATTATCTTTGCGTAGGAGTTGGAACTTAGGAAAATTTAGTCGCCCACCAAATTTTACAAAGCATTTAAACATTTCCAAAACAGATTCCCATTTGCCCCGGCCTGCAGCTAAATTGCTTCTCTCTTTCCCGACCACACCCCTTCGCCCTCGCCTGCCCCTACTGTGCTCCACCCCCGCTAGACTGCCACCTATTAAACCACCCATATCGTCTCATTCTCCTCCCTTTCAGTTTTCAGCTTCAATCCCTGGTTGAACGGTGGTGTAAAAGCCAGTCAACCTACACTCATATAAAAACTCTGCGTGTTCAAGTACTTAATTAATTCAATTTTAATGGAAGGATTATATTAATTTACACATTAGTTTACTCACAATATTTGCTAGCACTGCATTAAAAAAAGTGTTTTTATGATGATTAAAAAATTTGGATTTGCATGCACTACTCTACGTATTTCAGTTTACAGGACAGTGCCTCCATTAGTGCAATATGAAAACTTTTATCATAATATTGTTATACTGACCTGATAAGGCATGCTGGAGCCAATATGTTTTACACGCAAATTAAGTGGTAAATACTAAGTCAGTAAATATTGAAGAAGTCTTTCGCCGATGCTGATGAGTCCAAACGCTCCTCTTCTTCACCCATGCATCGCACAGCTGTTGCTTGAATTTTAATTGGTCGTGTGACGGTGGCGAGACAACGCGGAGAACGGTAAGGCGAGACGGGCTAGGGCGGATTCACACCAACGTCCGGATCCGCTCAGTGACGATATTGTTCCGCATGAGAGCTTATTGATATGGTATGAATATCAATCAGGGTATGTACCAAGACAAATTTGTGTGGCAGTATATCCTTCGTATTTAACTTCTTAGTTAGTTGAATAATTATTTTGAAGTGTAAAAAAACGTACATCGCAGATTTTTTTTTTTAAAACCTTTTTTTTATCACTAAATAATATTTTTATTAATTATTAATTATAAAAAATATTATTTAGTGAGAAAAAAAAAGTAAAAAAAAAAAAAATCTGGGATGTAAGTATATTTACACTTCAATATAATTATTTAACTAACTAAGTAGTTAAATATCACAAGGGAGGGCAGAAGGTTATATTGCCACACAAATCTGTCTTGGCACATACTCCTTGATTGATATTCATACCATATCAATAAGCTCTCATGCGGAACAATATCGTCACTGAGCGGATCCGGACGTTGGTGTGAATCAGCCTTTAGTGTAACCTCTCACGCCGGACTCTTACGTATAGTCTCAGAGCGGGCATAAGAGATTGAGTAAGCCCACATTAAAAACTGTCTCCGAGCATGTTTGAGTTCAGCTCACCACTTTTTTAATCATTGTTTTCTCACATACAATCTAAATTATTTAATTTGTTCTGAATTATGGTTTAAAACACTATAACATGGTTGGGCCGCCCGACTACATATGGGATAAAAATCACAAAAAGCTACCGCAAACTCACGTATCTAAGAGGACTTTCTTTGCATACTCGTATTTACGAGTAGTCCATGTTTAATTTTGGATTTGTTTAAAGTTTGAAAAGCGAGCACGAGTATATATCATCACAAGAAGTACCTACCTATTTGAAGAGAGGATAAAATGAGATAGAAACTGTTTCCACGTAGGAATGCAATCGGCTTTGTGTGAGTAACAGTAATTATGCTAAATAGTCACCGACCATATACGCGACTGAAACTAATACACCTAAACGGTAAATGTATTACATAAAGTATAATTTTCTTCACTCACACTACGACGATTGCACTGGTACGCGAAAACAGTTCTATAATAGAGCTGGTAGAAAATCAAAATCGTGTCTATGATATAAGTTGGTTTTTTTATAATGTTTTACTTTAATAAAGAAATAACATCAGATGGAGGTTTTACTATTAAGAAGGCGGGATGAAACACCATTTTGATTTACTTAATAATACAACTATACAAATGGTAATATTTAAAAAGAAGAACATAGTGATGCTAGCGTGCTATATATTTGTGGTTTTTTCTTTAATTTATAGAATGTCATTTTATTTTTTATAATTTAATATTTTTATCATATTTTAATTCTGCCAGTTTCAGTTTTTATTTTTAATGATTGCTGTTTCTGCGTTTAAGGCCATCATCAAATTGTAGTTAGGCTACATGAAAATGACTTGTATAAAATATGATTTTAGTTCATTAATAATTACGGTAAAAAACAAATTATTGCCAAACACTACGACAGTGCAAAATCATTTAAAATATTTTAGAACACATTTTTGTATTATTTGTATCGATTGTTATTACTTTTTGTAGATGCCACTGTATAATAATATACTACTTTAATTGTAGATAAGTTATTAAGTACCCTCATTCCGACAAATGAACATTGGTTTAGTATGTAAGTAGGTACTTCTAAAAGATTTTTAAAAATTTGTCTTAATAACTAGTTCTAATAAATCAAACAGGAAGCATGAATAACATAAAAACGTTTTTCTTTGTTAAATAAATAATCTAATAATTAGTAAGAATATATTTATAAGCTGAACATTATGTGTGAATAATTCTGTACGAACGTTTACACAGAAAGTACGAGTACCTAAAATCTTATATTATTTTCCTAATTTTATGGCAGACAAAATTTCCGCTTTGATGTTCTCATTTAAAATATTTAATACTTCAACATAATCTCGCTTCTCCTTTTTTATAATTCATACGTCAACCTTTATAGCGCTACATTATGCATAGTAATCTCATCTCGTATGCTTCCCAGCTTTCCATTACTTCCTCTCGTCTTTATTTCGCTTCCGTCGACGTATCCAAATTTTGTCTCTTCATATATTTACGGCGGTATTTGTAGATAACAAACAACAAGTGGGAGAAATAAATAAAAAACTCAAAGAAATCGTAAATATGTAACAAGGTGTACCTCAACACTTCCAGGAAAAAATACTTTTTTTAACTTTATTGTCAAGGTTGTGATTTTTTTACGTAAATATGTAAATAATATATAAAATAAATGTAATTTTTTTCAAAGTTTTAAAACGTATTTTGTGTTAGAATATCATACTGATTTAAAGTGCGTATTTTTTAACCAAAGCGTCGCCCAATTTTAAAGGGAGGTAGGGAGGATGGAATGCCACTCAACACTGTCTTCATTTTATTATATTTATTAATAAGGGTGTTTTTTTTTTTTTTTGGGACTTCCTTTCTGCGCTTCCTCTGTTCATCAACACTTCATGTCCTTATCATTTTAGTGTCTCTTTCTTGATGTTGTTCAATACGCGTGTATATTAGCCTTCCATAATTAACTGATCATCTTATTCACATTTCAGTCAAACATGGTTTTATCACTACTATGTTAGGGATATCATTTCTATTTCAAGAGTACTGTGGTCCTTTTTTTAAATATGCCATATCCACCATTCATGAACTCTATCCAATTTCATTTTACCTCAAACAATTGTTAATGTACCTAAGAATTTACTTTATTTGTAAAAAATATTCTGGCTGATATTATTAACACAAAATAAATTTCTCATTTCTTCCAAAATGTTAACATTACACCCTTAAATGGTTAGACAGAAATCATTATTTCTCCCAAAAGCCCATTTTAGTTAACAATCATGTTGCCTAACAAGAGTGCTTACATTTTCGTTCCCTGCATTCAGCTTGCTTTCGTTTAACGTTATTCGTATGATGCTGTTACTTACACTGTTGTTTGATGTTGAATGTTAACTAATGTTGACTATGCTAGACAAGGAAAGAGAAGGAGAAATGGGGCTGTAACACGTTGAGAACGAGATGTTGAGAAGGGTTCTCTCAGGGCAAAAAGTTAGGTCGGACAAAACAGCTTCCGGCCGATCACGATGTTAAGTAAATTTATGTAATACAGGGATGTATTATGCGGGTACCTACAAATAAAGTTATTTAAAAAAAAACATCTTATACTTTAGTTGTTTTCATCAATATTGTCACGATTTAATTAACGTATTTATTATGAATATCCTGTATGGAGGAGTACTACGTGCTGAAAATGAGCAAATAAACAATCATCAAATGTAGGAATTTTCCCATAATTATAGTAACAATGTTTATCGAGATTAATCAAATTAGATTGCTTTCACCAAACCAGATTAATAGTGCCATGGTTTTGCAAAGAAATAAATAATAACTAATGGTATGTGAGAATCATATTTCTATTGGTACATTCGTCGCTTACCATTCTGTTTTATACTATTCTTCCCAGAGGGAGCTTAGAAATGAGCGAAACTGGTAAGCAAGAAAATCTTAAATACATCATTGATTCGAACAAAGTGATTATTTGGCTTTGTGTAATCAAACCGAAATAATTGAATTTCAAAGAAATTGAGATGTACTATGATTGTGATTCCGGTGTAACTTTGTAAAATAATAAAAGCTTGTAATTTCGCAGTAGTGATTTAGGTAATAGTACACTATTTTTTTCAAATTCCCCGATTCTAGACTTATAAATATACTAGATTTAAAATTTGTTTTGACGGACTCTAAAATATTTATAATATTTATATAACTGAATTAGATCTAATAAAGCGGACATTTCTATTACAAATTTCTACTAAAGCACTAAATACACCAACTTGAAACCAGATTTACCCGAAATCTCGCAATACCGAACGCAAACAATCGCAGAATATTAGGAAAAAAATTGAAAGTAACGTAAAAATAATTACGGGACAGTGACAAAAATAAACTTCAAGTGTTGCTTAACTCTGAAATACCGAAATGAAATGAACCAATTATTACTGTGTACAGTTACTGTACACCATCCCTAGCAACTTTCATCATCAACGCCCTCGGAGGGTGGGTCATCTCCTATCCATAGCGGATTATTTGGATTCTGCTGTCATATTATATCCGCTGTTATCCAAAATGACACCCCGCATTTTTTTTACCAACAACCAGGCACTTAAATCAGACGCACACCAACAACTGGACAACCTATGGAACGAAGACGTAGAATATTTTTTCCAACCTGCATTGATCAAAAATAAATAGTGCTATTTTCCTTATTTTATTTTAATGTAATTTATTGCATTACATGTATAATTCCACGTAAAATATTCAACCACCATTACACCGAAATGCCCTTAGTTTGATGGGTTACAATATACTATGTTAAAAAAATGACGTACGCAAACAACCGTACTTTGTGTGGAACCACCCGAAGAAAACAAATAAATAAACAAATTCCTTTAAACGTCCCAAAAACTTAGCAAATATTTATTTAAGCTTCTTATAATAATTTAACATCTATTTAAAATCTTCTCCATTCTTCTCTACATCTTTGACACCATTAAATATAAACACAGTTTTTTGATATTATTTTTACTGTATAATTTATGATATATATTTATAATATATTTGACATCAAATTTAATACACAAATGATTGGAATATGTCAATTTTAGCTGGCTTCAAACGTTTTTATACAAAGATCCTGATATTGTTAGTGGTATTAATTTTTTTTAACACATCTATGAAAATCTATAGTTAAATCTTTAAATCAAAGCATTTGTAGTAAAATACTAAGCCTTCATAAACTAGGCACCATGCACCAAGTATCTTAAAATTTAGCCCGTTCCAAAGAATCTTAAAATCGCAGTAAAGCGGGGCCAGTCTATTGTGAACTGTGATTGATATTGCAATATAAACCAATACAGACAGCTAGTCTTGCAGACGATAAATTTTCCATTATCTCGCACACGTGGAGCCGCCGGAGCCTTTTCCGTGGAAACTGTGTCGATCGATGGCTTCCCAACTCAATGCATCAATATCCTGTTTTCCACAACACATTGAGTGATTTTCCGATGGAAATTTCACACGTCAAGATGGCGGCGGTGATAGTGTGACAACTTTACTTTATAATCATTACTGTTGCTCAAATGTGTATACTTTAATAATTTTGCGACGATACAAAACAAATAAAAATTAAATCGTTCAGGTAAGAGCGTATAATACTGTTAAAACTAAATATTTACCTTTGGCGATCTATTTGGCCAAGCTTACGGATCCAGATATCATGGGTTAGACAAAACGTTTTTTTGATTTATTCATTGAGCTTCTAAACCAAAGGATTTAAATTATTCAAACAATAAATGTTATTTCAAACGCTGTAACAGCTAACCTTTGAGATGCCTCCATCCCGCTCATCTCAATGCCCCCTTCTAAATGTTGTGTTGATGTAACCTTTAAAAAAGTGTGACGGAAAGTTAAAAAAATGACGGTTACCACAGTGGCAGCAGATTGTTTTTTTATTACTTATGAGAAATATGAGAATCAAATGCTATAATAATTTTATTAGAAATTCAATTTATTATTATTTATATTTCTTATAATTATTTTATGTGAATACGTACAAGAATCTCAACTGCTCTCAACTGTCTAAAGCCAGTGGGACTATGGCATCCCCAATTGAGGTATTTTGTGAGGCTGAAAGTAGTGGAAAGAGAAAGGAGATGTAGAAGAGAAAGGTATGAAAGGACCTGGCTATTCAGATCTGGTCATCAAACATGGCTAAAGTTATTCCAAGCAAATTTAAGATTCTGAATTGTGGTGTTTTACCAAGGCAATACTGAGGATATCCTCCGCTATGAAACGAGCCGCAATTATGCAATGTAATATTTGATATTAATTAAATGTTAAATTCTTTTTTTTTTTACGCACGCCGGGATTAGAACCCGTGACTTCTGCATTAGTAGTCGAGGATTTTAACCACTCGATCACAGATGAGGCATTCTTACTTATTTTTTACAATACTCAGATTCAACCAATTTTTATTGGGAATTAGAAGAACTTCTCTGAGAACTCATTAGGTACACGATTCTTAAATAGTTAAAAAGTTAATAAACTACATACTACGTATTTGCTTTAATAACATATTTTATTTACCAAAAGGTATAATGCAAGCATTAACAATAAAACAAAGTAATTTTATTTACTTTCCGTCTTCCCAGTAAGATACCAACACGCACACACACACACACACAAGTGCAAAAGCTTAAACATAAAACTTATAGTATTATACTTACTAATCACACTGATTCGTTAATTTTGTGATTTAAAATCCTACTCTACGAGTAAAAGCTTATGCACACGTTTGTTCCCTATCAGCAACTTTATATACTAATTACCTTTCACAGGAGAAGGTTTGCTTTATTAATAGTTCCTGCGCCTAGCAAAACGCTTCTAATCGAATCTCGCTGTCACCAATCAACAGTGCATTGTGCAATGTGCAGAGCTGTATGCGCAGTATGCAGCCTGCGCGAGGTCAGCCATTACTCCACCGGACTAATAACATCATATTAATGCACTTTGACGCAAAGCCACTCCGGCTCGAGCGAATATTGGAGCCAATTTTCTGACAGATTTCATTGTTTGTCGTGGCTTTGCTATTGTGATTCAGATGCGCGGGGAACATTAGTTGAGGTTCCACCACTTTTGTAGACTGTCAAATCTACGATTAACGCCGTTTTGAATTTTCGGCACGTGAATGGTTCCCGTTAAACGCCAATTCTCGGCCCGTTTCAGTTTTAGATTAAATTTTGATAGGCCGACAAGCATAACAACTTAGCTGTGATGCTTGAGAGATAACTACGATTTGATCTAAAGCTGACACGGAATGAGAATCGACGTTTAACGGGGACCATTCAAATGTCCAAAATTTGATGAGACTGATTTTCGATGGTAACCTAAGCCGTTATCTCACTCTTTCTGGCGTTCTATACTACCCTATACACGTGCGAGCTCTGGACCAATTTCAAGAAGAGTAGCATGGAAAGGCTTCGGGATCAGTATAACAACGCCTACCGCATGATGTTCAGTCTCCTCAGCTACTGCAGTGCTTCCGGTATATTCACCGAGAAGCTAGTTCCCGGATTTGCAGCCCTTATGTGAACCAGGGTGGCAGGAATGAGGAAAGGATCAACAACTCTGGAAATGACCTCATCATGGTATCCTGTGAGTTCTCAAATTCTAGTATAGAAGCTCATTGAAGTAAGATATTGGCCCCATCAATCTTAATGCTGCCTGGGTGGACTCCCTCCTGATGGCCTTCTGTAGACATGAGACCCAAAATAGTCCATTAACATTTCTTACATTTTTAAAATTTTTTCCTACGAATTTATGTTTTTTTCTTTCTTTATTATTATATATATTTATTACAACTATATTTTATGTATTATTATCAATTGTGGAATGTATTGCATTGCACTACTTCTACATACCTTCTGGAATAAAAACGTAATTAAAAATATAAACCACGAGAAATCTACGATATGTGTGGAATAACTCTTTCTATACCTGTTATATGTCATTGGTCGCACGCATAGTGCTTCTTACCATTTAAATGTCAACTACAACATGACCCAAGTATTTAATTTAAAACAAAAAACACTGATTGTAATGACATTATACGTGTACTTAGTGATATGCTATTGTATTTCACAAGTATGTTTTACCTACAACTAATAAACATTAACTTAACTCTGTTGAAGGGTGCTCTTCTTGCTTAAAACGACTCCCACAGTGGTGTTAGCAAAGTATGAACCGGCCAACTTATGGCTCGTTATGTGTTGGGTTGGATATAAGCTATTTATTTGCATAATCGTAGAAATCCGGTCGTCAAAATTTGAATCTAAACCAAACTGCTCACGTTTTTGGAATAAACGCCGTTGGTTATTTATATATAATTGTGTACATTTTAACATTAAATGTACAGTTATTTTGAGTATTTTTAATACAATGATACTTCATAATGAGATTCGGAGTGTAGAGATTTTCAACTGCAACTTGAAATCCAATAAAATAAAGCTAACTAGGCTGATACTCTAAATATTTTAAATTATTTCAAACTCGACGGTCATCGTTGGTTTATTTATTCTTTGTAATAGTAAATATGCATAAACCTCAACTGTTTTTTGATTATATTAATAATAAGAAATTTGCATTAATTTTCATATCTAATGATTTTTTTTTAAATCTGTAATATTATGTAGGTATATTTAATGGAACTTAATTGGTATATATATATTTTTTAAATAATATTTATATTTTTTATTTATAAACAACAAAATCCATATATATATATTTTTTTAAGAAAGACAAACATTCCCGGGTTACGAATAACCTGACAATATTTGAAAAACTCCTACTGCCATCATAATAAGCGGAAGATGTTGCTTGTACAATTATGGAGGACTTAGCTAGCAGAGGAATTGAACCCACGACGCCCGGGTGGGAATCCGACGCGTTTGTCCACTCAGCTATTAACCGGTAAATAATAAAATGTCATAATTACTCGACTGAGTAATTACATTTAAAAAAAAACAAGAGATTGAATATTAAATAACAAAAAAAAATTAATGATTTTAACTACATAGAAAATATAAATGTTATATACTCAGTGTGAAATATAAAAATGAACTAAATTTGATGACTAAGTACTTAAAAAAAAGAACAAAAAGTAACAAATATCATTTATTAGTTATACGTATGTATAATTTTAATCAAAATTTAAATCCAAGCAGTTATGATGTTTCTCAGAACTATAAATTGAATAATTTCTATTATGAGTGAATTAACAGTAAACAACATTATTTCTAGCTCATATTGCTGAGTTATACCCAATTAGAATCACAAGAATAACACAAATCTCTATAAACAGTACAAATGCAGATAAATTGACACATGCACTCACTTTAGTGTTCAACGCGAATCTTTTCAATAATGGAACGTGGCAACTCGTTACCCTTAAAATGAGGTCTCATTTGAATATTTAAACATTGAAAATATATACAATAAAGGAAATCCATATTTTCTGACAGAAGTCATATTCCATTGCCAGTAATAATTTGGGGGCAACCCACAATGTTCTATTCCGAGCAAAGTACAGAACAGTAAAAATTTCCATACGGATCTCGTTTCCCAGAAAGCCTATTTACTTTAAATTCTTGTTTCAAACAAACGTTAACAAATCGGGCGAATGAAGAGACTCGCGGTTAGCCCAACAGAACGGAATTCTTGCCGGGCCCAAATGAGATTCCCGGCCAAACTTTGCTTACTTGTTCACTGCTCACTCAGATAATAAAGAAATACCCTTTCAGAAATGAATAATTTTCTTTGTTACCGGGAAAAAGCTCACCCTAATTTGTATTGATAAAAAAACCACAACGGAATTAAATACCTCTTTTGTACACAGTAACTCAGCTTGTAAATCTTCTAACCAAGAAAGCAGCTCTTCATTTAATTGAAAATTCTTATGCAAATAATGTATCAGTCCCTATGAAATGGCATTCCTTCACATATAATTCAATACCAAAGTTCTGGACCAGTCCCATGAGAGTTGATCCATGGCGATTTGTAAAACCACCCTCTTTGGGCACCTATACGTGCGTGCCCAATAAGGTTTGGTCAGATTGATTGAAGTTCTCTGAGAAGAAGAGCTCTAGAAAGACAACGTAGATAGTGGAAGATAGTAGGAACGATAGGGTCAGGATGTCAATAGAGCAACTAGCTGGTCAACTTTAACAAATCGTCGCTGGAAAGGCAAAAGGGCTTAAGCGACACTTTGGTCAAAAATCAGTTAAATATACAGTTTTGATCAAGCTTTTTTTGCATCGAATGCTTTGACTCTCGTTTGATTCTGAAGACTTCGATGTGGCTCTTCAGCCATCTAAAATATATTTACCATTTGGGAAAAGGCTTGACTCAAGCGACAAAAGTTTGGGATTTTTTGAAGCTTTTTGTCGCTTCAGGTAACTCAGTGAAAGCATTAAGTTAAAAAGAGCTTTTTAAATGCTCTGGTGTAAAACTTCTCAAAATGGCGCTTTAGCCCTTTTGTCTTTTCGGCGACGATATTAAGATGGAAACCGATGTAATCGTGCTAGCAGTGAGTTTCAACTAATTGGATTTTGTATCATGATGGTAAACGCAGTTTAAAATTACAGTTATATTTGCTATGATGAGTTGCAGATTCGATTCTTTCAGCAGCTCGAAAATGAATTGTTATGTTTTTTTTTTTTATATATTATCGTATTTTATGAACGTTACCAGTCCAAGGGTTATGACTTAAAAAAATAGTTTGCGAGGCGTCGATATAAGTTTTTTAAATTGTCAAAAGATAGATTGATCAATTCATAGATAAAATATAACGTTTCGTTTACCTACCTGATTTAAATATTTTACAATTTTATAAAACCACTTTGATTATGTACAAAATATTCTTGTTGGAATTCAGTTCTCAGAATTTTCAATTTAACATAGCAGTACACTTGATTAATCTGGGTGTATTTGAAATATTTTTATGTTACACGCTCACTCAATTTTTTCCATCTGTACAATTTGGTTCTTATCGTCTATCGAGGCTCAAGTATTATTGAAACGGTGTATTTTTTTCAATATTTCATCAAACCGAACTAAAAATATTTCGAAAAAATCGACTACTGGAAAGGTAGGTAAAGAGGTTATAAGTACATTTACATTGAACGTTACTTATCCAAATAACGCAGGGGCATCCTTAGAACGGCGGCCAAAAAATAAAATAAAATAGTTTATTGAGTACATTTTTATGTATTAAATAAATAAAAAAGTATTACATACGTGTAAACCTTATATCAACTTATTTATATACTACGTCTGTGCCGAGTCGAGAACTTCTCCCAGCGGGACAGGCAAATAAAAAAAAATTGTAATAAATCCCTTTTTGTATTATATACTGTCTCACTCTATCATTAACTGTTGTACATATATATACCTGTTAACTCTGTATTTTTTCTTTAGTTATTATATGTGCCCTGACGAAGCTTGATACAAGCGAAACCGGTTGGCCTTCATCATAATAAATTCTGTGGTTTTAAAACAAAGTATTCTTTTATTTAATAAATTGTAAAAAAGTAATCCAGATAAATAAACAAACAAAAAATATTTCCCGAACACAGACGGAGAAGGGTCGAAGAATTTCACAAACGTTTTGGCTTGCTCTAATGAAATACAAGTACCGGTGTCCATCTTCACAATCAACTTTTGGTAAAAAGTATCTGTTTTAAAAAAAATAAATTATTTGGTAAATATTTCATGAACTAACATCAAAGATTCACTTTCTATGTCATTACTTATTTATATTCCTGTCAGTTTTCTTTTTAAATTTGAAGTAAATAAGTTTTTCATTTGTTGTTATTTCGCAATCAAACCAAACACCAACTTCTTTATTCTGCCGGCAAATTCACAAAGGCCAGTGTTAAATAGTTCAAAGGATTTTATGTTTCTTGTTAGACCATTTCCTGATAACAATTTCCGTAATCTAAGCCTCCCGACTACCCCACAGAAGAGCCGTACAAATACTATAGTAGAGGCTGTATACAGTATGTATGAACGCATTTATTGGTTTCATGTTCGTTTAACGTAGAATGAATTCAAAACTCTGGCCGACCAATGTTGTTTCAGCCCTTTTGTTTTGAATAAGTGAAGGACGCCAAACAAGGACGCAGACGGAGAACAAGGGCGAGCCGTGAATATTTTCATAATTTTTCGGTTTTCCGGGACAAAATACTCTGTTGTATTTTAGTAACATCGGATTTTGATAAGTTTATTTTTTTTTTAAATAAAGTTATTTAGAAGTATTTAAAAAAAAATTGTAAAGAAGGTATGTTTACCTTAGTTATAAATGGATTATGATAATTTAAAACAAAAAAGTGCCATTTTTAACTGTAGAATTTAGGTCGGTAATTTATTGCAGAATTTTCTATCAGTGAAGAACTACTTTAATATTGATGAAAATTAAAACAAAAGAATATTCAAAATGAATTCTACATTATTATTATGTATTTGTTATTAGTAAGATTTGTAATGATTTCATTGCTAAGATTAGCTGCCAAGAAATTTAAAAAATTTAAGGATTCATAAAAAGTTTAAAAACATTCAGTTACCATGTTTTTTTCCATGTGATCTGACTTGCAAGTCATGAACTTTTTTTGCTAAAAATAAACTTCTATTATTTTTAAAATACATTAAAAAAATTGCGTTCATTATAAACCGTTCTTTACTTAAGCATGATGTTCGATTATTTCGTTCAACTCGCAAACAGTATCAAATTTCAAAGATTTAATGTATTTACATTAATTCTGGGACAGTATTTTGAATCGTCTTGCGTTGTTATTCGAAAGTCTTTCAATTAAGTTCATTTATCCGTCATCTTTACGCAATACCATCTCAGATCGAGGGACATCCTCCCTCGCAGCCTCTAAGGTCCAAGGGGCCGCCCGTCTGCTGGATAAATACTCGTGATAGCGAAATTAGTTGGGAGCAACCCTTAACTGCCCAGAGCGTTCTGTTAATCGGCAAAAGGCTTTAGAGCCGCTAATTAATATTCAATGACCGTTCGGGTATTTCCATTGGCACAAATTATATAAATACATTAATATCTTATCGGGATATTAACAATTGTGCACAGACTTGTTAATTAAATGGTCTTGATAAGTAGGGGGCTTATTTTTTATGTAGGGTTATTGGAATACGATATGAAATATTGAAGTACATGATATTTTAACACTTGATTGTATTTTTTATTTGCTATCATTAGGGAAGTTTTTATCTTTCAGTCTACAATTTAAAAAAAAAACTAGGTGGAACTGCACTCGTACTAGTCACGCAATTTTTGAAGCCATGGTGTGGGGCATCTTCCTTTACCACGTCCTCAATTAATCTTTCCCTGGACCATCACTCGGGTAATCTTACATTTGACGTCCTTCATGATGCGACCAAGACACTGGAGTTTTTAAAATTATTTACTTCTAGTACATTTAGCAAATTATGGTAATTGAGATATCAGCATCTTTAAATAGAAGGCTTTCAATGATGTGGTAAAAGGAATAATCAGCGAATCGTTTGAGAGGGTTGAGGAAGAAAATATGGAAAAGGGAGTGTCATATTAAGTGCTTTATTTAATCCGGCGCTTCCGTATAAAGGAATATCCTCTCATAGATGGTTTAAACTTTTTTTTTAGTTTTTAGTCAAAGAGATTTGTTCAGAAGAGAAAGAGGCGGGAGAAGTAAAAAGGACATCCACAGTAGGGTGAATGCAAAAAAAAAACACTTTATGCTGTAGTAACTAATATAAAGTAGTAAAATAAAGCAACGCTGTCAGCCCACAGTGGGGTTTTGATATCAATCCTAATATATTGCAGTGAGTGATGAAATAGATAAAAAAGTAGAGTGATTAAGATGTTAATGAGATTCCTGCGGCTTATGAACGATTAGAAAAGATTTTAAAAGAATACGTGGATGATTTAAGCATAAATAACAATATTACAAAAGGGACGATTAAATATTCGGACATATAGAGCGGATGGACGAAGAAAGCAGTACGAAAAATACGATAAATATTCAACTTGAAAAGATGAAAGAATGGAATTTAGGAACATATAAATACATTTAAATAACAATATATTATCTAGCTACAACCCTTCGTAAGACACTAAATGTGAATAAAATTCTAACGCACGTTCAAATTTTAACATATTCACATATTCGCACCCCCAATAAAGTTCTACTTTACGAACCCCAAAAGCGATCGTTATTTGACACCCAGCCGAAAAAATCGTTTAGCACCGTACAAAAAACAGGATAATAATTCATCGGGATATCCTGGAACTACCGCCTGGCTCCTTTGGAGGCTCGATTTGTTGTGATAAACAGGATGTAGGCCCGACCCTGACATAAAATATACCCCCAATGACCCTTAGAGCCCCCAGAGCCCGGAGTGCTTCACGATATCTCGCTGTGGGGCTCGCATGGGACCTTATATTGTTATTTAGACTTAGAATTTTATTTAAGTTCGTTGCTTCATTTTCGTTACATAAAGATTACGTTAGTTTAAAAGAAGTAAGCACGAAGTAGAATATTCACGTTTAAAAATATATACTTGAAGTCTTTTCTTTCTTATTCGTCATGAAAAAATATTCATGTTTTTGAAATATATTTTTCTACAGTTAAATATTTAATTCGTTTGCATTATTTATTTTTGTTATAATTTATACTAACTAAGGTTGATGATTGCTGACCCAGAGTAATAAAATAATGTCTTTGATTTTCGTAAATTGAAAAAATCATTAATGGGAATAATTATTGAAACATTTAGCCTAGTTGATAAATACGTTAAGATACCACCCAGGCATCGTGAGTTCAATTCTTCAAAGTCCTCCATCATTGCACAGGCAAAAATCCGCTTATAATGCTGGTAGTAGGAGTTGAAATGTTTTCTGGTTATTCGTAACCCGAGAATGTTTGTGTGTCTTAAAAAAAATAATTAAAATATTGAGGTGTAGATTGTAGATTGATTATGTAGGTGCATTTATACTGCTGCAGTTATATGTATCACATTAACGTAACGCTTTTAAACTTTGTTTTTTTATTTATTTTTTAAATGTGGCTACTTTTATTTAGCTCATATAAAAGGCATATTTGTACTAGCTGTGAAAAAAAAAAAAAAAAATGTATATATAAAAATATAATCTATAAATAGGGAATGGCGGTGGTGGAAGTAAATTAAACCAATTTTTATTTCATTTTTTTAAATTTTTTTATTATTTTACATAAACATATACTTTTATTGGTTGGTATATTGCTTATCCCAGCAAGCATACGCTTGTGTTGGAATAACAATTTATAAATTGGTTTTTCAGCTACTTAGTACATAACAATTATCTTTATTTTTCCTTTAGGATGGTGACTTGCTTAAAACACACACGACAACTCATTTTTACTATCTACTTTGACACCAACGCCCCATGCGGTCAGCTTTCCAACTTTATATAAAACGTAGAAAATGCAATATCAAAGTGCACTCGTAAAGAAAACTCGAGGTGTGTTGTGTTACTTGCCTTTGGAAATTCTATAGCGTAGCTTTACGGGAATTACATTTTAAAGATTCATGACACGTTGCGGGAGCCATGGCGATGGTCATCGCGTGGATGCAGAAAACATGCATGCCCGGCGACACCAGGGAACCGATGCTCCGCCGTAAAATACAAAGTAGGTGCTGGGGATTCCGATGCAGACTCCAAATTTCATGAATATTTTCAATGTGTCATAAATATCCATCGAATATTCCCAGCCAGCTGAAATGCCACATTCTAGGGTACCTACGCGAAACGGCATACCACTGCGGAAAATCGTGTGAATTTTGTTAACATAATATTTTTATTGAAATATGATAATAAAAACGTTATGTAGAAATTTAAAATTTTGTTTCAGGCAGTAAGCTATCGACATTTTAATAACTTTTTAACAAAACTAATTTGAATTTGATACTTGCTTATCCGACTATTTTTAGTAGGTTATTATTTGTTAGTTTTTATTTTAACTCCACATAGAATGTGGTTTTTGGGGATGCTGGTCTTTTAGAGGAATGGAAGAAGGGAACCTAGGTCTTGAAGATACTCATTTTGTAAGAGGGAGGAAACACGGAGACCGGTAAATTATTCAAAACGACCCGTTCTCAAGTGGCGAATGTCAACCGTGCACAATTTGGGCGGACGTTTGGCGTATTTCTCGGCGCGCATCAGTGCCAAAAGGATCAATGACGTAAGTTCCTCGGAGCACCTTCTATTGAAATACTGGTAGAACAAGGACATCATTCCCATCTGAATTATGCGCTTTAAAGATTGCAATCGGTTTGTTAGGATAGGGGAATCTATCAAATGAGCTGCCCATTTTTCCATAGAGTGAAGTATTTTTTTGAGTTTTTTTCTACGGGCCCTATACAATGCGCCCGGCTTCTGAAAGGCTGTTTGCTAAGTGAGTTTTTATAACTCATCGGAATTGCTTGTAGCAAGATTTTATAATAATAATTTACCCCGCATTTATTATGACATATAAGGCCGTTGGGCTTTTACATTGCAAGTGAGATTGTAATTATTTACATAACAATGTTTAAAAATTATTAAACTTATTGTCAATTACACAACGATAAAACACAGTGGTCTAAATTGCTCTCTTATATTATCCACTGTATACAATGAGTACCCGACATTTTATATTACAACCGTTTGAATTATAAATATGTCTTCTATAGAAGTATCAAATTCTGTTTGAAGTTCTGAAGTTCGCAGCGTTCCAGCTAGGATCAGTAAACAGGCCAAAGTCATTACAACCAAAATTATTATTTTGAATGAAATTGAACGTAAAACTTTTACTCTGGAATAAAGCCCTATTAATATTAAATATATTTTGCCATCTTCGGTTACGAACCTCCACCCATGAGATCGTAGTCAAGGCGTATACCACTCAGCCACAGCGATCATCATTTTGGGTGTAACATAAAACGTTAATTAATATTACTTGCGTTTATATTATTTTCTGACGTAATAAAATATTAATAAATATCTCAGTCGAAAACGTTCTTCCATAACAATTACGAAAACTTTCAATATTTTCTTTTGTGGAATTTGTAATTCCTTGTTTATAATACTTTTCACGTTTTTTTCTGTATTTCCTGAAACCACGTTTTTATTTCCGGCTATAAATTGTGGCTTCGCTATTTTTAATTCGTTTTCTTAAAGTTCGGGTGAGCTTCAGATTCTGTTCAGTTTTGGGATTAACAAAATCGAGAAAAACGAAATTGATACAATTTCCGGGAAAATAAAAAAGCGGAAACGATCATAAAGATTTTGAGATAGTCAAAATGAGCGGAGCTTTCGTAAAAAAGCGAAAAACATTTAAAAGTCATTTCCTTTCGATTATTTGCTGGGTAATTAAAAAAGGGTAGAGATTTCAAGAAATGTTTTCAATACTCGCGGTTGATTACTTAATATTTTATCATTAATACCCTATTAACATTTTATAATCCTAGGTTTAATTGGGGTATGTTTTGAAGCTGAAAAGAATGAGAAAGAATAATTGAGAAAGAATAATTGAGAAAGAAGAATAATGATAAAGAAGAGGGTTGCGAAGTAGCTTTCCTTTCACATCTGGTAACTAAACACAGCTAAAGACATTTCAAACAACGTGTTGATTCTGTCGGTAAGTCTTTCACCAGGGCAATGCTGAGAGTATCTATCACTCTGGGACGGGTCGCAAATAATAATAATATTTGAATAGCGCCGTTTTTGTGAAACATCACCTCAAGGGCGCTGAATCTACTAAAATCACTTTTTTAATGAAATAACACATTCAAATTAAATTAATTAAAATTGGAATTAATGATTATTTATTATTAAATGTGGCGGCCTAAAATCGGAAGAAATTGAAATATTAAATAATTTTCAATAAAAGTATGAAATCGTTTATAAATACCGCTTTCTAATAAGGTATTGATGGCTCAATTGGCAGAGTGCTACTCCCGGATAGAGTACAGGTTCCGAGTTCGAGTCTCGGTCATGACCATTGCTCTTTTTAGTTTCTGGCTTTTTTTCTGTTTCATATTTGGGGTTTAGATTATTAATATTATTTAAATATAAATATTACATTTGTTTGCGCACGCTGGGTTTGAACTCGCGACCTTTAGATCCGTAGGATCTTAATAATCGCTCGGCCACACAGGTTGTCAAACAAATATATTGTCACCTCCGTTTGGATGTTTTTTTTTACAGGGATTGAGTTTCGATTATACATGGATTTCAGAGCACTTGAAACAGTTGTGGATTAGCGATTCTGTAAAGTGTTTTAATGCTCAGTTGGGAAGACTACACGCGCTCTCTGTAAAAAATAGTAAAACGAAACAGTTGGTTTTGAGTGCAAGCTTTCAATGGAATTTTCCGTGTATTACACCAATGATACTGGCTGTACCTCAGAACAATAATATACAGGAGGGAGCGCTTCTGTACTGTGCTCAGTATTTATGATTTTTGCCTGACTCGGCTAGACCTGGGCGTGGCTAGGACTAGGGCTAGGGTATTTATACATCTATTCATAGCACATGTCGACATAATGTTTTTGTTTATTCGTATTACTACTTTTTCACAGTATTGTTATTAACAAAAATATAGCATATAAGCTAAAAAACCGTTATCAACCTTTAACCGAGTTATGTCCAGTTTAGTCGCATATCAAAACGTGTGGACTGAGTCTCTGGAAACGCGGGAGACAAAGAACATTGTTACATACCTAAAAGCAGTGTGATATTTTGCGAAATTTTTGTTGTCTCTTTCTCTCTCATGGTGTAAATCGTAAAAACCAGGAGAAAGTGATTTATCCCAAATTTGTATAAGTTGGGTTAAAATAATAAGCTCTCTTTCCATATATTGTTACTCCAAGGGCTGTACTGTATCATTCGATTGTATATTGATACGACTTATTTGAATTGTGAAAATGCTAGTGAAAATGCTAGTGAAAATGGGAGTCCTAATTAGCCAGCAGTATTACGGCATCCCCAATTAGATTATTTCGCGAGACTCCAGGGAATGGAAAAGGAAAGAGGAAGAGGAAGGTTAGGAAGTAAATTATTATTCTGTTCTGGTCAATGAACACTTTTAAATCCAATTCAAGCAACGTTTGATTTGAATGGCGGTCTATCACCAGGACGATACGATGAGAGTATCTACCACGCCGGAACGAGGTGTAAATGTGAAAACTATTGACCTATTATTTGTATTGAGGTATTAGCGAAATAATCCAAATCAATAAAATAAAACTCAACTATCCCCACCGGGTAGTTCTCGGTCCAGAGCCAAGAAACCTACCTATTATATTATATTGATATTAACTCATTCTTTATCATGTTCTCCAAAAACCATTGTCTGTCAAAGAACGAACAATGGTTCAAATATTTCCGTATTTTCTGTAAGTATTTTTTCCTTCACTAGAGTTATAGATTATTTATTTTATTACCACCTGTCTATTGATAATACAAGTACTTTTCATTTAAATCTTTAAAGTTAAATAAAACATTAATATATTCTAGTACCTACAGACCAGAATATGATCAATCTCTTTGGACGTTATTGGAGAAGAGTTCCCCCTATCCGATGGCAATTTTCCAATTCAATAGTTCTGAAAGGTCTTCTCGATTTTGTCGCAGAACTGATCTTTCGCTCTGGATGCTGAGGTGAATTTTAAAGAGAAATATGATTTTGTGGAGATCAACCACACTCGTATTCTCTTTTTAAAAGGTGCAATACTACCAAAGACATATTTTATTCTAGAGAATAATTACTCGTATAAACTTTTGATACTAAACCAAAAAACCAAAACGGAAATGATTCGATTTAAAATTTTTAATTTTACAACAAATAGAATATAATATAAATTAATAAATTAATGAATGGCATATTTCCACCTCATTACAGAGTGAAATATACTATCGTCGCATTAGTGATGTATCATAAAACTGACACAATATATTCGGAAACGAATTATTACTTAAAATGATAACATCTACCTACCTATCTTTACAAATCATAAAGAAATAACATTTTGACCAACTTTTTTCTCTCTATTGGGGTGCCATAGTTCTACTAGTTACGGGAAGTTGAGGTTAGTCGTGCAAGTTATAACACTTTATGATCGTCGCTTTTATAACCGTGTTGTTCTATTCTACTTCTTATCAAATGCACTCTGCCGTACTCGCATCTAGATATGTGTAATATTGGATTAAATAATATTGAATTACCAACAAGTACCCGTCATGCTTTGCGATACCATAATTGCCAAAGTGGCTTGCCTATCATACTTCCCCGAAAAATAATTACAAAAAAACTTTAAAACGGAACCAGGCTTTTATTAAAAAAGATACTTAAAAATATCATCGTTGCTACAGTGTTAAATACAAAATTTAAAAAAGAAGATATACCTTTGCCACGGATCCCAATGATTACGAAAAATATGCCATTCGAATTCTAATGTCTTCATTTTCTACAGCAGATCAGATTTGAAATGAAAAAAAAACACATACACAAACAATCGCTTAAATTATGTCCTCCTTTTGCTCGTCTGTCTCAGAAGAACTGACTTGAGATGTTCTAACTCGATCGGTTTCGAGTCTTTTTTCCCTTCGCTCCACTGTTTTTTGAGCTCGTAATATATAAATATATGATATATACACACTTTACAAAATATTTTACCCAAACAAACCTTTATTTATTCATTGAAAAAAAAAAACTTGACCAGGTACCTTATTGTGTTAGGGAGCGGTATATGTATAGCTAACCTCAATATAACATGGCGGGTTCAATGTTCTTCATACTAATTTTAAAATTTTATAGCAATAGTTTTACATATTGGGTTTACTTCAAACTACTTTCTTAACCTTCCCGTCACAAATAAAAAAATGTGTTATTTTAAGCAAAATTGGTCTGGTAATTTTTGAGAAAATCGAAAACAGACAGACAGACAGACAAACAATCATTTTTATATGTTGAGATTTCAAAAAAAAAATCTACACTTTCAAAAATAAGTGCGAAATACGAGCTAATCACACTACCGCGAGCGCCTCACCAAACTTCTTTCTATAACGTGTCAAAAGCAGTAACTAAATATGCTCAAACACCGCCAACGTCATAGTAGATTATTCTAGGTTCACTGTATTTCCTGATGTTTTCCAGCGAGTCTATCAAACTGCTTCTAGGGTGGTAATACTCTAAGAATGAGCGTTGAAACAACTTAAGTATAATCAAATTATAAATGAAATTATTTGAAAAGAATTCAATGCCGATGTCAGAATTAAAAAAGCAGCTGTGGTTGTTAGATGCTTGCAAAGAAAGCAATTTCAGGATAATGTCAGAGAGTTGAAAGAAGTTGTCGGAAACATGCCAGGAAGACATGGCACAATCGAGTGAATCATATATTAAGGTGGGCCATGTCAAGTATCAATTCAAACTAAAAGTAATATTCAACTCAACGACTTGTAAAGTTAACGATCAATAAACAATTCGAGAAAACACAACTTTGAATATAGCAGCATTCCGTAACTACAAATTTATTAGCCTTAATTTTATGGAAGAGTTTTTCAAAGGGAATGTAATATGAATTTGTATGGAAAGGTAATTGCTTGAATATGCCCATAATATTTACACATCGTTTATTCGGCCCCTTCAATAGCAAATTGAATTTTATGTTTTGCGTTGTGCGCAAAATCTGAACTCAAAAACAGAAGTATTCGAGACTTCGGCTTTGAAAATAACAACTGGGATAAATGAGATTCCTTGACAATCAATATAAAAGTTAAAAACCAGGTTAATTGCATACGGAATATTCATCTTGAGGCATCATATTGCCTACAACTACTAGAATGAGGTGGGAAATATTGTAGAGTCATATTACCCTTCTTGATCTTGGAAAAACCCTGCATCGCTGTCACCAGCGGGTTTCCGGAAAATCACAAATCGGAATTTAAAACTTTCCGAAATCTATTTTTAAATGTATTCAAAAATTTTGATGATAATATATATATAAAAGAAAATATATCGTCGCTAGTAAGGCAAAAGGGCTTATGCGACACCACGGTACAAAATGAGTTGAATAAGCAGTTTCGATCAGTTTATTTTTCTGCATCTCTGACTCTCGTTTGATTCTGAAGACTTTTGTGGCTCTTTAGCGATATAAAATATATTTACCATTTGGGAGAAACTTTGACTCAGGCGACACAAGCTTGAGACTTTTTTTAATCTTTATATCGCTTCAGATAACTCAGTAAGAGCATTGAGTTACGTGAGTTATTTTTTAAAAAATCCAACCAGGAGAACAGACACTGAAGACTTACGAATTTTATTGTAAAACATTAAAAAAAACTTTGAAGTGCTCTAAACTTCCCAAAATGGCGCTTCAGCCCTTTTGCCTTTCCGGTGACGATATCTATAATTTTTTTGAGTTTTTCAAAAAAAAAAACTTGAGCTATACCATTTTTATACAGTCTTGATGACCATGGAATAATAAATAATTGGACTTGTAGATATTATTATAATAGTCGGCATGCAACGTACAAATAGAAACTTTTATAATAGGAGTGAATCAGCTTAGAAAAATAATTGGAAATGAGGTGACAGATTTTAGATTGTAGGTCACCTAGAATTGACATATATAATCATATGATGATGATGTCTTCATAATTCCTGTTAAGGGTTTACATTAGGACAATAACTATATTTTATTAGTTCACGCAGTTCAATTTTCGTAGTTCGTTTTGGAGCAAACAAACCTAAGAGAAGAACGTGTGGGTACTAAGAGAAACAGATTAGGGGCCTAGAGATGTCACGTCGTTTTGTATTACGTAGGTAACGGCCAGTTGGCCGGAGCTTTATGGCCCTTAAAGAATTTAAGTAATATTTTCATCCCTTTGTAATTTTTCAAATCTAAAACAGAGTGATATGATGGTGGTTTCTTATGGTAAAGTACTGAGTAGTAATTTTATGTATTTATGTCATTATTTGACGATTAAATAAATTTATAGTTAAAATGTGAATTCCAACACGACGGGTTAGTCTGTCACGAAAGGAAGTTATAAAGATAGTATTATAAACAGTGGCGGCTCTTGAGTTTTTAGTGTGCTAGAGTGCTAAGATTGAAAAATACCACATTTTTAGTGTTGTTGTAGCCGAAAATGATGTTTTTTTTTTTCAAGGTTTTATTTTTTGTATGAAGATTTTCAGGATTTTTCAGTTTTGGTGGTGCACTGCACGGATTTCTGAAAAATCTTCAAACAAAAAGTTGAAATTTCGAAAAAAAAAATGTTTTCGGCCACAACAACATCAACGATGACGTTTTTTTTCAATCTTACCACTCTAGCGCACTAAAAAGTCTTGAGCCGCCACTGATTATAAAGTTACAGAGTTTTCGATTTCTCTCAAAACAGGGACAATATAAACAAAAATGCCACTTCTAATAATTTGTAAGCGGAAGCAAGGCTAGAAGTTCACAATTAAGTTTTGATACTAACCCTGAAGTATGACATGTTATAAACGGTGAAAAGACGAGAGCACGCGTGATTTAACGTTTAATCACGTACGACCGACTTACCGATGGGATCAGAAAATATGAACACTAAGAAATGGAGGTTTGGATGATTGGAACACGTAGAGTGGTCGGAAGAAGACGGACCAGAGGAATTCATGAATTCGAGAAGGTCCGAGAAGACATGGCATAATCAAGTAGATCAAATACAGTCGGGTCATGTCAGGGATAACAGAAGAGTATTCATGTGAAGATGTTTGGATATGAACGAAGCGAGTTTTACAAACTGAGCTAATTCACCATTCTGTACTACTACAAAATTAGCGAATAGCTACCCACCGTTCCTTATAATATTTTCTCAACCGTTATTTCTACTGGTGTAGCAATTGTTGTAAAGATTATTTCATCGAGAAAAAAATGTATTTTTGAATATCTTTCGAGTTAATCCTGTAACAATGATAAACTGTTGATTACATTTGTTACCTAATAAAAAGACCTGTAATTAATAAAAATAATGTTGACACATACTCGTAGCATTTGAGTGAATTACACTTGTCAAAGAGTACTAAATGCTCTTACTAAATGTAACTACCCTAACTCTACAATAAGATATGGTACATATCTATTCATTCTTAAAATATTATTATATAAACGTCTCATGCCATTTTCATCGAAATACTTCACCAACAAAAAAATCTTCCAAATACTGAAACTAAAATCGTACAAGCAGAAAATTTTAAATGCATTTCTTTACTGGAAAAGGAATGTTTACTTATGCAGTCATTTGACAACCTGTTTTCCGGAAATCATAAATCCGGAAGCCCTTGGAAAATACACAGTTTTTCGGGGTAGTATCTTGAAACTTCAGGAGGTATTATTCACAATATTTTTTTTTTTAAGTTCTAGTGTTGTTTTTCAGACAGAACAATAATTCTTCTTTCCAAACATAAAAAAAAAATATTTTTGAAAACTTGTATTGTGGTCGTACTTTATAATAGAGAAATTGTTAATCGTGACATCTGGTGAAAGTATAAACCCGTTCAGGAACAAAAATAGACAATCAGTAATTAGGTTACGGCAGATTACTGCACGTAGTAGGTGGATTGATGTTAACTATAGAGGAACGATCACACGATACCGTACGCAAATAGAAAACATGTCAATTTTGTTTTGTTTGGATCATAATAATTTTTCAAAGTTTTTTTGCACAGATTTTCATATATTATCACTTTTAGAATTTTCGCGGTCCCACCCTAAAACATAGTATTATTTACATAATCTAACAACTAAACGTGATTATACGGATATTAATGATTGTTTTAGAAGCCGCGTAATCCACTTAGCAAAAGTCATACCCAAACCTCAAGTCTCATCTCAAACACATCCCTGTCACCGAAACACAATCACATTCTATGTTCTATTCACGTAGCTTCTATCCTGTACCGTGTCCCGAGAACGTTCAGTTCCTAGTCTGTGTGATGGCTTTGAGAAATCCGCAAGACCATACAGAATACAGAATATTCACTCCTTGAAGACATATTGATGTTTTCCAATTAAGGTAAAGGCTCTTCGGCCGGCGCAGCCCCCCCCTGAGCTCTTTGCCGGCAACTGCGGATAAATGCGACCATCATAGTTGGAAGGCAATACTGTTTATTCCTTTGTTTGTACATCACTTTGTGTTTTATTTGCTAGCATTTCCGGCAGACTCCTGTAATGGAGCCTCGTGTTTTCTTTTCCCATAAAACAAGAGATTTAAAAGATAAATTTATAAAACATCTCTTGATTATTTCATACGTGGAGAAAAATCTCCGAGGAATACGAAAGCAAGTGATAAATTCCCAATAGGTGTTTTGGAAAGTATTTCCAGAAAACCATGATCTTCTTTGACCTTTTTTCTCTTACCTAAAACAATATTACAAATTCAATGAAATCACTTGCCTGTATTCTTTTTTAGAGTCGTGTCACCATCTTTAAGTATGTGGATCTTGTGGAATATTTTGGCCAAATTTTACTGTCAGATTATTATTTGGGTTACATTTGTATTTAAGTGGGTTCTGTTTCGATGCGATATATATTAAACATAGCTAAAATAGGCTTATTAAATAACCGCTTGCGTTAAAAATCGTATTGTGTTGATAATTTTAAATGCAATTCTTTGGATCACACATTCAAAACTTGTTTTTTTATTAAATGTGTACATTATATTTTGAAACCAACGCGGTGGGAGTTAAAAATAAAATCTTCGGATAGTTTCGCGTCTTCAAATTTACTTATGTATTAAATACGTATCAATTTATCTTGGTGAAAAAACGTGAATAATGACGGAAAAAAATAAGAATTCTATTCACATAACAAAACCGGGTAACATCAATCATATCGAGATTTTAATAAAGGTTCTACAAATTGATTCTCATAAATTTCTTCCTAGTTATTTCAACACCATTCAATCAATGTATTATATTCACTGTCCAAATATTGCCTCTTTGTATATTTTTTTACACAAAAATAATCTGTATCTGTACTGCAAATAGTTTGTCAGAAGGAGTTGAGCTAAACAAAATTATATAATATATTTCAAAATAATCATAACAGCACAACGCCATTTTTGTGAAATATCACCTCGAGGGCGCCTGTGACTTATGTACCCGAGTTGAGAAGTAGAAAAGTTTAGAATTAAATTATAGCTATTAAATATTTATTAAAATACCAGAATAGCAGAGCCCATACATGTTGTATGAACCAAAATGACTTTGTTTTCTTATATTTTTGCGCTGCAAATCTAACCTCAAATTGAATTGCGTAGACCATATCGCCACGGAAACTGTATAAAAAGGCTCAAAGATAACTCAATATTATTACTCTACTTACTCTACCACTTTGCATTGGTACGAGATTCCATCCGTTCAAGTGCGAAAAAACTCTCCTATGTAAGTAAAACGGAATTGTGTACATAAGGCTCCCTTTCCTATCAAAGAATTGTAGGAAATGTTCCGCGCGTTTTCCCCACCGCCATCACGTTGATGTGGGAAAAGAGACCTTACTACGGAACTTTAATATCATGGAGATGGGCAGATATTTTTCTTTGTAGGTGAGGGAAAGCTAGTGGAGGTCAAAATGGGAGGTATATTTATAATTGACCTTCGGTCTCTCACATTGTGGCATTTATGAAAGTTGTTGAGCACTGCACTCTGTTGCTGGCAACTCACTCAAACACTATCCGCACACACGGTGACAATACTAGCTACGTTCGCATTACGTACGGCGGACACGTCAACTTTGTTCGATGGTTAGCGCACTACTGGGCACATTGAACATCTTCCAGAAAATCGTTTTTGCGAAAAATGTAGCATTTATAAAAAATATTTATTTTTTTTTACTTCTGTTTTTATAATCTTTACTAATTATGTATGTTGTTTTAAAACACAATAGTTCTTGAATAATTTTTTTTGTTTAAAAATCAATACAGTATATTATATAATTAATTCGGCAATTGCCAAATTCATGCATTAAGTATAGAATCTTTGAAAATTTCAAGCCCTTTATTTACTAAAAAAATCTGAAATGTCAAATGACAAATGATTCAACAAACTGCTTAATGAAAGTAACTATTTAGGTAAGCTAATGTTATATTTATACCTGTGATAAATAATTTGACATGTCAAGATAAAAAAAAATGGGAAATTTGGTTGAAAATAGAATCAAATTGGCCTGCAAAAATAAGCTATATGAACGCATTTTCCAAATATAAAATACAAATAATCGTCTGGTAAAATACATTATGGGCGCTTTATCACTTGTCTGGAATGAAAACAGATTATTCAGATATTTTTTTAAACACACACATCAGTTTCAATTTTGAAATTATCACTCTCGTTAGCTCAGGGAAATTATTTTGTCAATTTTTCCAATAATTATGAATATTTAAAAATCTCCCTTTCTACCCGTTTCGACGGTCTGGTTAACTTAAAATATGAGTAGTTACAACTTCAAACATTATTTTAACTGGGGTTGGTAGTTTGATTGCTTGAATGAGGGTGTCCATTCTCCTTATGAAGTCCTAAGACCTAGCACTTTCAGGAGAATTGAGTGGATTTCCATTAAACATGAATCGCATTCATCTGATGAGACGCATCCAATTTATTTTACCTCCAGGAACATTTTTCTTCGGAATATATTATTCCCGATGGAAGAGAGATACGGGACTTATCAAAGGAAATCATTCAATATCTTAACTCGGCAGCTATATTATACGGGAGGCGGTTGGTTTAAGTCGAGAAAAGCGTTTTCAGTCTTGAAAATATTTTAAGTTCTAAATCTTGTCAATCAAGCATTGTGACATGTACAAAGATATATTATACTGTTTCAATGGGAATTTAAAATTAAAGTGACCTTTTAGTAGTGACGGCCAGTTACCTTAATTTAAAGTGGTGCAGTAAAAAAAACTACAATCATATTTCACCACCCTTGGGGGTGTGAAAATATATCGATCAATCGGTTGATCATTGAAATAGACGTATCTTTTGGGATACGATGTGATGATGGTATTTGGAGTTTTTCAAATATTGTTAGGTTATTCGTAGCCCGAGAACATCTAACGAAAGTCTATCGACAGCACTCCTTAGTCTCTTACTTCAACCATATCCTCTATGCTCTCAACACAGTAGCTATGGCTGCCTTAGATGTACTTTCGGTGGAGATTTTTAATATACACGACCTTAACTCAAACTCAAACATCGGAAAATAGCCCAAAACCTAATAATATACCATTAGCAAGGATTAAACCCACGACGCGCGGGTGGGAACCCGACGCATTTACCCACTCTGCTACAAACCGCTCTGGTCGTGATGGGTAACGCAAACAATAATGAAATGAGTCGAAAAAAATACTTTGTAAAAGACCACTTGGTTTCGCTTAGCCTAAGCATCATCAATGTACAAAATTAAACCAAACAAAAAATACAAAGTGTGCGGTTATATACATATAGAGGGAGAACACAATATAAAAAAAAATAACAGAACAGTGAGAAATCAAAATAATAAAATTTAAATTTTAACACACAAACAGAGAGAAAGAGACAGATAATATGAATTGAAAGAGGCAAAACGTTAACTGAGAAGGTGATTAAGTAATTACAATAATAAACAATAATTACTTCAAACAGTGGGGTGGTCTAATAATCTGATCAGAGACTGTTGCATGGCTGACTTACCAAACAACCGTAAAGTTGTTTCATTAATGAATGAATTATGACGCTCTGACCTCCGTTGGTTTTGAATAATTATAAGTCGAAAACAACCCCCAAAGGTCTTCCACGTCAAACGAGTAAATATTTACCATCTAGGATGGTTTTATAATCTATGCGCACTTCTTCGTGTGTGCGCAACGAACTTCATTCGTTCCATTTAGTAATTAAGTCCACAAAACGAAAACCTAACAGGGTGGCAGGAAATTATTATTATCGTTATTGTCTCCTGTCGACTCCGTTCATGAAATTATTATGGCGCGCATGCAAGGTTAATTGTGTCGTCATTTGGAATGAGGAAAAACACGCCCACGCAAATAAAGCTCTTTAAGTTAAATGCTCTGAAAGATTCCAAGTAGTGCCGTGGGCATACTTAACTCTAAATCTGGAAGTTGAGGGTTCAATTTCTGGTACTTGGTGGACACATGAGTACATTGAAATAAACCCTTAACCTTTGAAGTTAGGTTCGTAAATCTTTATTTTTCCTCGCATTCTCAAGCCAGAACGACTGTCTCTTTTATTCACTGATTATGATTGTTGTATGATAATACATTTCCAGTACCTGCTTTCGGTACCTTTCGGAGAAATGTATTTATTGATTTATTCATATACGGTCTGTCAAACAGATTGCGCACTAGCGAGCCAGTAGCGCGATGGATAACCACCTGAAGTGGGCGGTATAATGTTAACCACTGTGGGTCAGTTACACCGTATGCAAATACAACAAATATTTTTTTATACGGGCCTTTATTGAAAAAAAACTTTTTTTTCCATAGATTCCCATCAAAGTATGCGAAAGGATGAACGGAATGAGTAAAAAGAAACAAGTTTTGAGTATGCAGAGTTGTTCTTTAGATACATATCTATATCATATTTTTTTTAAGTAAATAAGATAATTACATAAAAAAACAAAATTCTTAAATTTTGTTTCGACTCTCCTGAACATCTGCGTTTATTAACTCATTCCGTTCTTCCTTGCGCACGCGAAATCATCTTCTGAAATAAATGTTTTTTTCTGGAAGAAGTTTGTTATTACTATTATCAATGATTCAGTAGTATTATCATTATATGCAAGTATTCAGGAATGTTAAATCAGTTTGCTTTGCAGTATTTTGTTCTTTACAACTGGTATTTTGCTTAGTTAGGAACCAATACCGATATGACAAAATAGAGCACCACTTGTATTCAATTCATTCTAGACTCAAAAACAATACTAGTGCCATATAAAAGATTAAGCTATTTCAAAATATTCCAATTGGGTTCGTATTTTTTTTGATTATGCCTGAAAAACCTTTTTTTATTGCATTTTAGGATTAACCGGGGGTATCCAGTGGACTTAAAAATAAATTTCAAAGCCTCATTGCGAACGATTAAGCAAGGGTATTATGTCGTACATGGAAATAACACTATTATACACATCAGTAATTTATAGGAATTAGTTTTTATTTGCTAATTTTGTGATTTATATGGATTAGCCCAATTGGTAAGGCAGTTACGCAGTAAGTAAAAGTTTCATGATTCAAACCCTATCTCTACTATGTCTTTTTTAAGGTGAAATCTTCGTATTTCATCAATGTTGTCTGCGAGTCAGTAAGTAAAGTTGAAAACTGTTACTGAAACCTAACTTAATAACCGATCTTGTTTTTGTAAATAATTAATTGAAAAATAATTGAATATTGGTGATAGTGATACCGTGCGATTTGATAGGAGGGTGATTTAAAACTTTGCAGGTAAAGTAACAAATATTGAGTTGGATACAGTACTTACAAATATGCATTGCTTGCATATAGCACGTTCCAAACTTGTTCGACTTTGACGTTCGACTCGAAGAAAAAGAATCAATTTTATAAAAGCTATCGGTTTTTTCAACGTTTTTAGAAATAAAATTTAAAAAAAAAAAACTCACTAAAAACTTTTCGAATATTCATCACCGTATTCACTTTTTGTTCCTTTTTCGCTGGTAACGATAAGTAGATGTTAGTAATACAAAATGTTGTTTCTTAGTGACTTAAACATCCCTGTCGGGTGTACGCACACAATCCCAAGTATGTATCGTTCACATCAACTCTAATTGCATGATCTATAACTTATTTTTTAACATTTACTCCGCACAGGAGGCCTTGAGGGAAATTATTTCCCTCGAGGCCTCCTCTCATGTTTGGAGATGCTGTGTGGAGGATCTTTTGAGGAAAGGAAGGAGTGCACCTGGCCGGCAAGTGTTGTCGACAATGTTCCGCTGCCGAGCTGTTGAACATAAGAACGAGTCGTAAAAGCAACCCGTTCTCATGAATTGAATGTTAACCGTGTACACATTTTGGGCGCGTTTGGCGAGTTTCCCAACTGCGCACCGGTGCCGAAGGGATCAATGACGCAAATTCCTCGGAGCATCTTCCATTGAAATACCGGTAGAACAAGGATAGCATTCCCACCTGACGTCTGTGCTCCAAAGATCGAAGTCTGTTTGTTAAGATAGGAGAATCTATCAAACGGACCGCCTGTTTCTGCACAGAGTCAAAGCTCAATAGCTACAACAACTCATCAATGTAAAGAGTACCCGGGTATTCTTTAAATTTTTTATCAATCTGATCGGCTTAAAAACAATGCTCGGCCACCCTCGCACCTCTGCCCAATTCTCGATATTTTTTTTAAACCAAAAAAAAAAACATTATTGCATTTTGTTTTACCTTGTACGAATTTTGTTTTCCATCACTACTGTTACTTTCGTGTAAATTTCAAACGGAAAATTGACTGTACGTGTTGTAGATTAGTTATACTTCAACCAATTAAAATTTCAATGTCTGAGTAGAAAACTAACAAATGTACCGACAAGCCATGTGCAACCCCCAACTACTTATTTGTTCGTAAATTAAATACGTATTTAAAGTTGTCGCCAAGTATCCATCAAGGGCAGTTCTTGGAAACACATATTAATCTACCCCCATTCCTTGCGGGATTCCCCTTCGCCTGCGTATGTCGATGATTGCCGCCTTGTTGCCAGCCGTCTCTCGGGGCTTCAACTTTGAGATATTTCTTAATTATTTTCCAGGAAATGTTGGAGTTCACAGGGAAATAGCCTTTCAGTCTAATCTCTGGGAACTAACTTGTACCTCTCGGAAAATCACTATTGGAAATATGCTGAATTTTTTTGCTAGCAAGATGATTCTTCGAGAGGAAATTAAAATAAACAATTTAGGTACGTTTGATTTTTGATTCAGTGGGAAGAATCTGATATTGATTTTGTGAAGTATACATAGGTCTCCCTTATGAAAATAGTTTAATAGCGGTCAAAATATGGGTTGTATATTTTTTTGTAATTTCAGTTTCCCTCTCAAAAAATCTAAATAAAAATCACTTACTACGTTTGTATCTCTTCACTATTATTGCCTTGTGTTATATTATAGTGGTAGATTTTTTAAGTATCCTGCTGGTGGATTACCACCATTCAGAATCGTTCAATAATTAGTTAAATTAAATATTTTAGTTCTATTTGGTGACCAGATCTGAATATCCAGGTACTTCTCAACCTTCCTCCGCCCCATCTCATTTTTCTCCCCACTACCTTCAACCTCATAACACATCCTGATCAGGAATTTCATAGTATTACTGGCGTCACGTCGTTGGGAGCAATTGGGACTCTTGTGCGGTATTCACTCTGAGCAAAATATTCTGTTTTTCTTTTCTGCATTATATTATGTATTTTTATTACCTTCTCGTTTCATATAATCTTCTACATTACATTTAGTTTTGATATCAACTTTGATGTATGGCAGTGAGATAGTAAAAATCAAAGTAGACTGAAAGCAGTATATATTAGATCCCTGAGGCGTAGGTATGTGTGCTAAAGCCACTTTTCAAGGTATTGCGATAAATCTGAAAAGAATATACTGAATCGGTCCAAGACAAAGAAGAAGACACTTCGATGGTTGAAAGAAGTCGAGTACGCCTCAGAATTTCAAGGTTATGTAGCAATACAGAGTTGTGTTGCCTTCTTAATATCTACCCACAAAATGACGTTAGTGCTTACCATTATAAGACTTATTGTATTTTTCTTAACACTTTTGTATAAATGGCGAGTTAGTTAGTTTTCATGGAAGAAATCAATATGTTGCAACACGTTTCGTTATGAGAATACAAACATAAACTGAGCATTTGAATATGCAGCGAAGCTTTTGAAATACCCGCTGTAACCAGGGCAGTGCTTAGTAATGGCAGTTTCCTACCATAGATAAATAATGAACATCAATAACCCCATTCCATTTCACGTCGTCCACGTGAAATTAGTATACGGTGTTATCAGTATCTGTGAATGTTTGGTTGTGTGGGATGCCGCTCGTGTGAAGTCCGGAAATTGAACTACAAATTACAAAATATGTTCTTGCACGCGGGAGCTTTGCGGCCGTACATAAACACGTGCAACACCGCGAGTGAATAGATTAAGGCTAGATGAAGCCTTAATATTAGTATTCGCCCTAGAGATGCCCTTATCATGTTCTTGATTAAATTAAAAAGTTAGTTGTAATTTTTTTCAACGCCTTAAAAAATTTATTTACGTATCTACGTTTTGTAAAATGCGAGTAAAGGCAGTTAACACTTTTTTTTTCAATGTTGGTATTGAAGCTTGTAATTATACAATATTATAAAACTTTTATTTTTGTTTTCTAAAGATATTTTGTTTTAAGTTATAATAATAACTGTGGTAAGCTTCCTTCACTGACCTTCACAGGTAAAAAAAATCAGACTACCAAAAAAATAATTAAACCAATACACAAAACAGCTTACTTTAAAAGATATGAAATGTAACAATGCGCTGCCGGAAACCATCCAAATTATACCAATATTTAAATTTTAAAAAAACTTGTAAGAACCATTTAAAATTCATTAGAAATATAAAGAAGTATTTATGTTATAATATTATTATTAAGTCAAAACGAATATGAATTATAATTAGAAACTTTGTTAACTTTGATGTAGAAGTAACTAAAATAAAACTAAAAATTGAACAGGTAATTAATACCTATCGTAGGATAGCATCAATAATGACAAATTCAACATTTTGTATTATTTATCAATAATTTTGTTTTTTTTTAAACCTTAATAAGCAATACTGGCGAAATATCGAAACCCTACAGAAAATAAGTCAAATATTTTAAGACATTAAGCATTTTGACAAAAATATCCAACATCAGCTAATTTTTTGATCAGTTTTTAAACGAGGTTTAAATTTATTAATTTTAAACTTTTTTTTCTTTTATGGCACAGATTTTTAAGACGATTTAAAAGACGCGCGGGCGTTTACTATCATAAAGTATAATAATCTTCAGCAGTGGGAGAAATGCTTCCCTTTCGATTCAGTTCCTCAAATTTCCGCTTAAAGTTAAGTGAAAATGCATTAGGAAATATGTCAAATGAAAATGTTTATTTGACCATCGCCAAAGCACAATGTAAGCGATATATCGATATGCACCAATCACAATCAAGAGCGTGTTTTTGGGTCAACTGCATTTTTTGTATAACCCATAAATAAGTTATTTTATATGCGTTTATAAATATGCGTTTTTACACTATGACAGCACTATTTTACCATTGCTAACGTTTTTTTGTAAGCCTGATTACGACGAATGGTAAGTTTGTCAACTTTGTTCTTTAACATCTTTATGTTATAGAACAAAGTTGTCAAAATTTTTGTCAAAATGAATTTTGAACAAAGTTGTCAAATTGTCCCTTTGAACTGGTTACTTTTTTTGTTACGTGAATATGCTATCTGCATCAGTAGGTAGCGGATTTAGTTTTTATTGTTATTACGACCTCCGTGATCGAATGGTAAGACGCTCGACTACGAATCCAAAGGTTGCGGTGTCAAATAGTAAATACTCTAAATATCGCTCTGGTGAAAGACCACCATTCAGAATCGAAACGTTGTTTGAAATGGCTTTAGCCATGTTTGGAGACTAGATCTGAATAGCCAAGTTCGTTCCAACCTTCCTCTTCCCAATCTTTTTTCCCTCCCTACTACCTTCAGCCTCACAACATACCCTATTTGGGGATATTAGTCCATAGTCTCAATGGCTCTAGACGGTTGGGAGCAGTTGAGACTCTAGTGCGGTATTTATATATAAATTTTTTTTTAATTAGCACACAAGAGTCCCTACTGCCCGGAGTTAGTTGAACTATGGCATTCCCAATTGGGGTATGTTGTGAGGCTGAAGTGAAGATGGAAGAGAGAAAAGTTGGGATGTTCTTGACTATTCAGATTCAGCTACATGGCAAATACTATTTTAATCAACGATTCGATTCCGAAGAGGCGATAACAGTAACTCTATATCCTCAGGAGTATCTACCACAATGGAACGTGTTGCAAATATATTAATTATATTTTAAATGTAAAAAAAAAACATGTTATAACGAAATCGAATTCATTTCAGCACACGGGTATATGAACCTGCGATCTCCAGATTTGTAGCCGGAGATCTCA
The DNA here is from genome assembly GCA_022651775.1 of Drusus annulatus. Lineage (NCBI taxonomy): Eukaryota > Metazoa > Arthropoda > Insecta > Trichoptera > Limnephilidae > Drusus > Drusus annulatus. Next base: position 428,888 of record JAGWCC010000237.1, on the reverse strand, counting down.
ACCATTCGACCGCGGGGGTCATCGTTGTTTCAATCCCGCATTATTAAAACAAAAACAAAAAATGTTTATGATCGGCATAAACATGTTTACAGGAAACCACACGCAATAGTGAAAATATAACAACGTTTCGCAGCTTACAGCGAGCTTACAAAACGAAATATAAAAAATGAATAAAACTGAACAATACAACGAATTACCGGTTCATTAAATATTTAATATCCTTCAACAGTGCTTTGAGACTCTTGAAAAATTCTCTCTCTCTTTTCGAGATCCCAAGCGGTCTGGCGATTTAATCTCCACACCAGGAAGAAAGGAATGTTTAAGGCAGCCTCCCCGCCCCTCGAGTCCGCGCCCACCTCTTAGCGAGCAATTATAACACTCCTCCGGTAGCACTTCTCTTTAACAAGGCGAGGATGATTTCATTTTCCCTTCGGGCTGCAACTCTAGAATAGAAATTAAAAAGAAGAATCTTATTATGTTCTCAAGTGAGTTTTTGTCGTTCAAGATAATCACATAGAGGATGAATTTAACTTGTATGACAAATTTTTGATTTTTTATTATTTATTACTTCGTAATTATTTTTTAAATTAATTTCGTTGATTTCTATTTAAAAAAAGCGTGTGTCATAGGCAGAATCCTGAACCTTTCACCAGCGGAGTAGTTTTAAATATATTTAGTGGTTATTGTAAATGCCACCTCTTTCCAAGAAAAACTTGTTATTTAAAAAAATACGAATCCCAAGAATTGCAATCTTAAGGCTAAAATGGCGCTAAACGTCACTTTGTAACGTTCCAATGCAAGAAATTCTGCATATGCCATTTCTGTAAATTTTACGTGAGCAGTTAGGAAAAAGTCGGTTTCCAGTGAATAAAAAAATAAGTTGTAATCTTTTAAATACTATGAAAAACATACTAAAATGTCAGTAAAATGTCCAGTTTGAAAACCAACGCAGCGATTTTTAAACGTTTTACCTATTACTTTCAGGATGCATTTCATAAATAATTTAAAAGATTACTATTTATTGCTATTCCTCAATCATCACTCTTCTAATTATGGGTCATCATTCTGCACTATCCAAAATTTCGAGACTTGCTAACTCAAGCCGTGGTCTTGAAATTTTTGGTCCCAGTCCAAATGATTTTTTTCATTCTTTACGATCCTACCAAAACTTTGTTCAGGATTTGACCTGATTATTCTTCCAATCGTATGTTTTAGTCCTATTTTGTCATTGCTTCATTAAAATATTATGTACGAGTATGTGCTGCTCTGTCTCTTTTGCTCATTTTTTTCCATTTTGTGTTATTGTTGTTATCATTGTTCAATTACAATATATATTGTAATTGAACAATGGTTCGTTAGTATATGAATGAATAAATAAACAAATTTAAAAATTGTATTCACTAGAAACCCTAGAAGTTTTCCTAACTACCCGTAAAAAATTAAAAAGATAAATCATTTGGAGTACTGCTTGAATTAGAAAGCCAAAAATTGAGTGTTTTTGGGTGCAGAACCTTAAACTTCTTGCAACAGAAGTTCTAAAATCGTCAAGAGACTGGATTTTTTTGACTCTCATGACAGTTACATAAAAACATAATGTGGAATAAAGCAACTAATGTTCTTTGATCCTGTAGAAACAAAATTTGTGTATTTTCATATTGGGTAGTCAAGTTACATCCAGTGATTTTTCACGGGTAACAACTAGTTTACAAGTAACGATTAATAATAAAGGACGATGATAAAGACAAGTATGAAGAAACCAAATATACTATAGACACTGATGATATTTACAAAGAACATCCCTTACCCGAAAAAGATCTTATACTTTTACGGCAAAACAATGACCTAGTTAAATTTTCAAACGAACATTTATCGAAAGCTGACAACAAAGAGAAGCCTACCTCCCCACTACCTACTGTCTACCTGTATATAATCACAATCGCAAGACCTTTACTATATGCTGCATTGTGAATGGAAACAAAGGCTGTACGCAGACTTAGGAAGGTAAGGATACAAACGGACTATATCACATCTTTAGAGGATCATGACTGAATTTTTTTTTTAAGATCTGTAGTTAAATGCGTATCTAGTTTTCTACTTTTTCTACGAAAGATCGACACACTTAAGTTTGCAGTAGGTGGTGTCACTAATGTAAACGTTAGAAACTGTTTAAAATAAATCCCTTGACTTTATTTGGAGATATTCATTATTATTGGGATGGTCCGATGCTCTGTGGGGAACCCGCTTGCACAGCGCGGGTGTAAACTGTGCGCCTAAAGTTTAAGTTTAAGTTTAGACTTACGGAATTATTGGATTATTTTAATTGAATTGCGAGTTTTGTAAATAATGTTTTAAGTAAAAACATTAAAATGCAATAATTTATTCATTGCGTCATCAGTGAAAATAGTTATTTATTATTATATACTAAAATAATATTAATAATTTATGAAATAGAAAAAAGTCAGAAATTAAAAAGAACAATGGTCGTGACCATTGCACCGAGAAACGAACTCGGAAACCTCATCACTCGGTGAACCTCATGATTAAGTCTCGGTCATTTCCAAGTTAAATAATAATTTATTAACTTAAAGTAGTTCATTTAAATACAGTAACCAATCATGAAACAATGAAAAATAATCATCTCATCTCATCAGTTATTTTGACCAGAAAGCTGACAACACAATTCAACTGGCAATAAATCGTTATAATAATGGATCTATCGGGAGTTTTTATATGATTTCAAGTCCATGAATGCCAAAACCTTGAGAATATTGCTTCATGCGTCATTTTTCATGGGTTTTTACATTTGTGTCGCTTTACCTATGTACGATATATCACGAAACAAATAAAAAAACTTTGAAGAAACCCAATTGAAAATATGTTGACAGCTAAATAATAAAAATACTTGTGCCTTTGGTTCCTTTTTTTAGACGCCTGGAGAATCGATAATTTAAAACTGTGCTTGAGTTTAACGATTTGATCTTACTTGCTTTTCTTCGAGTGTTTTGCATTTCCGCAACGATATATTTATTCAGTACTCTACACTTATACTTCGATTGTTCTCTTTAACACTATCAGATTATATACGGCTTTTTTGATCAATAATTTGGTTTCAAAATCACAAACATTAAAACTCGGTTTTTCAGATGTTGCGCATAAGGCAAATATTTTTTTCCCTACCAAAGTAAATTGATATTTTTCAACGTAGCACTTGTGATCTCCATGGTAATATCAACTCCTTAGAAATAAAGCTTACAATTTTCAGAGGTACGGGATTACAAAATAATTGTTTGCCTTAATCTGGTAAATCGATTGACTTTTATTCCTTTGAAGCTTCCAACGCAGGTAGAAAAGGTATTTCGTTTCAGTTTTACGATTTAAAAAAAAACTCTTATACCTATAACAATATACCGATTGGAGGAAGAGCACTTACACAAATGAGTTTTTTAAAGAAAACAAGCAATATGCCTCACGTAATACGGTTGCATTATTAGGGCTTCCGATTGCATTCTTATGACGCACGAGATGGACATAATTGGTATTGAGGAAATCCCTGCAAAATCTATTCTTTAATAAAATAAAAGCTTTGATACTCAGCTTTGCTTGTGCTTTTTTCCATAACAGTGCGCTCTTCAACGCGTGCCATAGATGACGCTTCCATGAGTTTACGTTTGTTTATCAGCATATAGCAGTACAATTCCATAAAAAAAAAACACCCGTTGGCCTAACTGCAACAATGACATCTACAACTTCAAGATTCTGCTTTCAAATCCCGGCCAGCTGAAAAAAAAACACTCTTTTTCACGTATTTGAAATCATAAAGTTTATTTTCTTAATTGTTTGTTATAATGAAAACCTTTATACATTGATGATAAGTTTAATTATTTTTTAATTAAACATGAGCACTCTACAATGTATTATCTCATAATTCTCAACTTCCCTACAAGCGTATTAGGTATTTTAAAAGCTCCTTTTGTAACATTGAAACATTGACCACAATATTATAAATTTCCGTCACATTAACCTAATGGCTTTACTCGATGATTAAGTAGGTTCAAATGAGTTTTAAAAGATTCTTAAAAATGCCAAATAAAAATGAAAAAATAACCTTTTTTTTTGCTTCATTTAAAGCAACAAAAACATATGAAATACATTATACTGATGACCCACCGTTAAATATCATCAAATTTTGCGTTTGTAAATAGCCATGTATTTTACCATAAAAATCGTAAATTACAATAAGGAAGTTGAGTCCATTTTTTTTATATTTTTTTATCAATATCCACCTTCAAACTTAAATATAGGTATTTTTTTTTTTTTTTTTTAAGTTAGTTTTTATAGTTAAATTAATTCTCAAAGTTTGAATTTTGTACACGCCGCCAAAACGGCAATATCTCAGAGGTAAGGAGCGGGGTGGGTGCGTGACGCGTTTTGTACCTTCAGAAGGGGCACCACACGGTACTTATATTTGACATCGCACATTGTCGTTATCCAGCTGTCAGTTGCCTTTGTAGGGTTTTTACAAACATATTTTTTCCCTACGTAAACTCCTGAACTTAAATTCAATAGTCCGTAAATGCATTTTTTCACCCACATGAGGTAGCAAAGTAAGGCGCAATGCGCCGTCCTATTGGTATAAGGGACAAGAGTTAGAGTTAGAGTCAGTAACTTTAAATGATTCATCACTTAATGATAAATAAGAATCTAGAAAATGAAAAAAAAAAAATGCTGTCAGTTGCATATTTGTTATTTTGTGTTTTTTCTTCAATTTTACCGCTTTTAATTTAACAAAACCTTATAAAATGTCAGGAGATAATACGTCTTGCTATTGCATCGTACTAATGTGTAAAAATACAAGCATTAGTGCAATTTACAATCATTCCAAGAAATGAAATTTTACGTAAAAAATGGTTCACCGCCATTTACTTCGCGGCATCGCATCGTACGAAAACGGTACATTTGACGTTCGACTAATATGAAGCGTTTCTATTTTATGGCGTTTTAACTAATTTTCAAGAAGGGTTTATTAATTCTGGGAATAATAATATGGAAATATACATATATATTCAGAATCTGTGTTTTTCGATCTACATGCACATATTTTTTTAAAGTCATAATATTTTTCACTCAACTTCTCTATTGTAATGTCAATTTTATTGTCAAACCCGTAAACAGGCTTAAACCGTTAAGCAAATTCTGAACGGAATAACATATTTTCGCTTTAATTGTCGGATAGATTATAAACTTATGACCTCGCATTATGTATTCGGATTTGTTAATAAGGTAATGTACTAGCTCCAATCGATACCAGCTGCTCTGTGGGTAATTTTGACAATATTTTACGTAATTTGACTCCATCACCCCGGCCTTTCAATGAACCCCCGATACAACAGCTGTGAAGTCATCTGAAGTCAATGATATGATTCGATCTTCTGAATGGTGGTCTCTCGCCGATATTGGATGTATCTTCCGTTCATGAACGAAAAATAAAATAAAGTATTTTCTTTATAATAAACAATATTATATTGTTGACGAAAATCTATCACCCCGTAAATCGTATTTGTCTACTTTACGGGAGAAACAAAAAAAACTTTACGCAAACGGAAAGCGTCGTAGGCGGCGAAACTCTTTCCGGCATAGGACAATTTTTTATAGTGAATATCGAACAAGAGTCCCAACTGCTCCCAATCGTCTAGAGCCAGTGAAACTATGGCATCCCCAACAGGGGTATGTTGTGAGGCTGGAGGTAGTGTGGAGGGGAAGGACACGAGGAAGTGTAAGGTTGGAAAGTACCTGGCTATTCAGAACTGGTCACCAAACACGGCTAAAGCCATTTCAAGCAACGTTTCGATTCCGAATGGTGGTCTTTCACCAGGGCGATACTTAGAGTATCTACCACTCTGATTCCCTTACATTTAAAAAACCCTATTTATATCCTGTTTTAATTGTACCGATCTATGTTAAATGCCATTGTTGAATTGCGTTTCGGGACGACTAACGCCGTGGTGAACATACGAGTGATCAAAATCCTCGCCTACGAATCAGAAGGTCGCGGGTTTGAATCCTAGCGCGTGAATGTAAGTTCTGTATAATTAAATTGTGTTATTTTACATTGGATGAGTATAAAACTAAGTAAACTATTTGCGGCACGTTCTAGTGTAGCAGATACTCGCTGTATCGCCCTGGTGAAAGACTACAGTTGAAATGGCTTTGACCGTGTTTGGTGACCAGATTTGAATAGTCAGGTACTTCCCCACTTTTCTTTTCCCCATCTATTTCTCTCCCTACTTGCTTCAGCCTTACAACATACCCCTATTAGGGATGTAGTAGTCCCACTGGCTTTGAATAGTTGGGAGCAGTTCAGACTCTTGTGCGGTATTCAAATAAATATTTTTAAAAAAAACGTTTAAATGACAAGTAGGAAACCCCATTAGAAATATTCTGGTTTCAAACCAGCCAAAATGGATCAATTTTTTTATTAGATCAACCACTTGATTCACAAATCTTTTAATATTATTTTCTATATTATCTCATGTCATGAACGGAGGCTTACCGTATATTAAATGTTAGGTTCTGCTCATCCGGAATAAACCTCCAGTCAGTTTTGTGTCAAAGATATAACATAGAAATATAAACACAGCATCCATAAGAGATGACGTTAAGACTGTATCTGTTCGTGTTTGGAAACCACGAAGAGAGATTAGATGAGTTTGGTTCTAAGATGGCGAGGAGTTGCTGTTGCACATCAAGGAGAATACATTGTCAGAGTATTATAGGTACCTAATCTGCCTTTGGAAGTCATACACAGCATACTTGAGCCTGAGGATTGCTTAGAACTAAGATGAATCTGTTACGTGCAATGTGATATTTTCATTGGTACTCTCACTCGCTGTAGTTAATTTGTTTTTACTGTTGAATGCATTTTGAAACAGCAAAATACGTAGATTTTATCACTACGGAGGCTTTCCCTAAGGCTTTTCAAAATAATTTTCACGGCGTGACAACTGATTTTGAAATTATTTTCACGATAATTCGTAATTCTATTGTAATAAAGCTCTTGTTTACGTTCTTAAAACAATTAACGTAAAATTTAAATTGTTATTTTGTTAGAAACATTTTATTTTATTTAAATTTAAATTTTGTAACATTTAATTTTGTCGATAGTAACTTTTTACATGAACGATTTTAATTTTTGATTTTGACCGATGTAATTTTGATTATGGTTATACAACGTTTTCGAAGGTGCAGTTAATTCAGGAGGCGACTCTACATAATATAATAGTACAGGCATAAAAAGACAAACTTTTTTTGAAATTTTCACATTTATGTACTTTTCAAATAAAAATGTTTACTTTCAAAAAAATCACACAGTCAAATATTTTTGCATGAAAAAAAAACCATTGGAATTTTGAAAAAATAAAAAATAGTTAAATTCGGAAATACTACACTTTTCCTAAAACACTTTGAATAATGTGATAATTTAAACCTTGGTTTATATCTGCGATAATAATATTTTGATAAAGCTTATATTATAACAGTTCGACTATAATTTTTGACGACGGTTATATTTCAACAATTTTAAAGAGCACCTTAGCATCTTGGCACATTTTTGGTTTTAAAATAAAAAGCTGACACAACCGCCATTTGGCTTGTGGGGTTTATTTGTGTAATCCATTTATCAATTTGGGCCAGGAAAATTTAACGACAAAGCTTTTGATATCGCACTACAAGTCTCTTACCTACCCTATGGACGCTGTCAATTTAAGCTATAGTGCATTAGGTGATTGGAAACTTTGCTGATAATATTATAAATGAACCTCTCATCGGTTTTAGCGATTCATGTTAAATAAATTCAGAGTTTTAATGATGCCATCAAGTTATCTAAAAGAGGTTTAATGATACAAGCAGGACGCTCTATAATTGAAGTTTCGTATACGCAGTACCATGCACTGAATAAATAGCACATAATTTTCTGTTGTTAGGGGATCTCTCAATCTTCACCCCCTTTCCTTTTTTGTTAAGTGTAAATTTTGCATATCGTTTTCTACCGAGTAGATATTTCACGTTGCTACCATTTTATCAGATATTTTTTTACCGAGCGTTTAAGTGTCTGTAATAAATAACTCTGAATAAAATATATTTTTGCTCCATTCGCAGTCCTTTCAAATCGAAGATATTTTTAGTATCGCCGTAATATAGATCCCGCTCAGAATTAAACTGTTGCTTGAAATGGCTTTCGCGATTTTTAAAAACCTTAATCTTCCCTATTCATCTATCTCTATCCAATTTCCTTCCACCCGACAAAATTTTACGTTGGAGGTTCAGAGCCCTGCTTGTTTCGACCAGTGATATTCTTGTGTGGTTTAAAAAATAAATAAAAAATTATATTTTAGCGTTTATGTTAAAAATTTCCATAATTAAAACTCAATAAGAGATACGAGTAAAAAAATGTATACATATATTTATATTTTTTTTTTTGCCTTACCTTTTTGCCCTCTAATGCAACTGAAAGATACAAAGGTTTTCAACATTAACCACCACACAAACCTTCACCTTCTTGCCTTGCTTTTTACTATCCTTTATAGGAAAATGCTTTTGCGTTCCGTGAGAAGCTATGCATAAATAATATCGTGGCCTTATAACAGCTCCTTGGTGTAATGTGTATGAGGCGGTGGAGAATAAAGCTGCTTACTGCTACCTTATCTAAATTATTACTTTGTATATTTTAAAATAAGTATTCTGAAAGTGCAAGTAAGTAAAGAAAAAAACACACTTTTTTTGCCAAACCATTTTTGAAGATCTTTGAAATCCCGATCTAATTCATTTCGTTCTACTTTCTCTACATTTTTTTATGAACTACACATTTGTTTTCTCCCCTTATATGCCGTTTTAACACAGATAGCCAAATTTCAGCCTGTTAGTCCTCCATATTTGTAATCATACTTTACTAAAATATAGCAAAAACAAATATAACGGAAATAATTAGTTTGGTTTTCATCACGTGTTCTGTTACATAGTGGTAGAGACTTCCAGTCTCCCAATGTCACTTGGCTATGTGTAATAAACAAGCTTTGAATAGCCAGACACATTCGAACCATATTCCTGCTCAATCTATTTTTCTCCCCCATTTCCTTCCGTCTCTCAGCATGAGCCTAGTGAGGTATTCATGTGAAATATTGAACTAAATAGATCCATAGAAATACATCTATTAAACCAGTTTTCACCTCAACCAGATCAGCATGTACATAACCCGCCCCAGAACGCATTACTTTCGGCCCTAAAACACCGAGTCGTAATAACGCGTATAATGTATTAATATTTATTGTAATAGAATCAAACTTTAACAACCCTTAAAATTGACTTTGGAATCCCTGAATACTTAGTGCTATTCGCCGTACCCAAGGCATTAGCAGACCCAGGTGTTTCCACCTCAGCAAGTGCTTTCGACTATCTCCGTACTTTAGCTACCCCTACTCACCACCCAACCACCTCTTCAGTTTGTACCCTCCCCCACCCTAGTGTTTAATTCGCCCCCAGTCGGCGCCACCAAAGACATCGATATACCGCTTTGGAAAGTCCAACATCAGAGAGATGTTTTATTTTGGACGCAGAGGTGATTCGCGAGAATTTCAGTTCTTCAAGATAAATAATCTTTTGCAAATGCCTTTATATAATGTTTTGTTTGCTGGATTATGTATTTCCTTCGAGGAATGAATGATTTCGTTGATAGAAGGTATTTATATATTAAATTTGGAATTTTCAAGAACATCTCTTACAAATTCTGTTTAACGTGTTTTTTTTAATAAGTACTGTTTATAAATATATATAAATATTTTAGAGACGGTTTGGAACATTGAATGTATTATTGTGTGAACGTTGTTGAAAACAACAACGAATAAAACAAAATAAGAAAGTAAATATTCACGTAGCTAAGTAATTCTGAGAAACATTGTAATGTCGCTAAATTAACCGCTATAAGCAAATATTAATGAAGCCAATAAATTCAGAAATCCTTCAGCTTTTGCCGAATTTATTAAAATAAGCAAATATCAATTAATTTAATAAATTTCGAGAGGCCTTGAATAAAATAATAAGAATTGGAAGGATAAAAAAAGGTTACGTTTACTTGGCATTTAATAAATTGATCAAGTTTGAGATGTTCATTAAAACAAATAGACGAAATCGACCGAGAGATATCGGAAAATGGGCGGCAAAAAAACTGTAAGCAATATTAAAATCTGAAATTCCCTGGCAAATAAAGTGCTCTTAACAATAACATTTTCAGATGACTTACGATGTCTTATATTATCTTAAATATTAAGAAACTCTGTCATGCAAGTTTTTAAAAGAAAAGACTCAAAAATAAGTATGACATTGTTCTTGGATTGAATCATCAAGTCGCCACTTTATACCGTCATTCAAGGTATGCATTCCATTGCTGGGTTCAAGCCGAAAAGCTTATTATTGCAGATGAAAGGTAAACAAGCAAGAAATCCTTCAAAAAAATTTACTGAAAATGCCAACACTCTGAAAACGAAGCACGAATGAATAGCATAGCTACATCTTTGCATAAAAAAGACTTCAGAAAGTTTTGGCAAAATACGTCAAACGGGCTAAAAGTCAAGAGTTAAGTTCCACTATGCGCCAATAACATCATGGAGGATGAAAAACATAGTCAATAAATTTAAGGGAGGATCAGGGAGATACCATGAAACTTTCTAGAATAATAGGTCAACTTGCGACCAGTGATGGATGACCTGGTCATGAATGTCACTCCTGAAATGGTTGTAGATGTGATTAACAAAACCGCCCTAGGTAAGACTCCAGGGTACACGCCATAAGTATCGAGCATAAAAAATACGCAGGAGATCAGTTCTGTACTATTGTAGCCGCCCTATACTCCAGTCTTCTGAGACACATGCACATGCCGATGAACATGACTCAAACCATAGTCATACCAATCTTGAAATCCAATCAACTGGATGCATCTATACTAGTAAATTACCGACCGATTTCCTTGGTGGCAATGGTTTCAAGACTCTTTGAAAAAATCTCATTCATGCTAATAAAGGACATTTTTTTAGCCTGAATAACCAATTCGGATTGAAGAACGCTTCATCAACCGACATGGAAAAAAGAAAAACCACAATTTATGGGTGTTTTCTCGATCTTACCAACGTTTTTGGTTGTCTATCCCACCACTTATAATCGGAAAAACTCGTAAACCGAGGTGTCGCAGGAGCAGTAGTCTATATGCTGGCTATTTATTATAAATCAGAAAAATTACATCCAATGGGAAGGGGCTTCTTGCAGATCTCTAATCCTTAAAAGCGGAGTCAGGCGAGGGAGTAATATGTCTCTGACTCTATTTAATGTATACATAAATGACCTCTTATAAAAACTCGATGACTCTAAGATTGGTTGCCATATCTGTGGACAAGGAAGTAACAATATCAACTGCGCGGATGACAAGGTGCTGCTGGCACCCTCGATTAATGCGATGAGACGACTTGTGCGAATATGCGAAGAATACGCAAACTCGCACAACTTGTTAATTAACTCCACAAACTTAACTCTTCTTCGCTTCACTCGTAACTGTTCTATGTCTCAACCCAAGACGCTCTTCACCGCCTATCATCACGCTGCTGGGCGGGGAACGCGTATCCGGTCGACCACCGTCTACCTCCTCCGATCTTCACTCTCTTCCATCCCAATCGTAACTGTTCTTTGTAACTGTGGACTACCTGCCGATTTCGTGGTACTACCCCTCAATTTACTCTTCCTCCCTTCATTTCATTTCGACCCATGTCTTTCAACGCGTATTTGTGTTTTGATGCACAAAGACACAAGGAAGAGAACTAAAATTTATTTTAACATATTTGTGACAAACATGTTTTATCACACCTCACAAGTAAAAACCTGGGACCTATCCTAACAGAAAGTATGAAAAATGTAGAAGATATGGAATTATAAAAGAAGAGCCAGAGGTTCTACCACTGAAGTGACAATGTCAGAAAACGGCTTTTTAAGACACACTGCACTGCCCTGTATACAAATGAGCTGTGAACACAATACCCAACAGCAGAATGGGACGAATTAAGAGTTTGCTACAACAATGTCTATAGACAACTTCTGCGCCTCCCAACGTTTTGCAGTGCCATTACAATGTTCTCCAAGGGGAGGGTGCACTCATCCCTCGCTTTACTCCACCACCGACTAGCCAGCTCACGACAGGACATGGAACTCAACCAACGTCATCGTCGCGACTGCATCTGAGTGGCTCAGCTCTCCTCTCAATGAGCGATGGATGCAGATGATGCTAAGATCACCTCGATTTTTTCATTTATGTAATTTTTATTTGTATTTTATTGTAATTAATTATTTTACATATTTTTTTAACATTATTCAAGCTCGTATAAAATGGTGGATTGACATAATTTATATTGCACCAACCACCCAGGTTTACTGTTAGAGAAACTAAAATAAAAGAGCGAGGGTATGAAACGTGTTATATTTAGTGCGCGTGTGTTATTTTTTTATTTTACTGCTGGAAGTATCACGAGGTGTAGGTAACGAATAACTAATTAAATTGAAGATAATATACAACGTGTCCTAATGGATTGATTCCAAAATGATCTTACCTACGGCAAATAGATGATTACCGCATTTTGGTTATGTGGTCATGTTTTATGCTCACATTTGTAAAAATAAAAACAGGTAAGTTTCAGGGAGCCAAGAAATTTATTTGTTTCTAATGTGACACTTGTGACGTCATTTAAAATTTTATAGAACCTAAGATTACACGGGATTATTTGTTTCTATGGAAAGATGTATTAATGCTTTTGATGATATTTAAAATACAGAGAAATGCCCTTAAATAAAGTTTCGAGAATCACAAAATGATTACTTCATCCTTCTTAAAGGGTCGAGATTGCAAAAATCGATAAAATCCTTGTAAATCTCAAAATCCGGCGATTATGTCGTTCCGTCGCAATAATGTACCTTACGTTGCCCGTCCCAGTGATCTTTTAATAGAAGTAAGTACCCCTGCACAAAAGACGATGTTTTCATTCAAACTGGGATCCTTGGCATCCCATTGTGCCCGACTTCCCGCCAAATGGAGGCTGCATCCGCTTCCGGCGGATCTGCTGCATGCAATCCCCTAAAAGCCTTATTGACACACGGATCCGGAAAATAGGCTTGATGCTCTAAATGCCTACACCGTATCGTGTTTAGCAGCGTTTATCAAAAAATGGATTTCAACAGATAATAATAATAACACTTGGGTCATTTATCCTATGTTTTAAAGCAAAAAAAAAACTGAAAGCAAATTCTTATTTGGCAAAAGTTGTGCATCGGAAATATTTGCAGAGTTCAGAAAAGAGAAATAATAGTTTACCTTATTATTTTGATATTATCATCGAACGTGCATAGCTAAATTAATTTTATGAAACTAATAACTTATAGTTATTTAAATTAACAGTACTGATAGCCGCTTACACCAATAACAACTGTGCAACCGCTAAGTTAGGGAAAAATAACTCTTTGCATAAGGCATACAAAAAGATTACTCAATTTCACCGTTATTAGTTGATTGGTGAAAGAGGCAATGAAGGTATTTATCTTTCTAGACCGAAGTAAATACACAAAAAAATACTATTAATATTTTAAATAGTAGTTTTATAAAATAACTACTTTCTGATTTTAAGCAACATGGATTTAAAAAAAAAACAAAACGATAGTTGAAGTTTTAAAGATGTAAAAAATAATTATTATTGTCAGTATAACTGGTCAGTAAAAAAACAAACTCATTTGTAGGATTGGCAAATTATGTTGGAGCTTTAATATCTGTAAATTCAGAATATTATTATAACCATTTCAGTCTGTTTTAAGTATAGTTTGTTCTTAACATTTGTCGTCAGTCTGTACTCATTGTATCAAAAAGCTTGGTAAAACACGTGAACTTCTCTTGTTGGCTCAATTCACGATACACTTATAGGACATCAAATGCGAGACCTAGGGTGGAATATGTACTAAATAATAGCTTTTGATTTTTGTTTCGCCTCGGCGTTGCGCATTCACGAAATGAAAGTGAAATGTTTTCAAGCAAAGGTCAAAAGGCTTGTGAAAAGCTCTGAGCCCGTATTCTTTCAATTGCAGACTTGCTACCTTCAATTTTCTTTCTATGAGGCAGCACCTGAAATACGGATGTTTTTAAATTTATTTTTGCTGGTTTTATTTCAAAAGGGTCCTATTACAATGTCAAGTAGTTCAATAAGTTATTATATACACAATACTGATACTCTTTTTGGTTTACTAAAAGACCGAATTTCACAGAACATATTGAGTGTAGCTTTAGAGGGAAGAGCTACCTAATTGTATAGCCTTTAAATAATTATATTTACATTATTATAAGTTAAATAAAAGCTTTAATTTTTTACAACAAAAAATGTTACCGTATTCGTATTTAAACACATATATGATAGCCTACGTTGCCAAGTGGTAAGATTCTCGACAGCGAATTACTGCGAAAACTTACTTGATTTGTAAAAAGATATGATATATGTACATTCCATAATAAGTCAATTTGCATTAATTAATCCTAAGTATACCCACACACTGGCTTTGCCCATGTGGGATTTTTTTGTTATATTTACACTATACATTAGTATATATACCTAAGTATGTATTTTTGTTATACCTACATTATTTTTAGTTAAAATTATTTTCATAATTTTATTATAACTTCTTTTTTTCTATTTTATGTTTTTTTTTCGTTTGTAAAAAGCTTATTTTACAATATATGTAGGTATATCTAGATATATAATATATGTAGGTATGTGAGAAGAAAATATTTATTTATTTTTAAATCCCGAGAGCTCATAAAAAATAACGTTTAACGACAAAGTTCCGTTTTAGAAGACCAATAAAGTTTTTCCACAAAAAAAACGGAAAACATTGTAAAAAAATATACTCGATCCTCACAAAACTCATGTGATAAAGAAAAAGCATACATCAAGTCGTTTGATAAATTTTATCGTAAGACGTGTGTTTAAAATATCCCCAGTAGCTTCTCCACGAGTTCGGGGAAGATAAAATATTATCGTCTGTATTCGCGCTAAGCTAAACCGACAATCGATACAGGCCCGAATTCGCTAAATTCATTAAATGTAACTAGGTCAAATCCAGGAAATGCATGAATTACTTATTTCGTATTCTAGTGAAGATCGTTTTTCTTTTAGCTGATGATATATTCGTGAAATCATTCAATAATGCTAATGTATTCCTCGAACTGTGGTAAACCTAAGATTTAAGGGTTTTTACGATTTTCAAAATTAACGTTAAGGTAAGACCGTTTCAGGAGTTTTAAACTTCCTTCAATGTTTCTTTAAAATCTATTAAGGATACTAGGCTACTCTACAACTATGCTACGAAAGTCGTCAAATTTATTTATATTCCTAGCCCCAACATATTATCTTTTAAAGTAAAAAAGCACACATTTTGTTTACATTTAATAAAATATAATCATGTTAATATTGGTGATAAGGTGATGAAACGATAGTGACGTAATTTCATTTTGACCGGTTAGTAGCTGAGTGGACAAACGCGTCGGATTCCCACCCGGGCGACGTGGGTTCAATTCCTTTACCAACTAAGTCCTCCACCGTTGCTCAAGCGACATTTTCCCCTTATATTGATAGTGGTAGGAGTTTTCAAATATTGTCAGGTTATTTGTAACATGAATAACATAACAATATTAATCTTTCCTTATTTAATTTTTTTATAATACTCCCTCCATACGCCTAATTATTTTTTATTCAAATTATGGTTTACTGGAAAAACCCTTATAATATGTAAGGCCGTAAAATACGTGTAAACTATTTCACTATCACCAGGAAAGCAAAAAATCAATTAACGATTTTTTTCTGTCTAATTCTCTTAAAATATTTCCGCTCAGAAAAATATTATACTGGGTGAATAATAATTTACGAAAATGATAAAAATTTACATTATATTTGGGATTTCCTTTTCGCCATTCTCTGATTATACAAACAGCATTTGGTTGAGTAAAGTCGCCAATCACAGTTTACCATAAATTGTGTACGATTCCGGCTGTCGCAAATTAAAAATGCGCATGCCGATTAAGTCATTTGAATTTGAATTAGAAAATTATATGATTAGTGTTGAAATTATTGATTATTATTTTTTTACTTTAAATTTTCTACTTTTATGAACATAAACGGAATGGAAGTTTCCTATGGATTTTATATATTTGATTATATATTGATTGGATTATTGTGTATTTTTACCGGAAACCTGAGCACATAATATTTTTACATCAGTTTTTGTAAACCAGTTTGTTTCTTCATCACATTGTTACATTTTCGAATACTGTGTCGCAAATCAGCCAATCTCCAAATAAATAAATATATTCAATGCTGCAAACTACATTAAAATATCACTAACATGTATTCAGTCAAACACAGATAAAATATTTAATATTAGTCAATACCATATTTGACCAATCATTAACCTACCAGTTGAATAGAGAAATGCATTGAAAAATGGTTTCCATTTAGTAATGATCAAGTTATTACTGCTAGATGGAACCCTAACCGTAACTGAAAAAATATCCTTAATTATATTACTGCATGGGATATTATTCGACCGAATTATTTTTCAGATTTTTCACAAAATGTTCTATGCATTTCTCTCACAATACATACCTGCTTGACATTATTTTAGTTCCATTTTCTCAAAGATTTTTTTACCATAACGCAATTAAAAACCATGGTAAAAAAACTTATTGTGACTGCAGCTTTGCTACTGGGGATTCCAAAACTTAAAAACCTTTGAAAAAATAATATTACACATGTATAGAAATAACAAAGTTAAGAATACGTGTATAAAATATGCGGAGAACATTGACATTACTGTAAATTTTTCGTGCTTGATCTTATTTGGCCATGTCGTAACCATGGCCGACATATCGACATTAGATGAAAATACTCGGTCGGACGAAAACGTTCAATAAATCTAATATCATTACTGAGCTCACATAAAATGTTTGTTATTCTTGATAAGACTCACATTATTCCGCATCGTAAACTTCTTGAGAAAGCGTACATCGTGTTAGTATTGTAATTTTGCATAACACCGTAAAAACAGTCATAACATTACATCGGAGCGTAATAAGAAAAGTCCGGCGCTGTTACGGTCATTGTTATGAAAAACGGCGCCTCGAGTGATTCTGGCCGAGGCAAGAGGCGACCGAGTTATTACCTCTGCCCGTAACTCGAACCGGCCGCTTTAAAGGGTGCACGGGTTAAGTGGGAGGGGAAGGGGGCGGGGAACAAGGGTTGCCAGATTTAAATAAAACCGTCACAGGTTACTGTTTTATTGACTTGAAAGGTGTGTCGTCGATAACAATAAACCGATCAATTTTCGTGAAAATCAATCACTTTGTTGTTTGATATTATACAATATAAAATCATTCAAATAATATTTTCGTGTGGGCTATTATTACCTTATTGATTTGCTTTGTGGACTTCCAGTTTCGCTTAAACGCAAACTTCATCAGGGCAGTATATTATGTATTGCAACAGTAAAGGCTAAGGATATATCCTAAATCAGTTCACGTGCAAAGAAAAGCGATATCGATATTTGATAAATGTCAATACACATAGATTAATGTGTCTCCTCATACAGAGTGATTGTTATATTTCAAATCATTATTCCAATATTACATAAATCTCTTGGTTTAAGAGGCATCAACAAATTTCGAAGTGTATATTCTGGCGTCCAAAACCCTCAAATATTTTAGTCTAGAATCTTTTGATAGACGCAACTTTTTTCAGCCCGTAACGCTATTACCTTCGCCAGCTACGAATCTTTCAAATTGTTATTTTTTCTAACAAGAATCGGTGGTGTTCTTATTTCAGAGTTGAAAAGTTAACTTTACAAAAACCTGATTAGCAGGTTCTTTCCAAATATGTTCTTCTGTTCTCATTCCCTTTCTTTATTATTTGAACCTCTCAACTTTCTAATGAGGTTCTCCATTCCCGTTGGCTCCCGGCAGTGGTACAATTGTATAGCTTAACATAAAAAAATGTCGATCGAGAGCTCCATTGATTTATTCAAGGTAGCAACCCTCACCCCAAGGCTGGGTGGCTGTGTTAAAAGCCTGCGATAGCCTTCCGATATCTACATACATTTCAGCCCCTTTGTTATGTGAATCCTTTTCCTTTGGGAGAATCCCATCTCCCTTATAATATGGAATTTGATTAATCCCCGAAATAATTACGTCTGCAGAGGAAAATTCTTCTACGTCTCTACATCATTTTCCATTTATTAAAACTTGTTGTTTGTCTCAACATTTTGCTTCTACGTTTATTAATTTTGGAAAATGTCTTAAAAATTTGTTGTATATATATATATATATATATATATATATATATACATATATATTTAATCACATTTATCTTAAAATGCTCTAATTTCTTCTAAAAGTAAAGAGACCACGATGTGTGTTTTCGTATATTGTGACTTACCGGAGTGGTCTAGGCATTTGACTTTTGACCGCAGCACAAAAAGGAAATAATCTGAATTTTACACTTAACATATAAACGCTGCTAGTACTAGATGTTGATTGTTACACTCGACAGACCTTTTGATAAAGATTTCATAACTTTCTCCGTCCGTTAAAAGT
The DNA here is from genome assembly GCA_022651775.1 of Drusus annulatus. Classification (NCBI taxonomy): domain Eukaryota; kingdom Metazoa; phylum Arthropoda; class Insecta; order Trichoptera; family Limnephilidae; genus Drusus; species Drusus annulatus. The sequence goes on along the minus strand of JAGWCC010000237.1, from coordinate 410,182 downwards.
AAAAAGTCAAATAATATTTTATTAATACATTTTTTGTAATATAGTAGGTGTATGAAGAGGTATTTAATAGGCCAGAAAATAATTTTTCGACGAAATAACATATCTCAATATGCTTTTCCTTGTGCTTCAACTTGTCAGAATATATTTCTTGTATTTTACATTAGTAGAAATCATTCTTATATTTGCTATTCATGCTATTTGCTTTTCAATAAATTGAAGCAGAATGAGAATTTCTTAAACATTTCCAGATTTTTGCCGTTCATTATTTAATTTGAATGAATAAACGGCGAGTCTCTGTTATCACATGAGATTTCGAAACAAAGGGCCAAGGACTTCTTCTTATCCTGGATTGAGTGGCTAAAAGTTGACAATAAAGAGTAAGGAAGCAATAAAGAAAAGATAAATTAACCATTTAATAAGAATGTTTTAAAGACCCTTCACACAACCCACGTGCAGTATTACGAAACCTGAGATTCAATCAAAGGTTTAAGTCATAAATCACAAAAACAAATATTCAACACTCATGCCTAATAAACTTTTCATTTCTAATTTATGTTCACTAAATACCTTATATTGAGCTTCTTAATTCAGCTTTTAGAGGTAGCTGGGAAATTTTAAGGTATTCATTATTGGTTTTATATTAAATAATGTACGATTATATAAAATGCACAAAATAACACGGTATTTTTTTGTATTTTTTTTTTTGTACACGTGTTTTTACTATACTCGGAGCGGGCTTATGATTCCTTGAGTGTATCTGGTCCAGCGTCTGAAAGTGTACGGGTTCATGCAATATGTATGGAATAACTGTTTCTTTACCGGATGCCTGCACCTGTTATCTCCTGGCGAGCATGTTTTCTCGCACGCTTAGTGCTCTTCTCTGTGTCATTTTTGTCATTTAAATCGTCAGTTACGACATGACCTAAATATTTAATTTCACAGCTGATATTCAGATCGACTCCGCCAGGATGAGTTGGCGAGATAACAGTAGAACCGGTTTTAAATATTAGCAGCGATGATTTTATGGGTTGTACTAATATCTATGACTGTCAACGTATGCTTAGCATATGACCGCCAGTTTTCTCATTGTTCTTGCTGACTAGTGTGACTATATCATCTGCGCAGCTAATATTGTGCCTACAATACATAGCCCAGCATCCGATTATTGTTAATTAAGTGATTTTTTTTTGGGGACATTGAGCTTTCCAAACGAAGGTGAGTTTTAAATTATAACATAGGAATTGATAGAAGAATGTTTTTGTGTTAGTATGGAGAGCAAAAAATGACGAATTTTACGATTTATTGTTTAGATTGTGTTTGAATCACAGATTTCGTAACATTTTTACGAGATTTTTTTGGTTAGTGTGGAGGGCCTTCAAAGCAAGTTCATAAAATAGGTTGTTGAGAAAATAATACTACTCAGCTTCCAGCTCCATCATAAATCGAATAAGAAACAAGGTTTTCCTCGTTCAATTCTCCTCAATGGTTGAAAACATAATGAAAGGTGACATATTTTCCGCAAAAGATGAAAAGCTAAAAGGGGACATAGAAATCCAAGAAAATCCGTTTATGTTGTGACCCCGTACTTCTGAGTGAGTAGTGGTATTCTTCCCTTCGCCCTCTTCTGTCGTTGGGTATTTACTTCCCATTCTCTTCGCTCTATTGTTGTGCATTTAGCTGCAGGTGTGAAGATGGGGAGGTGGGTCAAGGGGTGAAGGGGTGGCAGAGGGATGGAAGGGAGAGGTTGGACTCTGGAGAGTTATGGCGAATTCTGAAACAGGGGAGGAAATACAATGTGACCTGATTTTGTGGATAATTTCCTTTTCGGATAAAGGAATTGTTTTTCAACATTTTAGTGGTAAGAAGTGGATTGTTTACGACGTTTTTCCCCTATCCCAAAAGGGATTTTAACAAGTTCACATTATTGTTGATTTGTTGAAATGTTTAATATTCGATTCATGATTTAATTTAATTTTTAATTTTTATTTCACTATATTTATTAAGACTGGACCGATATCAGCTTACAAACTTATAACGGACATCTTTAGACTGCTACAATTTAAAGTGAATCTATGGTATACGAGTATATAGGTTCTATTTATGGAATGGACGCTTATTGAGTCTATATCATATTGAACATCCGTGACTTAGTATTTTGTTTTATTGCTGACAGGGGTGGCTCTACAATTACATTCAAATATACCTTCGGGTGGTTTTATTACCTTCCGGGAGACGGGTTACATAGTGATGAGTTGGATATCCAATCCCTTATTTTTAATCATTAAAATGGAATTCCATCACGAATTAACATTTTCACAATTTTAAATAATAATAAAATCACATATTTATGGAATGGAAAGAGTGTTTGGTCTTTAACCTTACCATATAAGAGTAGAAACACATAAGCAACTAGATCATCACAGAACTGAAAAAAATATAAACAACTCGTTTTCAAACAGCAACCGCCATTCATAAACGGGTGATACGCACTCTTTTGCCGCCTCTTTTGAAAGGATTTTAAGATTTTTTTGATGCAGAAATGTTTTTAAATATTAGTATGTTTTCATAATAGTCGCATACATTGATAGCCTTTAACCAGTCGGTAGTTGAGTGGACAAAATCGGATTCCCAGGCGTCGTGGGTTCAATTACTCTGCTCCTCCATCATTGCACAAGCAACATCTTCGGCTTATTGTGATGGTAGTAGGAGTTTTTCAAATACTTTCAGGTTATTCGCAACTCGGGAATGTTTGTATTTCTTTTAAAAAGTAATGATAATTTTAAAAGTTATGGTGCACATGAGTATATAGAGTGGTATCTATCCACAAGACAGTGTAGTCGATTTTTGATGATTTTTACCTAACTCGGCGGACCTGGGCAGGGCTAAGACTAAGGTTAGGGTATTTATACATCCATTCATAGCACATATTGACACAATGTTTTTGTTTATTCGTATAACCGCAGTATTTTTATCAACAAAAATATAGCATACAACCAAAAACCTTTTAGTTGTGTCAAGTTTAGTGGCATAATAAAAAATGTGGGCGGAGTCCCGCGGTGACCCAGGAGCCCAAGATTATTGTGACAGTACATAGAAGCGGTGTATTATATTTGTTGTCTCTTTCTCTCTCGTGGTGTACGACGTAAAAACCCAGAGAAAGTAATTTATCGCAAGTTTGTATAGGTTGGGTAAAAATAATTAGCTCTCTCTCCATACATTGTTACTCCAAGGTGCCCACCAAAATGATGCATTTTAAAGAATGCGGTTAATTAGAAAATTATTCTCATAATCATAAGGTGGTCTCCATTAAGATACGTCATTCCGTGGAACACAAGAGTGTACTAAGGTAAAATATCAGAACGATTCAACCACAAGCCAACCCAATTAATTTGGTTGAACCGTCTCGCCAGAACGCGCTCCCCGGCCGAGAACAATGCAATTAATAAGCTTCTACCTTTGTTCCCACCGTGAACCAGAGCAGAAGTGGAAGGAAATAAGACTAGCGTGCACCTGAGCACCGAGAACCTTTTTCTGTTTGCTCGCGTCTTGTCTAATGATGCGCATTTCTGGAAGGCGAGACTTTTTCCACACCTCCTCTTTGCGCTGACCTCCTGAGAACAATTTCAAGAATTATTGCAGTAAATGTTCGCTTTCTCACTGCTCTTCTGGAGATTTTTCTCAACTTTATCTTAATGGAGGAGTAACGGGAAATACATTATTGTTGAAAGTTTTGATTGCGCTTCAATAACGAGTAATTACGAGTTAAATCTATTTCGTTATTTTAGGGCTTCCCAAATAAATACAGTACAGAATAATGCTTTGAAGAGTATACATGTACAAATAAAATAGCAACGAAAGTGTTAATAGTATTTGGATAATTTTTATAGCGCCGTTTTCGTGAAAAATCACCTCGAGGGCGCTGCAGGACGCTGATGTATTAGAGTGCTAAAAAATAGTACACCGGTAAAATAAAGTACAAATATTTGCATATTAAAAAGAATTCAAAATAAAAATGGTTAAAAAAGATGAATAACACACTGTGTGGGTATTGGTGCATTTGTATACATATCCAACATTCAAGCCCTTGCAAAACGTCACTGAGAAACAGCCTTTTGTCTTGTATTCACATACATATTGTTTTTAGCGTAAAAGAGACCACAAGGTGTGTACGTTTTTTAGAATTTGATTATTCGAAAAGTTTTATCGGTGTTCTTTTTGTTTTATTGAAAATGATTTTTTTTCAACGTCACTCGAATTTCCTTTTTTGTAATCGAATTTTAAACATGCTCTATGCAAGCAATGCATCTGTGTAAGTACTGTGATCGTGTAAATTGTGGCTGCAATACTTTAACGCCTACTTTTTGAACGTATGTCAATAGATGGGGTTTCAGTTGTTTAAATTTGTACGTAAATATATCTAAGTTGGATGCATTCCATTAGTTACGAGTAGTTATTTGCCTAGCAATGTGCATTTTAATGCGAAGATGTTCAACTTTTGGATGCTCGAAACATCGTGTTATGTCTCAATTATTCTCAGTTATTTTCAGCAGGTTCTTTGAAGTATGTCGAAATAAAAAAAAAAAACATGTACGAGTATATAATATTATTTAACATTATTTGATATTATTTACAGCATCCTTGAAGTGATTTTTCACAAAAACGGCGCTACACAAATTATCCAAATTTTATTATGTATCTATATCTACGCATATCTCGCATGCCTTGTATTTAATAACAAAAAAAATCTGCGCAGGTGGTTCTGAATATGTATTTATTAAAAATTCAGCGTTCAAATGATGATATACGATAAACTAAACTCTAAAATAATACTTTTTGTGTAGAACTGTGTGTAGGAGTATAGTGTACAGATTTTTAAAACCGAATAAAACCATTGCGATTCACAAGATTTTAACCATAAAATGTGTTATTTTTATTAAAAAATGACACATTTCGCCATAAAAAATTCTAAAATTTGCCATCAAACAATTTTAAATACCTAGTTATTCCAGCTCTGTGGGCAGACTTGCATCTCGAGACTTCTTTAGCATTCAATAGTATTATCATTTTACACCACCAGAGCGAGTGTAAAATTTATGTGCTGGAAGACTGATCGTGGTAAAAGAATTATTATTGCTTTTTGAATAGTGTCTAAGGCGTCTGTTTTGCTTGATTCTTTGGCAGGTGATTTTCCCTTATCAAATATGAAACCAAGCGCTATTAACTTTTCGTTAACTTTTGGACTAAAATCTGTCTGAAATTCGGCCGGTAGATTTGTAAAAAAATATATTCTGAGAAAATCGTTGATTTTTATATTGAGATACAACATTTCTGTTTGTTATTTAATATCTACAAATTGGTGTATTTACCAAAATCTAATTGAGTACAAAGATAATAATTCCAGTGAAATATTATGAGCAAGGTTAATCAGAATTTACCAAAAGTATTAAATAATAATGGTTTTACTTAAAGTGCAAACTATTAACGAAATGAACATGAAATGGTTCTGCTAACAGTTTTTTTTTTTGTCGGGAACTAACGATAAAACGACAAAAATAAAGACTTCCGGATATCCCCATTTGTAATACGGTCATACATGGTTTTACGCACATACGTCTCAAGGATCTCATTTCCACAGCATTCAGTCCACTTAATAAAATACTACCATGTATTGATTTAATGTGTTTTATGACACATTTTAATCAAATTAAATTTATTTGCGCACGCCGGGTTTGAACCCGCTGTTTGTCATTTTGACAACGTTGTTTGGGTATAGATCAGAAAGAAAATTAATTAATAATTCAATAATTCAAGGAATCATTTGGAAAAGATTAGATTGGGTCAAGTTTCATAACAGATTATCATTTAATAAAAGAAATCTGTCATGGTCATCTTCATAATGGTACATACACAACCTGAACTACGGTTTTCATACATTTTTAGGTGTCTTGGGTGGAAAATAAATTAATGTTTGTACCAGTCAGAAGATAACCGAAACAAATTGAAACCGGTCCGGGCTAACATTAAACAATGGAATTTCTACTACGAATTGGCAATTTTAAAAATAGAAATAAAAATTATTTCAGTTAATAGGAAACTGAAACCAACCATCCTAGCTAATCTTTCAAGTTACATCCCGTGATTTTAACCAATAAAAAAATCAACAACAATACAACAAAAATATTCCTACGAGAAATACATATTTTTCCCACAAATCTTTACTTATTCATAACTGACAAGTTTTTTCTCATGGTTACCTATCGTTAAGTTAGGGTTTGTACTTAAGTTATCTTCATTTAGATAATTTTTATAAACTCATTCTCTGTGATCCTCCTGTTCTAAAAACGAAATACTTATAGTATTTCTGATACCTTTACAATCTCATTTATAAACTTAATTTGTTCAGTATTAATCTCAAGTCAACTATCGTAACAATGTTGCAAAAACGCGAAGCTGGTTACGTTTTAAAAGCTCCTTAACCTGGCACAAGCACGACCACAATCGTTGTGCTCGCCAACGGTTCGTTGTATTTTTAGATCGTCTGAAATTAGGGTGCGCCGCATTCTAGAATTAGGTGGGCCATTCTCTATAACACTATATTGTCGTCGGAAAGGCAAAAGTGCTGAAGCGCCATTTCAGGAAGTTTATTTTATTTTTTTTTGTTTTACAATAAAGTTCATAGTCTTCAAGTACGTGGTTGGATTTTGAAAAAAAAGTTAACTCGTTGTTCTCACTGACTTACCTGAAGCGACAAAAAAAAAAAAAAGTCCCAAACTTGTGTTGCTTGAGCCAAGCTTCCTGCCAAATAATAAATATATTTTAGATGGCTGAAGGGCCACAAAAGCCTTCAGAATCCAACGAGAGTCAGAGCATTCGATGCAGAAAAAAACTGATCAAAACTGCATATTTAACTCATTTTTGACCAAAGTGTCGCTTAAGTTCTTTTTCTTTTTCGCGTTTGTTCACTTGGAATGTACTTTTTATTGCACCTGTTTTTTTTGACAGTATGGTTTTTAGAAGCGGTTATTCATCATTTAATATGTGTAGCGTGGGTACTACTGGGTATAATATGGGTTTTAAAAAATAAAATAAAATGCTTGTAGACACTGAATTTATAAATCAGTTCTTAGACTTTCTACCCTCTGATGTGGACGAACAGATTTTGATAATGAGCTGTTATACAGACGTATAATACAATCGAAAACTGCGTGTTTTTGCGTGGCTGTATCGACATGCTCACGATCGAGTTATCTATACCCCTCTTAACCTAGCCTAACTTAACAGCATTCTCTTTTTTTGTATTTTTTCATTTGCCTGACCCTACTTACGCTCTATGGGTTTGGTGAGGTTAGGTTAGGTTTGGTCAAGAAGGGCTGCACGATGCGATCGTGAGCATTTCGACGCATCTACCCAAAACATATAATTATAGATAATAATCAATGAAATAATATCAATAATCTTCAACGTAAATATGAAACAGAAATAGTCAGAAAGTAAAAGAATAACGGTCGCGACCGAGACACGAACTCGGAACCTCTACTCTATCCGGGAGTAACGCCTCTGCCAATTCAACCACCGAGACTTTATTGGAAATCGGCATTTTAATCGATCTCATACTTTATTTGAAAATTATTAATATTATTTTTCAATTTCTTCCAATTTGACTGCCATCTTTGTCTCGATCCCGACCGTTTTTTTATTATTTTCTGGCTTTTTTTATTTCACACTTACGTTAAAGATTATTGATATTATATAATTAATTAATATCAAAAATACAATAAGCATGAAAGCTTTAAAGTTTATTCTAATTTATAAGTAATATGATTTTAGTTTCGTTATGTTATGGTGCAGTATGTGCATTTCCAATAAGTGTCAATACGTAAATGGAATGCTCAGGGTTTCATTCGAATAACTTTGTTGATCTATTAAAATTACTCGTACGCAGAAGCCAAGCCCATTATAAAGTTTCATCGATAAAAGTTTTTTGATGGAGCACCATCTGTTAGGCGTTTTTATCTGCTAAGGTTCTAAATTACGCCACTTTCAATAGGCGGCGCTAGTTGTGTCTTGTTTTATAATGTTGCTAATGGCATGAATCAGCGAAACAGGATTATAACGGCAGAAGTTTATCCTTTGTATTTTTTAATAATATTAAAAAAGATTGGCAATCGATTTCCGGTATATTAAAAAATAAAAAGATTCGTAATACCTATTTTATTAGAGTTTTATAATATACTACACAGTTAACTTTGTAGGCGGCCGAGGTTCTAATGAACCAACAAACTGTTTTTTAGTCCATAGATTTTTTGTTTCCACAAAATCTACACTTACGAAGATATCGACTGCAAAGTTAACCGTGTCAAGCTGTCCTCGAGTTTTAACCCTCATTGATCGAAATACTCTTACATCTTGCAAATTTCCTGCTATGTGGTTGTTATGCAGCAATTTTGTTATTGTCTCAAATGTCTGCTGGGATTTTGGCTTATTCTCGTTTATTTGTTTTTAACTGACTGAACCTTCACAAAATCGGATAATCGGAAATCTTTATTTAAAATCTTGAACCATTAGCTTAGCAATTTAGGTACAGCCTGCAGCTGCAGCACCCGATGAAGTCGGTAATATTCTGGAATGAAGGCTATTTCACGGAAAGGGGGCCGTTCCTATCAAATGGGGCCATGAGGGAAGTAGTATGTACGCCGTGTCTGGAAACTTGTAGTATAAAGGGTAAACTGTTTTTTTAATGGCTTCGAGCCCGAAGATTTATTTTGTTTTATAATTAGTAATGAAATAAGCTCTGGTTAGGTATTATAAAGACACATCCGCGACGCAATATTTAATTTAAACGGATGAAATTGAGGTTTTTTTTTTTTTACTAAAATTGATCGTATTTATTTCATGAATATATTGTAATGTGATGTGAGTTCAATGCTTCTATTTAAAAAAAAAGTTTTACAGAATACCATTTAATAATACAAGGTGTCGGTGTCAGCAGTTGTTTAAACACATGCGTAAAGAACATTTTTATGAATAAATAAATACAAAAATTTACACCCACACCAAGCAAAATTTAAAGATTTTCAGCAGCCTAAGGGATAATACCAGTAGTGCGCTAACCACCGCACAGAGTGAACCTGTCCACCGGACGCAATCCGAGCGTAGCTAGTATTGTCACCTTGGAGTATATGGAGATAACAATATATGGAGAGAGTGCTAATTCTTTTTACCCAACCAATTCAAATTTGGGATAAACCACTTTCTCCGGGTTTTTACGTCGTACACCATGAGAAAGAAAGAGATAGCAAAATTTCCCAAATTATCACACCGCTTTAAAGTATTGTACGGATGTTCTTCGTGTCCCCCGTCTCCGTTGACTCCGCCCACACGTTTAGACATAAGTCAACGGTTTTTTTAGGTTATATGCTATATTTTTGTTTATAACAATACTGTATAAAAAGTGGTTTATACGAATAAACAAAAACATTATGTTGACATGTGCTATGAATGGATGTATAAATACTCAAGTCCTTGCCACGCCCAGGTCTAGCCGAGTCCGGCAAAACTCATCGAAACTGACTACAGCAGCGCTCTCTCTTGTATATTATTGCTCCGAGATTGTCACTGTGTGTGCGAGTAGCGTTTGAGGGAGGTGGCTACCACCAACAAAGTGCGGTGCTCCACAACTACCATAAATTCTTCCACAAAATGAGGGTAATAGACCTTTGGTCGAGGAGACAAAGGCGAATGGAATCATATTTGGATTCAACTTTGACCTCCATTATACGAAAAATAAAATAATGACGTTAATCAAGACCGTTAGTTCTGGTTTATATCACTCTATAGAACCTAACGCTTCTTACTACCTATAAATGAATATTTTGTCCTTTTAATTTGTTTTTTTTTAGTACTTCTTATAAGTCCACCTGTGGCGAAAATCTGGTATTTCTATAATGAATACCAAACCGTTGTTATTTAGACTCACGAAACGATCTGCACCCCTTCTTACAAGTCCGCTTACATCACGAATTTCTCAACGCCATGCGCGCGGAGGCTGTATTTCATCGCAGCCGGGGTAGTAGCTAGAAGGTGGACCGGTGCCAAATATCCAGCTTTATGGCCGGGGTTAACACCCCAAAACTCTCTTAGGAATAATAACTGCGCCGGCAATTCGATCAATTCAGGTTTTACGAATAGACAACACTCAAATATTTGAATATTGAACCAAAATTTCGTATTCCTAAAAATAAAATATGGAATATTTTCAAGTTCCTTATGTAAATGGGATCCATTTTCAAATTTATGAATTTTGCGTGGATTTCATCAGAGTTTTTGTACTTTACGCACTAAAACTGTATTGTTCACTAAAGATTTTACTAAAAATTATTCGTTGTTTTAAGAATTGAATAAATCTTTTTCAATCCTCATCAAAAACTTAAACATTTGTTGACATGGTTTGTCTACTTCTAATAAATGTATATATATATAGCCTTGATGTTATGGTGACCATTGTTATTTTTTAACGAAACACTAAGAATGCTGTCTTTTATATGAAGGTGACGATATTTGACTTAAGATTTGAGTTTCATATCCATACTTCTTATTCAAATATATTCTTGTATACCAACTGTTGTTTTATTCTCTACTCATCATTTTCGTAAGTTCTTAAGCCTTTTCACCCTGCTTTAATCTTCTTCCATGCAGTCAGTGAAGTGCTTCGATGGTCTGCCCCTAGATCTCTCCTACGGGGGCATCGACTTAGTCATTACTTTCGGTGTCCTGTCATTTGGCAGTATTTCCATATAGCCAGTACATCCCAGTCTTTTGAATTTACAAACTTATGATGGCTTCATGTCTAATAAGTGCATGGTGTCTTGTCATTTGGAGGAGACCGTAGACTACAGATGTATGAGAGCCGCTCAGATGAAGGGAGCCTATTTTGAATCTAGACGCCAGAGGGCTCTTGAAGGAGATGAAATATTACCATCCGACATTATTTCCACGTGGGCACTTACGATGGCTTAATGCTAAATTAGATTTTTGAGTTTTTGGTTAATTTTATTTATATTAGATCAAATTCCTAGCGAAGATTCCTCTCTATTATAACTAAACAGTATATTTTTTCCCTTCCAGAAATTGGCTGGCTGGGCTGGTATCCGAGCGTGGTGCGTAGCCTGGTGGCACTCGGGCCGGGACGACTACGACGAGGATCTGGAGGACCCCTCGGACATGGGTTACGCGACCCCCGTGTCCATCGAGACCCCCCTGCAGAGCTCGGTCTCAAGGTAGGTCATACTAACGGAGAATATAATAATATGGGGAAGTTGAATGCACGGTGCAATGACCCAGGCGAACCGTCACCTTGGAAATATCCAACAACTCAAAGTATTGTTCTGTCAAAACTGTATCAAAATCAACCTACAAACAATCTGTTTTCCCCCGCATGCACCCGCCTAGCGTTCGTCTTTCTTCCAGAGATCATATATTTCATTACATAGTTTTCAAATATCTGAAAAAATAATATAAACTACATAATGATTTAAAATCTCGATTCAGACCACTTTTTCTCACGGAAAATCTCGTTTAAAAGTATGTTTTTTTTTTAGGGTTGTTATTAAAATAAATATATTTACATTTATCTTCACCAAAGATTTTTTTTCAGAAAAGACATCTTGAAAGCACTCTAAAAAATTTGATGAATTATTTTTGTCTTGTATATTCGGTCCACTGTTCATATTTCGGGATTTTGAAATGGCACAATCTGATTTGGGTTATTAGACCTCTCATAATTAGACTTATTCTTCGAAGTATTTCCCTTCTTCTTTACTTTCAAAGGCTACGGGTGTAACCCTATTTTGAGAAGTTAGATGAAAGTTTAAAATTATTGCCTGTCTTTTGAACTCTACCTTTCCGGGAGCAGCTTTATTATATATATGCAGTGCCATGCAATTTTTTTTTAAAATGAAATATTAGGTTTTTAAGAAGTTGTATCAACTTTTTCGGTAATTTTGTTTGACCAACATTACACTGTTGAAAAAAGCATTTTTTGTATTTTCCCGGTGAAAAAATCACTTGAGAATCTTATTTGTGGTCTTATTTATCACGGTCATCGACCTAATGTTTGGTCGATGACTGTCATTTATTGTTTAGGGTGTCTTGATTTAATTCAAATTACATATATTAAAAAAAAAAACATTTTGTAAAATCCTCCTTTCAGAAAATGAACTGGCTTTTGCGAAGGATATTTTCCAATTAACGGTCGTCGCCTTTAAGTGAATTAAGGTTTCCTTTCTTCAATTTAAATTTCAACTTTCTCTTTCCATTACGCTTTCAACCTTTCAATAAACGAGTAATGAAATTATTTCTAGGTGTACATCTCTGAACGTGATTCGCGACCCTTATGCCGGTAGGGGAGGCCAGCCCGTGGGCGGGGGCGGAGCGGCGGGAGAGATCGGCGCGTCCCCCCACCGCCCCCCACCATCCTCCGCGCCCGCCTCCGCCCCCCGGGATAGCCGAAGCCTCCCGGCCACCAGGTCCATGTCCAACGATTCCATCTACACCATCCTCATCAGGCTGCCCCCGGATAACGCTTCGACCACGGGACCAGAACGGGCGCCCAGCATAAAGATGATTCCGGAAGACATGCCCAACACGAACAACAGGCAAGTGAGGACTCCGCAGCCTCCCCACAGAGGCGACAGCGAGTTCAACTTGTCTCTCAACCCGTCCGGGGGCCACACTCACAACAACTTGAACAGGAGAGCGTCGCACATCCCCGACATAAGAATCCCGCTGAACGCGAAGATAATCCCCAAGCAGCTGGCGGGGAAGACCACGCTGCTGGCGGCGCACACGAAACAGCAGGCTAAGAAGAAGAAGAAGTCGCAAGAGAAGAAGCAAGAAACGAAAGCCGCCAAGACTCTTTCAGCCATCTTACTGTCGTTCATCATCACGTGGACCCCCTACAACATCCTGGTCTTGCTGAAGCCCCTGACCGCGTGCACCGGCTGCATACCCGAGGAGCTTTGGGATTTCTTCTACGCGCTGTGCTACATCAACTCCACCATCAACCCGATGTGCTACGCCCTTTGCAACGCCTCCTTCAGGAGGACGTACGTCCGCATTCTCACCTGTAAATGGCACAACAGAAACCGAGAGGCCATGACGAGAGGGGTATACAATTGAGCCTGAATGCAATGATCGTAATAGGAGTACTTTGCAGGCCTTTGAGTCTCACGTATTGTGGTGCTTTAAAAAGCGGGGTCTCCGGGCCCCGGAAGGGGGCGTGGGCAGCGATACCTCTGTTGGAAAAGCTTTATGTAAAGGAATTTTTTAATGTCTCAAGACTTGAGTACCCACGAAGAATGCCGATTTGTCACTCGCTCGGAACCGAAATGGGGAAATTTTGATAGTGTATTTTGGGAGATGGATCCATTTTATTACATGTTTCTGATACGTGATTTTTGTAAAGAAATTTTTTTAGACATTAAAAATCAATTATCATTCATGTTTTCGAAGCAAAAAGAAATAAAAATAAATTTTATATTACTCATGAATATATAATTTATATTTTTTTTATGAACTATAAAAAAGTCTATTCTAATCTGGTTTCTAACTTAAATCCAGTTTAATATTCTTGTGAAAAAGCTTTTTTCAGTAATCTATAGCGTAATAATGATTTGACCATTTTACCTACTTACATGTAGGTATATACAAAGAGGTCCTTGTTTTGCACATTTCAGTGGATTTTCCCAAGCCCACAACAAACTACAAAGAACACCCCTGTAAAGAATCCACAAAGATAATTAGATTAGTTTTTTTGCTCAAGTGTAAATTTTCATTTTTAATATAATATCTAGATGAAAAAAAAAAAAAAAAAGAAAATATTTTATGAATTTTGTCATAAAAACTTATCTCTAAAAATGTAATGTAGGATAAATTTCAAATATGTGTGTTTTTACATTATTCATACTATTTATACAAAACCCTTATGTATTTTCGATATCGGTGTGTAACTTAGATTTTTTTATATGTAATAAATATTAGTAATTCCACGGGCTTGTAATGCTCCATGTATGTCGTGTTTTACTCAACCTGACTTTCTACTACTTTTCGATCGTTTTTAAAACGAAAAAAACACTGTTTTAAATTTGCAAATCTGGTAGCTTGATCATTTCCTATGGCACCAAAGTACCTTTGTCAGTCACTATAAACTAACAAAAGTTAATTTCCATTATAAATAACAATGCTAAAAAAACAATTTATAAAATCTCATATGAATAATGAATTCCTGTACCAAGTTTGACGAAAACGATTTTTAATGTACATATTTGTAATATTATGACTGATTGTGTAAGATTTTTTGTATTTAAAAAAATAGTTAAATTAAAAATTAAATTTATTTATTTCGTTTTAATAAAATTTGTCCATTTATTCGTTACGTTTTCTTTGTATAGGTATATCATAATTTTATTTGTAGGATAGCTACATAAACATGTGACGAAATATAAAATAATTTTAAAATGCTTTTTAAAAGTGACAAAAAGAAATACGCCTTTTGGTTTCTTGCAACCCAACGGGGGTTTCATCAGTCTTATGTACTCGTAGGTGCATTTTGTTTAGGCAAAGATAATAGTCAACATTTGTGAACACTGTGTTTTGTAAACTGTTATTTTTACAATGGGTAATACACAACTGACGTAATGTTTTGCTTTCCACAAATATTTAAATCATTTAAAAACATGCTTTCGGAACTCAACTCAAGTCCTTTTGAAAACGAAAGGGATCATTTGCTTTAATTGAAGGATCTTATAAATGGTTTTTAAAATATTCTCTGTTATATTCTTGATTCGGAAGAAAGAACATTTTTCACTTGAAAAATCATTTTGTTTCAAGATTTTTTTTATGAAAAACACAACAATAATAGAAAAACACTGAAAATATGAATTTGTTCAGTGTTGAATAAAAATATAACCCATTGTCAGAATATGTAATATTGGAGCTTAATTATGAAAACATAAAACGTACTCACACGTAGGTAGATTTCATAGGTAAATGTATTATGTAAGTACTAAAGTATAAACATATAAATACGGGTATTACCATAAGTTAAGTAACCTACTAGAAATAATATGTGTTGTACCTAATATTATGCCCTAAGTATTATAATATGTATATCATAATTGTATGCATGTGTATGTTTGTCCTCTATTTGATGTATTCGGTTCTGCAAATAGAAAGCGTTTTACAAGAATTTCATTCAAAAATATTTCATAAATAATGCGCCAAGTCTGCGACGTATATTTTTTTCATTCCACGTTTGAAGGACTAATGGGCCTAATTCCAAAAATATAACTTTCCAAAAATTGAATTATTAGTATACGTAAATACGCGTATACACATCACTTCCTGTTAGAAGTTGGTTTATGATTTATATTTTTGAATTATTTTTCTAGAAACCTTTATTCAATACTTTTGATCTGTTTGATTGTTAGCTATTATTTCAACCATAATAAAACCCGCCAAATGAAACAAGCAAATCGTCCATCTTCTCTAGATTCTCGGAGTACTAACCCTATATTTCTACTTTCATTTTCTCAATCATTAAGGTTAAGATGATTTTTATTTATTTTGAAACTAAACACGTTTCCGATTGACCGACGAAGCAGCGAAGCTTACAACAATGCTTAAACGCTCACCAAACTGAGTTGACACCTCACATATTATCATTTGATTCTGAAAGCTTCAAGGTCAATGATATTAGCTAGATATTATTTTTCTCTTAGCTCTGCATGAAATCCCGTATTTAATAATTACACCTCATACATCGATCATGTTTCTTTATTTGCGTGCGTTAATTTCATTCGATTAATGCTATTTTTACTATTATGCTTAGTTATCATTTTTATTTATTTTTTATGAATTAATGTTTTTTTATATTATTTTATTTTTCCAATAAACCGCTCTGTTATTCCTATAATTTCATCAATTACTCCTTCTCCTTCCAACTCCTAAATATGTATATTTATCTCAGTATTTTGTATTTCAGATTAATTTAATATTGTCCTGATGATGGAAGGGTACTTCCGAAACCGGTAGACAAAATATTAAATAAAAAAGTGGTTAAAAACAAAGTATATATGTTCTATGTATAATGTTTTTTTCTTTATAACTTTGCATATATTATATTTTACAATTCTCACATTTGTTTTATGTATTGATTTAAAGTTTTTTTTGTATTACTGTGATTAATGGAATGTATTGCATTACACTCCCTCCATACCTTCTCGAATAAAAACATTATTATTATTACCAATATAGTAAAAGGGACTTTCACTCATTAGTCCTCTCATAATATACTTACAAATATCACTATAACCTCGTATTTCAAACCCAATCTCAATTCCTTGCCTCAATATGTGTTTTGGGGACTTGAAATATTATTTGTGTAAATAATACACTTGCGTCCCTTAAGGTAACATTTCAAAATATTCGATTGTTATATCACTGTGCCAAAGTTATTTGTTTAACAAAGTCCAACTTGGTTTCATCTATTGAAACACAAAACCTTTTAATATAACCCTTAATGATCTACGTATTTGTAAAACAAGCGTAATCTGATCGCAACAACTTTTTAGATAGGTTTATTAATTTAGTAAAAAAACCATGTTTGCACATCCTATTTTTATTTTGCGTGAATAGATAAATATATTCAATCACAAAAACATATTTCATATCATTTTTTTTTCATATCACCAAGCAAATCAGATCTCGTAAATTCAATTGATAAAAAATCATGTGAGATGTTTAATGTTAAATGTTTATTTTCTATCATCTTGTATGTGTGCTAAATTCTAATGCCAAATAAAATGAAGGTATCAACGATTAACACCAAAACTCATGGAGGTAAAAAAAAAACTGTCAATAAAATAGTTGTATTCAATGTTTGAACTTATTTAATTTAAATTAGATTGAGTTATGAGCAACTATTAAGAAGAACAATAATTTTATGCACCATTTCGAAGTATGTAATAGTAATTTACACCAACATAACTAATTAACCTTTCGAATTATGATATTGCGTTACCCAAACAAAACATTCAAAAACTCATTTTAAATCGATTTATATAATTGCAGCAAAAAAATTAGATTTTTTTAAAGCGAAGAGTGGAAAAAAAGGGTTTTAGTACAATTTCGTGGTTATGATTTGTTCTTTCCGATATTTTCATTTTGATTGCATTCATTCGTACCAAAATATATTTTTTAGTGTGTGTGTCTTATGTGTAATCCATGTAACTCAAAAGTGTGCATCAGCATAGCATTATCGTAACTGAACTGTCTGATTTGTTAGGTTAGTGAACAGAAATTTTAACTCTTAGATAATATAGAATATCAAAATATTCATATTGTGGAATTGATGTAAATGTAGAAAATATATATTTATTCATACTCTCGGCATTGTATCAGATGACAAAACTCTGTTTTCTAATATCTTTTACAAGAATCAATGTTTTTCTAGTAGACTTAGTATGATTTTCAGCAATAATAATCACTACAAAGATTAAAAAAACTTCCCACAAAAAAGTGTCTAGTGCAAATATTCTTCGAAATGTGGGCTTACTCAAATATAAAACATCAGGTCTAATCGGCAAGAAATTGTAAAAGCATTTATTATTAATCATTTAGAATTACACCATTTATTGGTGTATTTTATTTTTATTTCATTATATGGATTCTACACAATATTCATGACGCAATTGGATACTTACGAATGTAATAATAACAATGTTCAGACCAAAACTGTCTCTGTTACGATAAGTATGCATCCATTCTGTGATTTTTTTAAATTGAAATATTATTGATAGAAATTATAAACTCTCTTGACATAGACCTCTTGTTCTTTCAGCCACCTAACGAAACCATTATCTTGCCTGTTTAAGAACCAATTTTAGTAACTTTTAAAATATAATAATAATACTTGTAATCGATGTGCCAATAATATATAGCAACGACATTTTATATAAGAAAAAGCTTCATTGTTGTAAATTGCGCATTCAAAAGGTGTTTTCGTATGTTTTTCATAAAATATATTAAGATGACAATCTTTAATTGTAGATATTCCTCAAACATACTGGACTTCCCACTGAACACAGACATCAAAATTATTCTAAAATAAAGGGAACTCAATAAAAATGCATTTCATTAATTTGTTATACATATTTTATTTTGCATTATTAATTTCGATATAATGGACAACTTTAATTAAGAATAGTTTTTTACTAAAATCTCACAAGATGCCAAAATACTATATCGTTTACCGTTACCAAATCACATTTTCTGATTTGTTTTCGCTAAACAAAGTGTCGGTCATTTTTTTAATAAAGACAATAATAATTTCAAGAGAAATAATCATTTCATTCAAATTTTAAAACAAACACAAAAAACTTTTTTTACGTCTTAATTATTTGCGTAAAGAATTATTTTGAGGAAGCCTTTTCTGTCAAAAATGAGAAAGGCACTCCAGCATTTAGCACTAAACATCTTTCAAGAGTTTTTTTTTTTAAATTTTGAATGTACTCCTAGTTTAATAACGACCAAATTTTATTTAGGAGTCATAAAACACCTTTCACAGATACTTATGACAGATTTGGAAAAAACAGCCATATCCATGTATTTTTTTTTAGTTAAGTTAATGTATTTAAAATGATAGGAATCATTAAAATCAAAGAGCGATATAATAATTACAAAAACGTCAAAATATTTTTACAATGGCCATATTTTATTTTATATTTATCAGGATTGCTGTCGCTTCTCAATTATTTTTATTTAATTTACATACTCTACGCGTACTAGACATACGATACTGAAATGAAATAACCTTCAAAGTTAACCATAAAAATTCTATTTACAAAGCACAGAAATATAAATGTAGACAAATTAGCTATGTTGTTTTAACTAGTAACTTTCTGTACAATGTGACAATTCCATTATTTTATTTTTTAACTACTGCAAATAGAAACTTAAAATGGCAAGTCACGCATTGTTTTAACTAGTAACTTTCTGTACAATGTGACAATTGCATTATTTTATTTTTTAACTACTGCAAATAGAAACTTAAAATGGCAAGTCACGCATTGTTTTAACTAGTAACTTTCTGTACAATGTGACAATTGCATTATTTTATTTTTTAACTACTGCAAATAGAAACTTAAAATGGCAAGTCACGCAATCTCATAAACGCGAACTAATCTAAAGAATATGTAAAGTATGTTAATAAAACCAATGATAAAATGTTGTTTTGTATATAATATAATATAATAAATTATAAAATGTGTTTTTGTAAATTATTTTTTTCAATGTCCCGATCCCAAAGAAATGTTTCAGGAGTTCATTCATTTCAGTTGCTAGGAGACCAATTCAGGAGAACGACAGCTTTTGATGGGTTTGGCAAAAAACAAAATGAAATACGAAAAGGTTGTGTGTTCTATTTTGTTTATCAATTATTGTAAGTAAACCATTTCACATGAAATGTTGTAGTACAACAAAGATTGACTTTTTTTAAATAAATGAACATTTAAAATCGAAAAAATGCCGTATAAAAAATAAAAAATTAAAGCAATTAAGCAAAAAAAAACATTGCTTTTAAAAATTATGTTGGTACACCATTTTTTTAAATTATAGCATCTTAGAAGCATACTTTTCACGCCAATTTTAAAGAATTAGACGAACCTACTATTATTCAACATAAAAGTCCCTCAGAGACATTTGAAGTCCCCTTATTAATTAACTTTAGAAAAGCGCAGTTTCTACCAAAAGTTAATATAGATTTAATCAAACTAAAAACCTTATTGTACAATATCATATTGTTTCTTACTGCTAACATCACATTTCTTGTCCAATCACAATACTTGTTTTAACATATTCCGATACAACCTGGACATCTGGTCAAATATCATTGTTAGCAGTTATTTATACATTTTCAAGTGTAATGTTCATATTCGTTGCCTTCGGTAACAGTGGCTATGGTTTTGAAACCCATCGAAGCAAACAATATCAATATAAGGACAAGATTTTAGTCCACAACAGTATCTAGATGACTTAACTATCTAATATTAAATTGTAACTGATCTACCGATTTTTTTTACTATCCAAGTTACCGAATTTCTAAGTGTTTAACTGTTTGAATAATTTTGGTACCAATTTGGCCCCACCATACAATTCAAAACGTTTTAAATATGCACTGGGAAGATCCGCAAATTCGATACCAATCACCGAAGAGAATTAACATTCTAAGAGCTCCCCAATAACCTAAATACGATTATATTATATTGTATGCGAGTGAATATCGCAGAAAAGTCTTTTTACCCGGACCCATTTTGTGACGAAGAGGGAAATGGAGGAGAATATAATGAGATTGACAAGAGGTTTTCGAGGAAGTACCCGACTTTTCAGATCTAGCTACAAAATAGATAATCTAGCTACAAAATAGATATCTATCAATTTCATTAAAATGGTGCTGTACAATAATTGAACGGTGCTACGCAAAACGTTATTTAGCGCACAATAAACTAAACATTAGATATCTAAGGTTTTAACTGAAGAGATGACGATAAAGATGGGAAAGAGATGGAGATTAGGATAGTTGAAAAGTACTTAGTTATTTGGAAATGGTTACATAACAAAGCTACATCCTTTTCAAAGCATTTTTCGATTCTAGATGGTGGTCTTTCATCTCGGTGATACAGAGATTACATTTCGCTCTATACCGAGGTGTAAATAATATTGAATTTGATAGAAAATAATCACTTTTTGTGAGGTAAATGTATATTTTATATGTTTTTTTTTTTTTTACTGACCGGAATTTTACTCTGCGGCTTCTTAAATCAGAGCCGACTTTGGATCTATAATGGGTAAACAAACAAATTTACTGGTTCATAATTGAGATTAATAACCGCAAATATTAAGTAACTTTGGTTTCGTAAAAGCGTGATTTAACCGACTTATAAATTACATCGTCACCGAGAACCCACTATAGTTTTTTTTATCAAATAGTTGATGCTTTCAAAGCTCGTAGTTGAGTGGGGTAGTGTCTATAAGTATGTCGGCGGGGAGCCCCAGAAGATCGATACCCGTAGTTCGCCCTATGGTGGAAGTGTCACGCTGTGGTCTTCTAGGTTGATTGTGTTTTTCAGTTCCTCGACGGTTTTCAAATGCGGCAAGTCATCCTGAAAAAAAAAACATAAATTCATAGGGAAAACACAAATATACCTACTAATAATTTGTTAATGTTATCTAAATAAAACAGGTTGCATTGCTCATGATTTCTTATAATTATTGAAGTAACAAATTGCAGTACTAGGTAAAATGATTAAAAACACTGAAGTTGTAAAACAATGTCTCACAAAATATCTCCCTAGTATTTAAACATCATATCCAAGGAAATGAAGACGGTTTTATAATTAGACGTAGTTATGCAGAAAGCGTCCAAACCACAATTTTCCAAAATAGAGTTAAACATGTTTTCCTATAGATAAATACGAGATTTTTATCTGCTGAAAACATCCAAGCTTCGAATGCAATTTATTTTTGGTATATCAATTTTTTACCAACCCAAGTTGGAGGTATTTTACTTAAATTGACGTTTCAAAATACGAAAATATAGAATAACATATGAAAAGCATTTATTTTTTTAATCAATACATTGATAGGTTATAATAGACTTATTTATAATAATTCTCATAAAGAAAAAACACTGGTATTCACTTTACAATTACCGATTACGCATATTAATGCTTTTATATCGTCATATTTTCAAACGCCTCTAACTTTTTCTCAGTTCCATCTTTTTGGGGCTGGATGCTTTCTGCACTACTACGTCCAATAGATGTTGAATTGTATTGTTAATAAATGTTTTTTTCGTTATTTTTTAATATTATTTTCATACAGTAGAAATTTGTACTCGCTTACAAACATTTTATTAAATTAAATACGGTTAATAGAAAAAGGTGAATTATGCAAATCCCATTTTGCTAAAATCAATCTGACTTATTATATCATATACTAAAGACGAGCCAATAATTTTCATAATAACTAGTTAATTTTTTATTAATTTACATAAATTTTATATTTTCTTCTACTAATTGGTAGGCAAATATTGTAAAGATATTAGACCATTATTTATTTACAGTTCTTGTGTTAATTTCATAGAACTCATTTGTATATTTTTTATGAATTTAATGATGTTATTATTAAGATCTGCTATTTTTAGTGTAACAGCTGTTTCGGTGCTCTGATAATGACTTTGAACGCCGAAACAGCTGTAATATTAATTATAAGCACCAAAAACAATCATAACTTTAGTAACATAAAAAAAAAATCAATTAGAATTTTGAAAATCAAAAAAAAAAGCTTAAGATATTGGACCACTAAAATTTGATCAATATTAAAGAGTTGGTACCAAACAAAAACATGGATTTTCGGATATATGGGAGAAGGTTTAGACGATTGAATTATTGCAGGAAAGGCGTAATTATTTGGAGGTTAGACAAATGGAATATGGAAATGATAGAATGAATTTACTAAAGAGAATAGAACGAGAATCCTTGGAATAAATATATATTGAATATTTATGGTCTAACATTCAAATAATATCTTTGTATTCGAAATAATAGTTAGCTACCTCATTTTCACCTTCCCTGTGTTCGATTGTTTCTTGCTTTTCCATCACTGATCTTGTGCCCTGCCTGCTGGCCTTGCTGGCTGAAGCTATTCGGTTCTGTAAGATCTATGCGAAAAATAAAGAAAAATATTTATAATCTATCAAGACGGATGATAGGAATGACGTAGATAAAATACATATAAAACAATAATAATGTGTTTCAGTTTATATGTAAGAACTGGGAAACTGGCTTCATAGTCAGCACTTTTTTACGTGGTAACAAAAGCATTACCTAAATTAAAATTAATATGTTGGTGCGACTGAGTAAAACAGGTAGTATTCTAGATTAGTTACCGGTAAGTCGAACAGTAAGTTTTCCATCAGTAATAAGTTCAGAACTTTTGTACAGCCTTTATATTTTTTCCTTGCTTAGGGTTTTTTATCCAGTAAAGACCTTTTGTTCCTAAGAACTCACTAATGTAAACTTAAATCCAATCAATTAAATGCAACCATCAGATGGTGATAGTAATAAGGCCTAATGAGCCGTAGTACTGGTTAGATAGACATTATGAGTGGTATTTGTATAAGCCCCAGTTAGTTAGCAGAGGATTACGAAAGAATCCATAAAATCAACAAAAAAACCAGTAAGTGGTAAATATCTTCAATCCCTTGTGAGGGCATTTTTCTGGGAAGATAAATAAATATATTCAGGAGTTTTTATAAAAGTTTGCATTAAACAATGACAGAGACCTTCGAATGAACACACAACAAATAGTTACATGTAAAGAGAGACTGAGATATCTTCTGTTTATTCGTCATCACCTGTTTATGAAATTCATGGTAGAAGACTACCGAGAGCTCTTGGTTGCTCTACCTCTTGAAATTACTCTCCAAATCAACTCTGCTACCATCAGTATTTTTTCTAAAAGCACTTTTTTCAAAAGTTATCGTTTTATTCTCCTCCGCTTTGTCAACTAAATATTTTCCTGCAACTCCTCCAAGGTGAGTGGGTGTTGAGGGCTAGCCCCTCTGTAGATGGGGCGGGGGGGGGGTGCATATTCTCCAGTTCCGACCTATCCACAGTTTCCTTTTCACTATCAAGAAGAATTTCTCAACAGGAATGTTAAAGGCAACTTAATGATCTCACCGTCTGTCTTCTCCGCTCCGCCGACTCCATCTTCTCCTGGAGTTCCTCCAGGGTGAGCGGGGTGTCCGAGGGCTGACCCCTCTGCAGGCAGGGCGGAGGGCGGGGCGGGTGCATCTTCACCAGCCCCGACCCATCCACAGGTTCCTTGTCAGCGTCGAGGAGTATCTCAAAGGCTAGTGCTAGAATTATAAATCGTATATATATAATTATAATGTGAAGTTCCTGCATAGCTTAAAATTATCATCATAAAAAACTTATAAACACGTTTTATTTAAATATTTGACATATTGTTTACTATTTATGTGTTTGTACATTTTTACTCTTATTTGTATGTATGCAAGTATTTATATATTTTATGGAATGTCTAGCACAGCACTAATCTCTTCACATTCCGAAATAAAGAATAAATAAATTCTGTTTTCGAAACATTTATTTTTTGGTTGAATTTCTATTCAACGATTTTAACCCTAGAAAGATAATCTACGTCCGCGAGACGTACAGCGCGACAAAATAGTGTTGTCTCTTTTTCACTATACGCCGCAGCGAGTTGTCTGTTTCAACCAACTCAGTTGACGACCAGAGCTCACACGGGACCGCTGTGCCGCAAAGGTAAGTACCCATAATAACTACAAATGACTATATTGTACGTCCGAGAGACGTATGATTATCTTTTATGAAACTTTTGTGACATATTTGTTGACATCGTTTATATGTATTAAAAGTAACTCTGTCTATCTATCTGATGTATTAAAATGAACTTATTATTATTTTCAATTACTTACTATCAATATGACAAACGGAAGCAAGAAGAAGCAAGAAGAAGCGGAACAAGCGAGAGATTCCAGAACAAATGAAAAATACTCGATCGCGAGCTGTGGGCAGTGGGCACATCAATGTTTTGTTATGACGGTCCTTTGACTCTCGTATCATATAAACCAAAACCATCGAAAATGGTTTATTTGCTGTCATCTTGTGATGAGGACGGTACAATAAATAAAACAACTGGAAAAGCTCAGATGATCATGTATATCAGAAAAATATATCACCAGAAAAAGGGAGGTGTCGACACATTCGACCAAATGTGTTCGTTAATGTCTTGCTCTAGAAAGACAAACAGATGGCCAATGGTTTTGTGAACTCATATGTCATTTATTGTCACAACATTCTAACAAAGAATGAAAAGCCACTTAGCCGTAAACATTATATGAAGAAATTGAGTACAGAGCTTACTTCACCATGGATGGAAAAAAGGTTAGAGGCACCAACTTTGAAGAGAACTGTTCGGAAAAACACATCGGAATTACTGCCACAGGTTATTGCAAATAGTGATCAGACAGAACAAGAAGAGCCTGCTGTAAAAAAGAAGAGGTATTGTTCATATTGTCCTTCTAAAATTCTCAGAATGTCAAAGTTATCTTGCATAAAGTGCAAAAAATCTGTGTGTGGTAGCCATAAACGCGACGTGTGTTTTGATTGCATTTAATATGATTATTTTGTGATTTAAAGTAATTGTACGGGACGTGTTCTGTAAACACACGTCCGCGTCAGAAGAGTGTGTGTGCTGGACCTGCTTCGGCTTGTTTCAGTTGTACTGGGACCATTCGACTTTGTGTAAATAGGTACAAAGTATGCGCTCGAAAGGCGACTTATGAATGGAGTATTTGTTTGTCCGCCGGTCTGGCGATCGCTGCCGGTCCTTCCGCTTCGAAGTCTGGAGTCGTGTGGCAGGAGAGAGGGCCAAGGTTGCAGAATAAAACTCCAGATTCTCAGTAGAAGGCGGGCGAGGCAGCGAGGCAGCGGAGACGCAGAGGCGGGCAAGTCCAAGAGGGAGTCGATGGAGCGGTGAAGACTGATTATTTTGATTTTTTTTTTTTTTTGATTTTATGGATTCTTTCGTAATCCTCTACTAACTAGCTGGGGCTTATACAAATACCCCCCATAATGTCTATCTGACTAGTACTGCGGCTCATAGGCCTTATTACTATCACCATCTGATGGTTTCATTTACTTGACTGAGTTTAAGTTTACATTAGTGTTTTCTTAGGGAAAAGGTCTTAACTGGATAAAAAACCCTAAGCAAGGAAAAGATAAAAAGAAAATACAAAAGTTCTGAACTTATTACTGTTTGAAGAAAATTATTTGACTGAAGTTAAATATTTTATTTTATTTTTTTTTTTTTTTTTTCAACCTTGGGCTGCATCCTTTTCCATTTCTGAGGTCTTTCTGGAAAGGGATACAGTGGCGTGGAGTGGTTTGGAATAGGATTTTTGGTTTGGAATGGGTCGGCCACCATTTCCTCAGCTTCGATCTGGTGGTCCTCGTGGTAGATTGTCCGATGCTGCACTATCCTTAGACAATGTCGGTCAGGAGCTCCATGAGGATCACCAGTTTTTCTGCTTTGGATGTGCAGGCGGCGAGTCTCCCACGGACCTTAATAAGGCCCAGAAGGAGAGACATAATGTCCTCGTCATCGGAGGCTTTCGAGGGTCCCTGTTCTCGACTTTCAGGCTGCGGTGCACGTCGCTGCTCCGGTCGTGAGGGGGGGCTTGGCGGGCCGCCACTGGCAACGTTTGCCCAAGACCTGCCGTCTACTCTGGCTGTCGGGGCTGGCTCACGCGCCTCTGGCGCCCTGCGTTGCGGGGCGCTGTTGGGCCTCGCTCTGCGCTGAAGGGCAGCCACATACGCTACCCTTTTGGGGCATGCGCTGTAGTTAGCGGGGTGATCGCCTCCGCAATTGCAGCACTTGGCGGGTAGTTCGCGGTCGGTCTTGGAGCAATCGGCCGTGGCGTGAGCTCCCTCGCACTTGACGCAGCGAGCGACGTGGGCGCAGTTCCTGGAGCCGTGACCGAAGTTCTGGCACCGGTGGCACTGGGTACCGTGCAGCAGGTGGTTGCTGCGGTATTGGTCATGGATACCTTGCAGTAGCATAGGTACCTGACTGTAGCCTTCAGGTGACCCATATTGGTCTTCTGGCTGAAGTGGACGAGGTATAGGGGATACTCGGTGCCGGGCGTGGTCATCTCGACCACGACGTCGGCAGGGAAGCCTTGGGCCTCGAGGTCCTCGAGTATGGCCGCAGTGGGCATCTTCGGCAGCCCCCTGATGACGGATTTCTTGACTTTATCGGCCTCTGTGGTGTAGGTGTGGAAGGGCTTTTCCTCACCTCTGAGCGCGGTTGTAAGTGCGCGGTGTGCCTCCACCGAGCTCACCATTACGCTGATGGAGCCTCCCCGGTTGTATCGGAAGTTGAAGGGGGCGGTGCCGATATGGCGTTTGATCTCGGTCGTGAGCTGGTTGTGGGTCAAGCCATTGATGGTCATGACCACAGGCGGCACCCTGGTGCTTCTTCTGCCTGTTTCAACCGCCGCAGAGTTCTTGGAGCGGGTCGATGTTGATGTTGGTGGTGTCGGGAGTGGTCTTGGGACAGGACGTTTGGATGGAGGAGGTGCGACCGAGGTGTCGTCCCCTACTTCCGGTAGGCAGTCAAACTTGTTCCCATGAACAAGCTTGAAGGTCGGTTTGGGTGGGGAATGCGGTCGCTTCGGCGCCGCAGTTCTCTGCCACTCTGCCTCCATAGGCACCGAAGCGGACGAGCTGGGTCCGGCTGCCGGGGAGGTTGGTTCGTCGTACGTAAACTCGTGTTAAGAGGTACTTGGGAAGTATTTCATCCCTGTGGTTCCCTTCGGGAAGTCGATGATGGATGTTATAGGTGTAGCGGTTTTCGAGTTGGTGGTAAGCGTGATAAACGCTTGCCTCCTTTTGGTATAGCCAGAAACTTTTTTAGAGTTCATGGCTCCGGGAAGGGCAATGGGTTGGAGGGGGCGGGGGGGCCGTAGCAACTGACTGGTCGAGAATCTGAAAGAAACTCGAAATTGGAGGGGTTAGTGTTGCCTTGAGAAAGGCAATTTTTGCGAAAGCTTTTCGGCAGGTCTGGTTGCCGGCAGCGATAAACCTCGCGCACACCTCTGGTACGCGTAAGCCTCACTCTGCCAACGCGCAGTTCCTCCTTACGACCTCGTGAGTTTACTGTATTGACAGACCCAGGTCTGCTAATTCAGTAAAAAGCACTTATCGTGAAGTATTCGACTTCTTCCGGTCTCGTCTGTGAGCGTCTGCCGGGTACGACCGTCTCGCCTCGCGTCTCGGTCACGTCCTCTTCTTCAATCTCTTCGCTAATGACTGATTATTTTTTTGAAATTTTTTATCTTTAACTCCTCAGCGGTACCGTGTCGCCAACGACGGAGGATTGCCTTTGTTTGGCCTGCGGGATTTTCCGCGGACCGCTGAGGGTTAAGATAATTTCGTATGCCCGAATACAAAAAATTAGATTCTTGCCCACCTCTTTCTCCTTCGATTAAACTACCTCGCAGCTCGCCTGAATTTTTATTTTAGATACAGAAAAATGTTTGAGATGTACAGAGGGGCTGCAAAGGCCTACAAGTTGACCTTTGCAGCCAAATAGCGTTTTATACAGATGCCAAGAATTGAATAAGTTTATTACATTGGATTCCGTGAATACAGGTGAGTAGGCTAGCATAATTCGTTTATGGGAGCCTCTCCCTGCATTCACGGTAATCGACATGAAAAGTTGCACAGGCTCACCGTTTACAGAAAGTCTGCCTCACTTCGGCGGGTTTTTGGTCCCAGCCAATCAGAGCATGGCTGAGCTCAGCGACCGGCGTGAGGCAGGGGTGAGTGAGCGGGGCTCGGGGCTGACGGCCGCGACGCAGGGCCCCATACGGACGAGATAGCGACTTTCGGCGGCGTAAAAGGAGAGGTCTGTTCGCGCAGGCCGTCATTTTCCTTCTACGCCTCTAGAGACTATGTCGTCCGTACAGGCAAAAAACACAAAATATATGAAAATACCCGAGAAATTACATGACATGAGAAATCACAAGAAATATTTTAACAGAACACTCATGGTTTTGAAGGAGCCATAAAATGCCACTGACACGTCCGATACAGTAATAAATAATAATTATTATTTTTAAAATAAGATAAAACGTGCCAAATAAGCAACCATTTAGACTCGAAGTTAATTGAAAGTTCCTTTAGAAAATAAGTTTTTTTTTGTTGCTGATTTGTAAGGGAGTTTACATTTTTGTTTGTAATTTTAAAAATATATTTTATTTTTAGTAAATCATTGTTTTATTTCACTAATTAACACATAAACAACTATTTATAGTACTAATTTAAAATAATAAGTACACTGCTTTTTTTAAATACGCTAATTACATGCGATACGTCTCTGAGACGTATGATTATCTTTAACGTCATTTTTAGTAAGATTATCTTTCTAGGGTTAATAAAACAATTTGTAACTTCGTTTAACCTTTTATACTCCAATAAAAAGAGAGACAAAAATGTATTGATATCTTAACTAAAAGTAATTTTAAAAAATTTTAAAACTGTAAAATTACATATTTTTCCCATCACAAAATTTACATATGCATTTTTATAGATGATTAATATAGCGACGAGGGCAATTCAATAATAATTATAATTTAGTTTGTTATTCGAAATGACGTAGTATTTTCAATTGGTTTATGTTTTATTTTGACTAAATGTGTTAAAATTACTTATTCATACTTATTGATAAAAGGTGCTAATGTACCGTTGAAATAAATAAATAATTTGGACTCTTTACAGAAGAGACATAAAACCAGCGGTGATTAACTGTTTTCGCTGAAGCATAATTCACTTATATTTAAAAGATTAAATTTTAATTCTATGTGCATATATTTACTGTCGCCGTTTAATGTTATTTCTGGGTGAGTTATGGTGAATTGTGACATATGCGGTGATGATTTGCTGTCGACGAAATAATATTTCACAGAATTGGCGATAGACTCAAAAATCCTTTCAGAATCGCCTGGTTGAGAGTAAACATTTTTGCGAACAATCGAAATCGGCAGAATAGACGGGAGTCATATTCTGTATCTAGTTTTAACTTAATATGGGAGGTGATGCCGTTAAAGTCACCCAATATTCTTACGAGGTTTGATAGGCGCAGAGGGGACCGACTCCGGCAGCAGCTCAGTGGGAAGGTCCTCCCCGCTGCCTCCTGCTCGAAGGTCGGGAGTGTGCTTTGGCCTGGCTGCGGGGACCCTGGCCTTGGTGGAGGCGGTGGCGCCGTTCAGGTCATCCACCACGCTGGTAGTGGTGGAGGATCCGCAGCCCATGATGCCTTTCAATAATCTGGAATATTAGTCCATATATTTTTTTTGATTGTGAATAATACGTGAATAAAGCTTGAAAATGACCTTTTTATTGTGATTTTGAAAATGTTGGTGCGTGGAAATGAGGAGTACGTAGTGATTCAAATCAGGTAACTAAGCTCAGCACAATGCATTATTAACAACTTACCAATTCTGATTAGTGATTCCTCATCAGATATATGCTTCAATTTTCATTGATTCCTAATACATTTTTTTGATTTTTTTTTTTAAATTTCCAGTTAATAAATAATAACCTGACAATATTTGCGAAACTCCTACTGCCATCTCACTATAAGCGAAAATGCTTGTATAATCGATGGAGGACTTAGCTAGCTGATGAATGCTAGCCAACGTATTTATTCACTTGCCTACTAACTGGTCTCATTTTATTTGACCTCGTCATTTTTTTTACTTCAGACCGTTAGGCTCACCGAAGCTTTAGACTTTATCGGTCTAGCGCCAAAGTCACACCAATCAGCGTAATTTGATGGGGGAAAGGAAAAAACAAGGAAAAGAAGATGTTTGTGAAGTATCTGCCTTTAATTTAGTTCCTGTACATATTCAAGGAATTTTGGCACTTGGTTCGGGTTTAGAACGATATAACTTTTTGGTCTTTAGAGCTAATATGCCGACAGTTTTACCACAGAGTTCACAATTCCACCAATAATTGCGTTCAATATTTACCCTTTCAAATTTTGCGACAAAAGTTGGAAATTCATTTAAAATAAACAAAATTATTTACAGCCCTATATTATTTATTTGCTACCCTTTTAAAACATTATTATTTATACGTATAATATATGTAAAAGGTCCGTTGCTTAATATAGCACTGTTAGTGTAGGGATATAATAGAAGGAGACATATGGTTCTTATACGTATAGTAAACCGAAGAACTTTGACAAATACGCAGGCTGGTGTAACAAAGAAGCTAAAGTAGGCGAAAAGGTGCATGACCCGACGTATAAAAGAATCTAAGGTAAGCTCACGGGGGAATGAACTATATTTTAAATAATACGCGTTAAAAACCTGTCTGATCTATTATTTCACCTATTGTCTATTATTCATATAGGTTAAAGAAATATGTTACCAGGCCAATACGAATCACGTAATCCAAACTGGGGGGTCTTTCACACTAAAATTTCACACGAAATTTCATAAACCCTTCTTTAGAAAATTTAAAAAAAAACGTTTTTATTAATAACCTTTCGACTTTTTTTAATAATTTTGAAGAAAATTAGCGTAGGTTTTTTCAATCATAATGAAAATCAATAGATTTTGATGTATTTTTGATATATTACACAATTAACTATTACAATATCGTTTCTAGAAAGGTTTTCTTTGTAATAATCAGGACCCGGAATCCTCAACTCAAAGCGCCGGTCTCAAGAAAAAAATAATATTTTTAAATATTCAAAAAACTAGATAATGTAAAACACTTATTTTAGATAAGTGCGTCGTATTTGAGCAAAACAATAAATCTATAAGAGGTTTATTTTAATTAATGTTATGGTCAGGTTAGTTTAAAGAGCTGTACTATAAATCTTAGCATTAATAGCTACTTTTTAAATACTAAAAAAGCCTTTTGCCAATCTGTTTATAATGTGTTTCAAATAGTAGGTGTTATAAAATATATTCTTGAAATCGATATTATAAAATTTGAACGCTGTCAATTTTTACATGCTTAAAAACCATAGAAGAAGTCTAACAAGATCATAATGAATAAATAAATAAAATATTTTTTAAATGAAAATTCTATATGGTCCCTGATTTGCGATACGAATTTCTGGTCCTTGTTTTAGTAATTCATTACTTTATTAGCCGATTAAATGAAGTAAATTTTGAGATGTTCATCAAAGGATATTTAGCGAATGTTATTAAAAATTAGAACACAGAAATTGGTAGAAAATATAATTATATCAGGGAATAGGGGAAAACATAGTTTTGGAATTTTTTATAATTTATATCTTCGATTAAAACATATAATGCCCAATACTTTTACGTGAATTTCATCGCTAGTGAGCCTTACGTATGAAGTATTTTATTATGTTTTATAAAAATAATTTATCGAATACCATTTAATGAAAACAAACTGTATTTTTGAGGAGGTTCGAAATGGTTGCAGATCAAAGTAAAATAGGTTTGTACGAATAATGTTCCAGAAACAATCGGTCGATAACTTAAATCGCCTGGCCTAAATGGTACGAATTGAAAAAGGTATTCTTTTATTTTGTTTACTGCCAATTTCAGTCGTTTAATAAAATAGGCAGGGCATTTCCATAAATGAGTTTAAATCTAAATACATTAAAAATAGGTTAGCCTTACTTTAATCATCCCTTCATACTATGGGGATAGTCATTATATGATAAATAAAATAATATTTTGTAATATTTAGTTGGTTAGGAATATATAATATTGATTAAAAAAATACGATACTTTGGTATTCTTGTGTCTACATTCTGTGCAGTGAAATGCTTACATACGAAAGAAAATTCTCCCCCTTTTCTTATTTTCCTATCCCCTCACTACAAATGTAGAGATTTGAGATACAATATCCATCATATATATATATGATGGATATTGTATAAAAAACCTATATATTTTTAAATATATATATATAGGTTTTAAAATTATTATTGAGTAGCATAATTTTTTCTGTTAGTACATACCCACGTGTGTGAACTTTTTAAATATGGAACTGAAGTCAAATTAAATTTACAAATTAAATATATGTTATTAATTGAAATTGGAAATAACTTTAAAGGATTAATGCTTATATTTTTTTTAATTTTTAATTAATTTCCATAATCTCAAACACAAATATGAAACAGAAAAAGCCATGAAAATTAAAAGACAATGGTCGCAACCGAGACTCTAACTCCGATCCTTTACTTTATCCGGGAGTAATGCCTTAACTTACGTAACGTTACTCCCGGATATAGTAGATATATTTTCAAATCCGTCTACCTACCTATAGTGCTAAAAAAAAAAAAAAATACCTATATTGTATTTTAGGAGACATTTGAGTGAAATTGTGCTTTAAAGCAACTAATATTGTTTCTTCAAAGTCAAGATACATCCCGTGATTTTTTACGAATATAATTTGAATTTTTAAAAATATGTAGTCATCTTACAAAACGTAAACACCGCCAATTGAATTTAAAACCAAACACTAATACATCTGTACCTCGAAAATTGAGTTTTTTGTTAAAGTTGTGCTTTAGTGAGAAACTCGACAAACCATTACCTCTTCAGCGAACACACAGTGGTTAAGGGTATTTATATTTTATGTGCAAACATTATTTAATAAGAAAATGAACGAAGTCGATTATATACACATTCAATATTAAAAGATAAAAGATCGTGCCTTGGACAAAGAACACTGTTTGGACACCCAATCGTTTTAGATCTGTTTTCGTTATTTTTTTTGCTAAACGATTACAGTACAGGTCACGCAATTAGAGCTAACTAAAACAACACAAAAGTATGATTGTGTGTATTGGTGCATATTCACATATTTCTGAAAGCGATGTCCTTGCCAAACCTTACTGGTCTTGATACCGCCTACTTATTGTTAATCAGATAGGAACAAATGTTTACACTTCGATCGAATTTAAATATTGGAATAGTTTCAACATTGTGTTCTTTTATAGTATTTAAAATGTTTTATTTTCACCAAAAACATCTTTTCTGAAATGGAATAATAAGTGCAAAACATTATTTTATGTACGCAATGCATCTGTGTGAGTGCTGTGTTTGAACTATGGCTGCAATACATATATAAGAGTCAAAACTGTTTAGAGCCAGTGAGACTATGGCATCCCCAATCGAGGGGGTATATTGTGAGGCTATCGGGAGTAGGGAAGGGAAGGAGTTGGGGAAGAAGAAAGTTTTAAAGTACCTTGTTATTCAAATCTGGTCACCAAACACGGCAAAAGCCATTTTAAATAACGTTTCGATTCTGAACGGTGGTCTTTCACCAGGGCGATACTTATTATCTACCACTCTGCACCAGAAAAAGAACCTTCGACCTCTGGGTTTACAGTCGAGAACTTTTAAGGATTTAAAAAAAAAACCGTAGAAAAGTAGACAACTAACCCTTCACTTCTCAGGTACATGACATATTAATTCCTTACAATTAACATTTATTTGCACCCCTAGTTAGTCGATAATATAAACACGTTTTGATTTGACTGGTGGGTAAGTCCGGTCGTTAGATGTCAGTTCGATGTTAACCATAATAAATATTTAAGGAACTACGGGGGCGGTGTTGGCCTAAGTAAATTGAAGCTCCATTAATGGGTAGGCAGCGAGGTGGAGGCCCTCCTCCCACCCCCCTCACACCTGGTCGTCAATGGAAAGAGTGGTTTCTCGGAACGTATTAAATTGCGTGATGAATGGTTTGTACCAGGAAATATTACACGTGACAGAAATATGTCAAAAAGTTTTATAACTTCGGTGAGATCGTATTTTATTTTAGGTATTTTTATGCAGTTGCTCACAAGAACTCCAAATACCTGAGGCCAGTGGGTCTTTGACACCTTCAACATAGGGTGTATATACGTACGTACGCCGTATGCTGGAAGAGCAAAAGAGGAACGAAATAAATAAAATAAGTTCGGGAAAAATTACATTAGATTAATTGAAGCCATCAATGTCTGGCGGATATCCGCGTTTTATATTAAGAATTCGAAAACTGTAATACGTTTCATAAATCTGCGACTACAAACTCTGGGTAGAGCTTGTGGAAGGTAGCAGTCTACTAAAGAGGCTCCTTTTTAATAAACCTGCAAAACGGAGAAGTTTTGAGAGACCTACACTTAGACGGAAATATAGTTTGGATGAGAGTAAGACAATATCTCGTAGTTGGGCACAAGAAACTGGAGGGTTGTTGAGTGGAAGTTTCTTTATTTCAGGCGGCATTTCTTCGAGCTTTTTACCGAAGCGCGATAATAAAAATCCATTCCGCCTTAGATAGTGGCTATGTGAAAGAATGGCTTTCAATTACTTATTCCATCATTAAATATCGGTTCAAGTTTCGCCATTTTCTCATTTGGCCACTCATATCCCAGTTCAGGTGGCATGATGCTATTGATAAGTTTTAATAGAAATTAGTCAAATCTAAAACAGTTCCAGTTTGTAATATCTATATATAAAATATTTAGCAGACAAACGTGTATAAAGAATACGACTTGTGGTGCGGAAAAAATCGTAATTATGCAAAGACTTAATTAAATTTTTTAGGTATAATAATTTGGATTAGTTTACAAAATTTTTCTCACTTTAGTTCAGCAATTCACAAATGACAATCATAAAACTTTGTGTAGATTCGTACATTTTATGTAGATTTAAGCCTATCAAAGATGCTGCAGAAAAATCAATCCGTATGATTGATTAATTGATTAATTATATCATATCTGAAATATGTCGCTTGTAGTGACCTAGCAAATCTGTTGCGGCGCTCCAAAACCCTGAACATATTCTCACGTAGTATAATTATTCTTTATTAACCTTTTAGCGTCAAGCTTTGGTCAGAGACCTACTTCAGCTGTGTCCAGTTTTGCCCATTAGCAGCAGCAACCCATCCGAAGCCGGCATTTTTCTCTCGGCCCATTTAATTTGTCGGTGACCTCTGTTTCTCTTCCTCAACCTAACACACCATCGTTGATCCGTCATTCTTCAATCTTGTCACATGCCTTGTATAGTTGCATTTGAGTGGGTAGATTATGATGACAAACAAGAAAAAGGTAGCTGACAAATCCATCGCAAAGTATTAAATTAATGAAAAGTTAAGTTTGTTTCGCAATAACAAAGTAAATTTTTCGTTTTAATCTTGCAGTACGCATGTACGGTATATAATGAGCAGATCATAATCATGGTGACACACACTTTTGGGAAAGAGTATTGTCATACTTTTAACTTTCGATAACATTGGTTGTGGAAACTAAATTGATGTATTGGGAGTCAATACTTTAATTCAATTAGAAATATTTAAGTTGCTTTGCAATATCACCATTCCGCTATAAATATCCCTTTACTGACACGACAGGAGGTTTTGTAGCGAAACACAATCAAAACGAGCGCATTGCACGGTACTCAATGTAGGGAAAGCTAGTAGTATGATGTGCATGTTGTATGCATTTCAAACGTTCTATTTTATTTTTTTAAATAACTAAACATTGAATTGACCTCATTCAAAATGTTATGTTTTTATTTTATTACAATGCCGTGAACTTTATAATAGTAAGCCTTAATAAATATTGCTTTAAAGGCGGAATAACAAATCAGTTTTTTAATTGTCGCATGAACCGATCAAATCAAGCATTGCTGAAAAGTGCATAATATATGGCATTAATGTATTTTTAATTGACTCCGCAAACACAGCGATAATATCCTTGGTTCTGGGCCAATAAGTCGCGGGTTCAAAAACACATCGAAACGCAAAAGTATTCACGCAAAAAAAACTTGAACTTTCAAATTTATTTATTTTTTTTGTTCACCATGATTTACGGTGGAAGGTATTTTCGTGTCCCTTAGGTCACTATAATTCATTAACTAGACAATGAATCAGATCTCATCTCATCTCTTTCCACAACAACACATTTCCTAGTAGGGGTGTTGTGGTTTCACCGGATACGCGCTACTATTAATTTTGATTGAAAAATAAAACGTATCATCAGATATTAAATAAAAGCAGAGTTTGAATCGAAATCCTCTCCAATTCACTACAAAAAGTAGTTGTTAAAATCACTAGTTTTAAAATGCAATCTTTTAACACTGTAACCTCTTGTTGCTAATCAAACAATGAAACATTACCAACGGTAGTAAAAAAAAATGCCACATTGAAACGTCAAATTACTCACTTGCCTTTGAAACAACCAAAAACTATTCACATTTTGTTTAACGCACAATAAAATCACAGCATTCACTTCACACAAATAAAAACATTTTTCTAAACATAATAAATCTTTGTTTGTATTACTTTATTTAATTAACAGCCACTTCAAATTTGAAAAATAACTTCAACAAACACATTAAAAATATTATTTTAAATAACTACGATTTCGGAAAGTCAGAAGCATGTTATATTGTCAAACGTATAGTTTATTTATACTGCGGAGGGCTGGAATAGTTCTACGCGATGTCCGATCCAATACTCTACTAATAACTAAGGGAGGGAAGGTTTTTATACGGAGGCTCGATACATTGTCAAGGGGTGTCAGTTAATGGGTGGCTATGGGGGTTGAATCAAATACCCACACACCTAACACCGTGCACCATACGCCATACACACAGACAAAAATCTTTCCAACATATTTTTTGTATGACTATTTGTGTGTATAGGGTAGACATGTTTATGTTAGCTTTGAAATAATAGATCGATTGGAGTCATATGAAAATGAGCGTTAGTTTTTTATACGTTGAGTTGTGTTTGTTGAATTTCAAGCATTTTATCTGTTTACAGTGAATACCAAAATCGATGGGGGAAATCAAAAAGGGGAGAGAATCTGCCTATTTAGGTCTAGTCGCTCGACGTAAGAACATTCATATAAAGTTTTGCTATTCCAAATGATAGATTCAGGAAAACCTACATCTAAAAATACCCTTTAGATTTTACAATAAAAGTTACTACGAAATCGTAAGGTATCTTTAATTTCCACAAATGCAACATTTATATAATTTTTATTAATTTTTTAATATTTCATGCGACACCTGTAATCATTTTGGTAAGTTTTAGTTTAATTTGAGTTCGAATTCGAGTCTCGGTCATAACCTAGTAATTTTATTTCTTGTTTTTTCTGTTTAAATTCCTTGAATATTATTAATATTCTTGCTTTAATAAGTCAAGATTATATTATCTCTAGACTTTCCAAAAACGTCAAAGATCCTCCGTAAATAAAATTTTATAATTTTATCCGTGATGCCATCTAAGTTTGCAATTGTGTTCGGATGTAACTTTTATTTAACGATCATAAAGATAAATACCAAGATCGAAAAAAGTAAGAGAGCAAAATAATTGTTATTAATATTTTATAAAAAATTACGGTGAAGATTTGTTTGAGCATCGAACAAGTATCATGTCGATGGGTTGATGTGATAAAATATTCCTCCTAGATAGAGTAGAGGTACTGAGTTCGAGTCTCGGTCACAACCTGATCTTTGTAGTTTCAGTATCTTTATCGGTTTCATGTTTTTTTTTAAAATATTCTTTTTGTTAATGAAAATGACATTATAACTTTGTATCAGGCCACATATTTTATTAATTTTTTTATGACCAACCGGTTTCGATTAGCTTGAGCATCATCAGTGTGCAAAATCAAACGAAACTAAAAATACAAAGAGTGCGGTTATATAAACATACAGAGGGAGAACACAACATGAAACAAAATAAGAGAATAGTGAGAACAATTTGAATAGCACTTTAAATTATAACAAAGGAACAGAAAGAAAGAAACAGACAATATGAAATGAAAAAGGCAAAACGTCAACTGAGAAGGTGATTAAAGAATAATGAGAAAGAGAGTTTGTAGGAAATATACTTTTGCTATTATTTTATTTATTAAAGCAAACAATTCATACATACAACATCTCAACACCCAGGCTGGCAGTTCACACATAACATTCAATGAAAAATTCCATACCAATTTATCTATATCGTGCTAGATACTTATCAACCCCAATGAGTTATTAGAATCATTTTGGGATACTATAATGTTTCCCTTTCCCGGAGAAATGTTATAAAATCGTCAACCACATTCCGTAATCTTTCTACACAGGGGTCGCAAAATTTCACAAATTCGCTTGTCACGGTGTTTAGCACCACTTATAATCCTTATAGAATAATAAAGAAAGTACGATGTCCTCTTTGCACACTCCAAAGACCACTTTGCCCAAGTGGGTGAGTTTGTTTGCGTTTGATTTGAAATTACTCGACCTAAAAAACTAGAATGCGTAAACATGTCGCTAGGGTGACATTTTAATTTACCACCACAAGCGACCAGCCGAGGTGGCAGACAGAGGGAGCAGGTAAACACCGTGTATCAGGGTGGTACCCAAAAACTCCAAATCATCTAAAGAAAAACTTTGCATTTTGATTTTTAATTAAAGCAATATTTATTTTTTGGATATTTATTGTATTCACGTACGGTAAGTGTTACCCAGCCTTTACAGTGAACATTATTCCTCCCACTACGGGCGGTAATATATCTCGCTACTGGCTCGCCAAATGCGAAATCTGTGTGACTGACCGTGACCTGACCTAACGACTGAGTGGATATGCACATACCTACCCGTGCAAATGAGCGGGTACCTACTACGACAATACAAGCTTAAAACTTTTTTTTAATTTAGGATTTTTTGTTTGTTGAAAAATTTCTTTGGATTTATATTTTAGAATGTCGTAAATAATCACCTCCAAAAGTTTTACGATACCACCTTCCCTTACTCTTCGTCTCCTTCCAGCACACTTTTGGAAACAAATCAAAGGTTACTTATTTATCAAAAGATAGTTTCAAAATAACAACAGCCTAAAAAAATGTTTTAAGTCATTTTTAGGTTAGGTTGAAACTTGGAGTAACGATATAAGATAGCTAATATTTTAACCCAACCTATACAAACATGCGATAAATCACTTCCTCAGGGTTTTTGCGTCGTATACCATGAGAGAGAAAGAGACAATAAAAGTCGTCACATAATATCGCAGCACTTCTTAATATGTTAGAATGTTCTCCGTCCGCGCTAATTTCACATCATCGAGTCGCACAACTAGCGTCAACGGATTTTCCGGTAATCTCCTATATGTTTGTTGATTAAAATACTTGCAGTGGTTATACAAATAAATCAAACATGGTGGTGATATGCGCTATGCGTGAATGTTCAAATAAGGCCAAACAATGATTGTAAAACATAACTTTCAGAGGTATTTCAACAGTTTTAAATATTTTTTACTGAACTTTAGAATTAATATAATTTGTAATGATATAAATACATAAAGTCAACAAAAAAAAAATTGTCACCATTTTGGCAAACTGTTTGTTATTAGTGTTTGTGTGATATTTTGACTTTATAAACCATTTTTATAGTGTATTGATAATGTTTTGTTTGATGTATTCCAATATATTTATTCAGAATGTCAGAATTCCATGTGGGCGGTAACTGATAGGCTTTCCAACTTCCTTTTTCATATATTTGTCTCTTTCTATCGAGTCAGTATAAAGTAAACACTCCTGACTACATTGTTTCGCAAAGGTATCTCTTCATGTTCTTCAAGGGTTGTAAGGAGATGGAAAACAGGAAGGTTGGGAAGTAATTGGCTATTCAAATCTAGTCACCAAACATTCTTTCGGCAATTTCAAGAAACGCACATTGGTTCCACTAGTTTATTTATTGCGTCCATGTCAGCAGAAATATCTTCTTCTATTTTTATGTAAAAATGATCTGTAACTTATCAATTCTATCACAAACTTACAATTTCGTACTAATCCGACACGACGGGGCGGAGTAAAATGCGCCCATGCCAGTAGAAAAATCTTTGCATTTTTACCACTCATTCGATGAAATTTCTTAATATCACAATCTACAGTTATTATGTAAGAATCATCCTTAACATATCAATATTATTACGAATTCACAATTTCGTACGAATCCGACACGTGGGGGTAGAGAAAAATACGACCATGTCAGCAGCAAAATCTTTGTATTTTACAGACTCATACGATGAAATTTGTTAATATTCCAATTTCTTCTATTTTTGTGTAAAAATCATCGTAACTTGTCAATTTTATGACGAATTCTCAATATTGTATGAATCCAACAAGTGAGAACAAAGAAAAATGCGCCCATATCAGCAGCAAAATCCCAGCATTTTGACCACCCATTTGTTCAAATTTCTTAATATTCCAATTTTACCAGTTTTTATTTAAGCATCATCTATAACTAATTAATTTCATTACAAATCACTTAACCTCATTTCAGAGTTATAAATACTCTCAATCAGTGGCGGCTCGTGACTTTTCAGTATGCTGGAGTGCTAAAATTTTATAAACTTACTACTATATTGATTTCCTTGTAGCTGACAAGGATTTTTTTAAAATTTTTTCAATATTTATTTTATTTTTTTCAACATATTTTTTTTATGAGGATTTTCCGTTTTGGTTGAAAATAAATATTTTTCGGCTACAACAACATCAGTAATATCGTATTTTTGATCTTATCACTATATCACACTAAGTCACGAGCCGCCACTGCTCTCAATTTCATTTTGATGAAATACTATTATTTAGAATCAAAACATTGCGTTGCATGAAATGTCTTTAGTCATCTTCAGATTCAGATTCATATATCCAGATACTTTGAACCTTCCCCTTCTCCATCTTTTTTCCCATACACACTCCCTCAAACCTCACAATATACCCAAGTTGTGAATTCCATGGTTCACTCGATCAAGGCTCTAATAAAAAAAACTGAAAAATAGTATACTTCCAGTATCATCCT
Organism: Drusus annulatus; assembly: GCA_022651775.1. Lineage (NCBI taxonomy): Eukaryota > Metazoa > Arthropoda > Insecta > Trichoptera > Limnephilidae > Drusus > Drusus annulatus. Next base: position 368,679 of record JAGWCC010000237.1, on the reverse strand, counting down.
GGCGTTAGTCGTTCAATTACTAGATCTGAATTTATTCTCCCGGCATTTTGGATCTTTGAACGATAGTCACATAAAAAGTCGGTTTGTGGTCACTGACAACTTGGTTACAATCGCGAATTTAAAAAAAAATGTGTAAAAGAGTTTGTGATATTTTTTGGGTTATATTTGTGAAATTAAAGCCATTCTATTCAAACAATAATGTTTAATAATAGCTTGACACATTTGCAAAACGTTGCAACGGTTCGATTCTGAATCGTGGTCTTCTACCAAGGCGATACTGAAAGTATGCACCACTTTGGAACGTGTCACAAATATAATTTACACGGTGTCCGGAAATAGGTGTGTTTCTATCGCGTTGTGTTTATGTTGGGCTGGGTAATTGGCTTACCACCCCTTCTTTCTTTTGTGTTCTGCGCTTTGAAGCTGCAGGCACGTATATATGTAAGCTCTTAGTTTTTAATTCAAACAAAGGGGTAGTTTTAGTACTAGCTTTTCCAAAGTTTGCCAATACAAGTGAAATAACCCAACTGTTATATTCTCCATATTAAAAAGTTCTAAAGTAGATAATATCAGTAGTTACGACAATTTAAAATATTTCAAATCAAAGTTTTCAAAACAACAAGTGTACATTTTAACAGACATAGTGAGTGACCAGTGAAATGTGGGGTGGTAAGCATTTCACAGATGCATGCCACATGTTTTCTGCCCGGAACGGTGACCGAAAGAAAGGACACTCGTATTTTTTGTGGAATCTTCGAAATGGGTTGTAATGGGTCATAAATCATGCTGAGATATACTTTTGGACGAATTGCATGCTTTACGACCCTTACCACTAATAAACAAAAGTGATCATGACAATAACAATAGTGTACTGCTTCCCCGACGCAATCCAAGAAAACGAGGGTGTAGGGCTGGGAGGAAGGTTAAGCTGACCAAAATAAATACTAATAATAATCGTATAAATAATAACCCTTTGTCAGTACAGGATATTCAAGTTATCATAACAACCGACAAACAAAATAGCCTAGCGTCTAAAGCCCTTTGCGATTCTGATAAATACAACAACCGGAAAGAAATACGATTAGAACGACACGCCAACTGTAGGAGCAGACAGCTTGCCGTAGGTTCCTGGAATGCGCGCTCCCTTAACAATAAACTAGAGGCAATGGACGATGTCTTCCGCGACCAAAAACTACATATCCTCACTGTTACAGAAACTTGGCACGAGAACAGTGAATCATATTCAATCAAGAGACTCCAAGCCTTAGGGTATGTGGTGCTCGAGGAAGCCCGACCTAGAACCGCGGAACACTCAAATAATACCTCTCACGTTAATCACGGAGGTGTCGCGATAATTGCCCGACAAGGTTTGCGGCTAGCCAAAGTGGCAATAGGTTCATTTAGTACGTTCGAGTATATTGGTATGCAGGGTCTCTTCTGCAGGAACTTCGTTCACGCTGTGTACCTTGTACCGACCTGGCTCGAAACCAATCCGTTATCATGAGTTCTCTCGCTTTTTTAGAATGCGCCGTCGGACTCTCCGACACTCTTATTATAACAGGTGACATAAATATTCGTCTCGAGCGCGTGGCATCACCAAACACCGTCAAGTTCTTAGATCTATTAGACAGTTTCGGCTGCTCCCAATGGGTCGATGGGCCAACTCACGATGCTGGTGGGACATTAGATTTGCTAGTTTCAAAGAACAATGGCCCGCCGCTTTTAGTAGAAATACGTGATATAGGACTGTCAGATCATCGGCTTGTTTGCACGGATATTGATTTTAACCCGCCTAAAAGTACCATATAGGACAATTATATCGAGGGAATGGCGTCAATTTAACTTTAACGACTTTCTGGAAGAGCTGCAGACCTCTCTATTATGTACACCCAGTATTTGGGAAACAAAAACGCCAACAGAACTTGTCGGAACATATAATTCAACACTATCATCTCTGTTAAATAAATATGCCCCGATCACGTCAAAAACACGTAAAGTTCGAAAGTCAGATGGCTGGTTTGACGATGAATGCCGAAACCAGAAGAGAGACTCATGCGGAAACTAGAGAGATCATATAGAAAAAACTCTGCGGTAACCTCAAGGGACGAGTGGATCCATTCCCAAAAAGAATATATGAGAGAAAAATAAACGCTAAAAGATCTGAATTTTGGAACGAAAAAGATTGACTCGAGCGAACTAATCCACGACGTCTCTGGAACTCAGTAAAGACTGTAATTGCTGAAGTCACTATGCCAACTAAGACAGACATTACCCCGGATGCCTTCTCAAAGTTTTTTCAAGAAAAAAAATCGAATCCATTCGTGCCTCTACTTCTAACGCCCCTCCGCCAATATTCACTCTTAATTCCAAAGAAAAATTTATCTTCTTTTTAAACTCACAACGCTGGAAGAAGTAGGAAAATTGATTTCACATTCGCCAAATAAGCAGTGTAGTCTTGATCCTATACCGACATGGCTATTCAAAAAATGTTCCGTTGTTTAGCTCCGTTCCTGGTTCACGTTTTTTAATAAGTCTCTCAGCACAGGTGACTTCCCAGAATCACTTAAGTCAGCCGTAGTTACTCCAATATTAAAAAAACCACAACTTGATGTCGATAATTTAGGTAATTATCGACCCGTCTCAAATCTGCCTTTTATATCAAAAATTCTGGAAAAAATTGTAGCTGCCCAAATAACCAGCCACTTGAATTCAAACAAATTGTTCACGAATCGCCAATCCGCATACATAAGGTTTCATTCAACGGAAACCGGACTACTTCGTATGCTGTCAGACATAACTCTTGCCATAGAGTCGGGTAAGCTAGCACTTATTTCACTCTTAGACATGAGCGCTGCTTTTGACACGATTGATCACGACTTTCTCATCGAAAGATTAGAAGCAACATTTGGTTTGACTTCCGAAATCAAAAATTGGCTGGTATCCTATCTAAATAATCGCTTACAAGCCGTGAAGGTTGGAAATAAGCAGTCTGATTTCGCAACACTTTCTTCAGGAGTACCTCAAGGATCCGTTCTGGGTCCACTTCTTTCATTCTCTTCACAAATGATGTCGCAAAAATTATAGAATCATTTGGTCTCTTAACACATTGCTATGCTGACGACCAACAAGTTTATTTTTTTCTGCACTCCAAACGAATCGGACAGTCTAAAAATGCGTATCGCCGAATGTCTAGAGGCAATAACTCTTTTGGATGTCTTCAAATAAGCTGAAGCTTAATCCTTCTAAAACTGAATTTCTCTGGGTGGCCACAAACAGACGTCAACATTTCATAGATAATTCGCCAATATCTGTTTCCGGTAGCGACATAGTTCCGAAAACAGCCGTAAAACTTCTTGGTGTTAATCTGGATTCGGACCTTTCGCTAAAAATTCAAATAAATCGAACTGTAAGTACCGGTTTTTTCATCTGAGACAACTCAAGTCTGTCAAAAGAAATCTCCCGATAGAAGCAACTAAACTACTAATCAATTCGTATGTAGTCTCACGGCTCGACTACTGTAACGGTATTTACGCCAGCCTTCCTAAATACCAAACTAATAAACTCCAATCAGTTTTTAATGCTGCAGCTAGGCTTATCACCGGGGTATCTAAATATTCGCATATTTCAGAGCACCTTCGGAACCTTCACTGGCTCAAGTGCACTGAAAGAATCCAGTACAAGTTGTGCTGGATGGTGTTTAAATCCCTTAACGAAATGGCTCCACTGTACATCACCGAACTATGCGTTCCAAAAAATATTCTTCTAAAGCAGTCGACTCTTAGATCGGCAACGTCATCGGCTATCGGAAGGCTTATAGAACCTAAACGCAATCCAAATACTAAGTTTGGAGATCGCGCTTTCGGAGTTTCGGGGCCGAAGGCTTGGAATGAACTCCCTCCGGAACTAAGATGTATAACGAGCCCAACAGAATTTCGGTCCAAACTGAAAAACTTACCTTTTCAGACTCTCATATCCTTAAATTCATTAAAAAGAATCTCAACATAATCTGTCTCTCGACGAATCACCTTTAGATATGCAAATTTTAACCAAATCCTGTACTGTATGACAAATTCAGAAAGTCCATTCTTTTTAGTTTCGCTCCCATGCCCTAAATCGGAAAAAAAAAAAAATAATAAATAAATAAATAAATATATATATATATATATATATATATATATATATATATATATATATATATATATATGTGTGTATGTGTATATATATTTATATGTGTGTATGTATATGTATGTATGTATGTATGTATATATGTATATATATATATATATATATATATATATATATATATATATATATATATATATATATGTATGTGTATATATATATATATGTATGTATATATGTATATATATATATATTATAATAATAATTAAATAATAATCATAATTTTTAAGTTCATAATTGTGTCTATCTGATGGGACCTGCCAGGTAAGTATGTTCCTGTATATTTTCTTGGCTAGGAATTAGTATGTAACGATAGAAAGTAAGATCTGTACAGCGCCCTTGAGGTGATTTTTTCACAAAACGGCGCTATACAAATCGTCCAAATATTATTATTATTATTATTCTATTCGTCTGATTTATTTCTTAACATTTTGACATACACGATATTATAATGACATTAATTTTATAGTACAAACAAAATGTGTCATTGCATTAGTATTCCTTTGTTTTTAAATAAGGTAATCTTTATATCAACTTTGAATTGCATATTTTTAGAGTGTCATTCTCAATTATTGCGTTTATTTGTATTCAGGTGAAGTAGTGTGTTTTTTAAACTTTGCATTACAATTTTTTAGCTGAAAGAAGCTTCCATGAAACTTTAACGTCGACCAGAGCTTTTAAAGTTATCGGACATTACTACTACTAAAGCACCAAGAATCTATCGAATATCGAACTGTATTAATTAATTCCACGAACTATACTTAAAATATTTACATTACTAGCTTAAAACCTCCTTTCCGCTGTACAAATAGAATTTTAAAAATCAATTCAGTGCTTCAAAATTAAACGAATTAACGCGGAGGTTTTTGAACTCACGTCACATTTGACGGTTGCCACTTCACATAAAAGCCCCCGTCAACCACTGATTCCCGGCCCGTGGTGAAGTTTGATCTAATTTTCCTTGATACGTTTCTATAAAACCTTAATGCAATAACCAGGTACAATAATATTCTTTGGAAAAAAAGATTAGAATTTTTTAGTCCGTAACTTCTGCTTGAACAACGCCGATAAGTACTTCTATGACTATGTTATATTATATACAGTAAATACACCGTGTTTCAGGGTGGTAACACAAAACTTCATGAGGCCATTATTCACGATATAAAATAAAAATATCAATAGATTTTCAAATAGATCAACTCTACTTCAAAAAAAAAAATTATGCTTTGTTTAAAGTTTTACTGTGGTAGTAGCTTTACAATAGATCACCATTTTATCATGTCATCACTAACATCTGTTTGGAGTAGGTACCCGCCCATTTACAAAGGTAGGTATGAAACTTGGAGTATCAATATATGGAGAGAGAGCTTATTATTTTTAACCCAACCTTTACGAATTTGAGATAAATCATTTTCTTCGGGTTTTTGCGTCCTACACCAGGAGAAAGAAAGAGAGAGTAAGAATTTTCTTCGTGACCCGCGTCTCTGTTAACTCCGCCCACACGTTATGATATGCGACATAAATTGACATAACTCAACGGTTTTTAGGTTATATGCTATATTTTTGTTTATAACAATACTGTGAAAAAGTGGTTATACGAATAAACAAAAACATCATGTCGACATATGCTATAAATGGATGTATAAATACTCTTTAATACTAGCCCTAGTCCTAGCCACGCCTAGGTCTAGCCGAGTTCGGCAAAACTTGTAAAAACTGACTACAGCAACGCTTTCTCTTGTATATTATTGCTTTGAGGTATGAACAGAGCCAATCAGTCGTTAGGTTAGAGTCGGTCAAAAAGATTACGCATTTAGCGAGCGTAGTAGTAGCGCGGTAGATTACCGACTGTAGTGAATAACGGATCAGTCACAGTTTTTGTAGTCAAATATATAACATATCTTAACTATTTTTATTTGGGCCGTAAGGGCCAGCACCGAACAATGACGCTAATCGTCACTTTTTAGCATTCTAATACAAGCAATACTAGAAATGATTAATCTGCAAATTTTCCATGGGTAGTTTGAAAAACTTCTTAGGTTTCCGGCGAATACAATTTTTAAACTGAAATCCTTTAAATTCTATTAAAAACATAATGAAATATCAGTAAAAGGTGCAGTTTTTAAAACCAGCAAAGGCATTTTTAAACGTTTTACCTAAAATTCCAGTATGCATTTCACACATTTTTTAAAATACCCGTGTAGAATTGACAGAAAAAGAATTTGTTGTTTTACTTGTACTAGAAAACCAAAAAGTGTGTATTTTTGGATGCTGACCCTTAATGAAAAAAAATCTATCCTTTTTACGTTAGATTTTCATGAATAATCACCCTTCGGAGTTTCGCCTTACCACCCTGAAACACAGTGTATAAATGTAGATTTCAGATGTAATATAAAGGAGACTTGATGGATAAATTCATGACGTTTTTGGTTGCGATTGACTTTTATAACATTCCGCACACGTTTCAAAGATATTTTTCAACCTCTCGGCCATCAGTCAAACTCTAGTATAGGCAGGCTGCCATAAATCACCTCGTTTCTACATTACACCACATCTTTCACATGATATCCCTACCGACTACCTATCGCATCGATTTATGAATCGAATTTTGCTAAGTAAGTAAAAAAATCTTGGAAATGAATTCGTATTTAACGTAGGAACGGAATAAAAATGCCTTAATTTGAACTAAAACTTGTTACAGCATCCCTATCAAAAGTCGTTTCTTAGATTCTTCGTTAATAAATGATTGTAAAAAAATTTTAAAAACATACATGCTATCAAAGAAAAAATATCTTGACACACAAAACATCAAAGATTTTTGAACTATTCGATTGATGTTTTGCATGTGTTTGTTATTTTAATTTACGTATTTTATTCTTGGTTAGCTGTAAGAAATTTTTTACTTTCTAAGCAAAACTCTTTAAGCTTAACATATGTTTTTATTTATGAGTACGTCTAATAAATATATTTGGAATTGATTGTTTACATTATTAATCCAGTAATAATATATGATTGAAATAATATCAATAATCTTCAACGCAAATATGAAACAGATTCTAATTTATAAGTAATAATTAATTTGACGGGGTTCATTAGTGTATTTGATGTCAGATTATCAAAGGAGGTTACTTTAATTTTAGTATGTTTTGTTAATTTTCATGATTATTTAAATAAAAAACTATTTAATTATTTTTAATGCATACTGCACGAGAATTCCAACTGCTTTTAACGATTTGAAGCCAATGGGACTGTGGCACCCCCAATCGGGATATGTTTTGAGGCTGAATGGAGTAGAAGAAAGAGATGGGGAAGTGTAGGGTCGGGGTGTACCTGGCTATTCAGATCTGGTCACCAAACCGAAATCCTTCCAAACAATATTTTTAAATTTTTATTTATGAATTTCGTACTTGATACCGATCGAAAAACTGGCACTCACCCATAATCTCTCAATGACGTCGTAAATTCATCATGCTTTTAAGTAAATAAAAAATACAAAATAAGGCTCCAATATTTTTTATCTCTAAAATTCCACGTAAAAACATGTTTTTAATCCACCATGAAATTGCATGCATTTTAGGCATTATGACAACATGTTTGTTTCTAAATGCATGATAATATTGATTGGACCACATCACAGCGAGATACGATCAATGAAATGTCATGTGGGGATCGTGTGTGCATTGTCAGTGTTCGTGTGGCGCTGACCTGAGGGACCTCAAGTAAGTTAAGCTATGTACTTATTATTGAGAAGAAAATCACCATGAAACAATGTTTTATTTATCCTTGTTTAATGTTTGGCAGATAATTTAAGACCCGTATGATGAATGTACAATAATAGCCAAATATTGAAATTAGAATTAACTTTAAAGCATTAATGCTTACTTTTTAGAATATTTAAATAATATCAATAATCAAGAACACAAATATGAAACAGAAAAGCCAGAACATAAAAAGACAATGGTCACAACCGAGACTCGAACTTGGATCCTCTACTTCTATCCGGGTGTAACGTTTTAACCAATTCAGCCATTTAGACCTTATTAGAAATCGTCATTTTATCGATCTCATACTTTTCATTGAAGATTATTGGTGTTATTTTTTCTGATTAAATAAAAACAAATTTTTAATGTTATTTTTTTTTTTTTTCCTCCGATTTTACTGCCATCTTTTGTAATACCTATTTATTCCATGTGCTCGGGTAGAGCTTTGTTTATCATTACAATTTTCCACCTTCTCTTACCCCTTGACCGTAAGAAGTGTGTTATGAGTGGGTGCATGTGCCTCAAGTAAGCTCAATTTGTTAGTTTTTTTGGCGAAAGTTGTCAAACGTACTGGCGATCTCAGCTTTCTTTAAAATCAGTATAGATTACACTTCTAGGAATTACCTGCTCAGTTTCTTACACTTTTTCCTTCTAGCTGATGACATCAGCTGCGGGTCGTAATATTTTTTTCGATAAAGGCCATTTTCGGAACTTTATTTTTAATATTTTCCCTGAAAAGCAATTTCCAAACAGCTTCTTACACACAACCCTCACTTTTTGAAGGGAAATGGAAAGAAGCTCAATTTTCAAACCTTTTAGAAAAATGAAAAGCATATTTTTTCCCGTGTCAAAATTTTGACAAAGTCTCGCATAGCAACATAATAATATACATTTCTTAAATCATCTTTCAACATTCATATTCTATATTCATTTCAGACCAATTCATTTGCTGAAGTATCGCTCTCTGAAAGTGTTCTGAAATTAATCATTCGATTCTAACACTGTGACAATTTACAGCTACATTTGAATCGTCAAAACACAAGGATTGGTTGGTTGGCCCTAGAAAATGGATCAAGCTGTTTTCAAAGTTTTAAAATTGAAAGAGTTGGGTTTTTTTTAATCTGATGCCATAAGCATCCGGTAATGCTTATGTTTAGGGACTAATTAGTTTAATGAAGTCTGAAATTTTGCGAAATGGATTTAATTCCAGGAACCAACTCTTTTTAAAACTATAATACGGTTACATTATTTTCAATATACGGAATGTTTGTTGGGGTAGTTTTATGGTGTCATTGGTTTTATCGTATTATCAAAATATGGGTGATTTATTTTTCTCCTTAATGCAATTCACTCACCCCAGCGCCTACAACCTACATGCATAAAAATACGACCCTAGTTTAGAAAGGGTGTATTTTTTCCATAATATATATAATTTTTTAATAATGTCATATTTTTTATATGTTTATTTTATTTAAGTACATATAACAGGCATGATGCTTAAAACATATATACATGAGTGGTTATTTAATTGGAATATTTAACAACAGTAAGTAATCAAGTAAAACTTTAAGAAAAATGCAAAAGTAAATTAATATCAAACAAAATCAATATAGAGTAACGGTATTAATTAAAAACATAAATGACCTATTTTTTACAATTTTTGTTTATCAAACGATATTAAATATTATACGGCGATTTTAGAAGGCTATTTATTATTATACAAGTCAGCTTGTCCATGGCATTCCACATTATACATATGTGTGTAATTACATTATTCCAATCTTTTATTTTTGCATATCAAGCTTAGAAACTGTGACTTCGGGGCCAAGGATCTTAACCATTCGACCACGGAAGAGGAAGTCATAAATCTTCGTGTTGTAGCGGTCAGTCACCATATTATATATTTACACATTAATTTTATCACAATCCGTTTAATGAAATGTACTTATTCAGTGAAAATTTTAACAGCAATTACAAAAAAATGCACATATTCAAAAACATACCTGCGTACTGATCAAAAATCTATTTATAATGTAACCGAATTTTAAAAAGATTTCCTGCGATTGTTTTTCACGGAAAATAACACGTAATTATAATATATCAAAAAAAGCGTACACCAAAAAAAGCATTCTTTATTTCAGTTGAGCTGGCCATAGCTATAGTACTCCCAGCTAATGACTATGGTCATCAAGCACACACGCCAAAAGGGTAATAACCTTTTTTAATGAGAAGTAGGTGCCTTGCGCTGGGTGCATTCTATGCAAAGGACGTCGCATGCCAGCCGCACAGTACTGACTGCATTTTGTACGTAATTGAAATGGCCAAATGTTTTTTGCTCAGCCTGATTTAAAAAACGTGAGCTTAATTTACTGGTTGTTATTTATGATGTTTGAATGGGTGATATTTACTATAAGTCGGGCCAGCCCAGTCATAAGTAGGACCCGGAATTCCTAACAGAAAGCAGAGGCAGAGAACACTTTTTTTTGTAACAATTTTTTTTTACACGTATTATTTTTCATATGTAGAAATAAAATTATTTTTTTAGGCGAGCTCCCGTCTTGCGATAAGATTTCCGGGTCCTAGTAATAGGGTAGTCATTAATCGGATTAAATATGTTAATATTATATATGTTTCATAATAAAGCTTTCAATGCATACCATGCTATTTAATTTACGTATAAATAGACTTGGATGAAGCCTCCTAAATTACGCTCTCTTACAAAGTTTAAGAAAAAAATGGATGAAACAGGAAAACTTAAGTAAATGATCCGAATACACAAATATGCAAGAAAATTTAACTCTGGTGATTTGGTAGACTTAAAATTTTCACGGTGAGCATCGAAAATAAAACTCTAAACTGTATTTTCATAATTGAACTTTGGTTTGACTGAAGTAAAAGGGAATCATCCTATATCTAATTTAATTAAGAAAATCCCACTCAATAATATATTTATTAGAATCATTGTATTTTATTGAGAATCATTTATGTATCGGAAAATGTTATTAAATTCAATAATACTACTATTTTATCGTATCAATACATTTGTAATTTTGTATGGTTTGCACGTTTTTATGGGCATTTTTATTATGTTAGAATAATTAGGGCATTCGTTTTTAATATAAATTAGTTAGACTTGAAGATGGCTGCTATGGTCCACCCAAATTGTTGGTCCTGCCAATTTATTAAAACATCCTTAAAAAAAATTAAAAATAACACTTAGCATCATCCCAAATATTATAAGTCACGTTAAATTAGTATACATAATTATTGTTGTTACCTATAATTGACTTTTATAAATGTTGCTTAGCTTTTAAATCGCTTGTCGAGTGTTGTTGATTGCCTCTATATCCGCAATCTATTTTATCTCTCATATTAGTGTAATTCTACATCAAACGATTTTCGCACTTAGCAACAATAATTTAAGGTCTATTATGGTAATCATCTCTTTGATGACTTAACAAAGCTTTACCAAGGCAGCGCAATACGCTAAATCGAATATTGATTGAGGAGTTAATCTTAAGGGTGAGACTGTAGTGAACAAACAATACCACCTCAAGTTGAAAGTCAATTTTTCTTTTGCTTCTCAAATATTTGTATATAAGAATCCACGGCGAGTACCCGAAATGTATGCATCATAAAGATTTGCTCTCAGAGACGCATTATTAAAGTCTCCAGACGAGAAGGAGTGGGGCCCATGCAGTAACAGCGTACAAAATATTACATCATTTGATTGACAATCCATACCTCCTGGAATGCTTTAAGTTATTTGTGCCAAACAACTACTGCCAGGGGCGACACCACGATCTCCTGTGCATTCTACATGGCAAAACAGACGTGTTGGCTCAGCACAGCATGACACGGGGTATGTTACTACTAAATAACATGTCTCTTGATATCTTCAACATTAACCTTAAAGATTTCAAGAGACATGTTAACAATATCTCTTAATTTGATTTTTTATGTTACTGTTCATGTGTATTGTAAATGGACACAGTCTGTAATACACAAAAAAGGAAGACATCTTGTCGAAAAGAGCAAAAAAAATGCAATTACAATTTTTTTAAGGATCCGTGAAGACTTTTTGGTGCGGTGCCTTCAGTGAAGTATTTTATACAAAGTAGATATGTATTATATTTAATGACCAACCCTTTTATACTGAAAGTCGTGAGGTGTTATTAAAAACTCTCGCATTGAGAATTTTCCATACGAATTAAAGTAAAACTTATGCAAAATGTAGGTAACTATGTAATCATTTTATCGCTTATGGCTTTATTGAAAAGCTTATTTTCAATGTTTTGTTACATCATTGTTAATTCTTTTTTGTATAATGGATCGAATAGCCGTCGGATTCATACATCGCAGTTTAAAAGGCATCTTTATTTACATGTTTATTGAATGTCTCAAACTGTCCCAATTGTGTAACCCAAACTTATTAGGCTTACCGCCCACTTTTTAAGTATTATATATTTTTAAACAACCTCCACCCCCCCCCTCTCTTTCAAAAAAAGAGGATTATAATTATAGCACTAATGGGAAAGCGAAAAATAATTTTTGGTCTGGGTCAAATATCTTTAATGTGAAATTTACATGTTTGCAAGGAGAAACTCATCATGCAATTTGTCTCATTTCATTGATTACAATAAATAGAATATCTTTCAATTCAATCAATTTCAGCTTTCGGTATTAGGGCCTCTTGTGTGTACGGGGCTCTACTTCCGTGCACATTTAGATTAGAAGTAAATGTACCACTGACCTACACAGATTTTCGACATAATTTTAGTTACAATTGAGCATATATATATATATTATGTATACCTATACATTACATTACTTTGGTAAGGAAAATTATTAAACACGAATATTATCAGGTTATTATTAACTGGAGAATGTTTTTCTTTCCTAGGTTAATATTGCTCTGGTGAAAGACCACCATCCAAAATCGAAAAGTTGCTTGAAATAGCAAAAGCTATGCTTGGTGACCAGATTTGAATAGCCAGGTACTGCCCAACTCCACCCTCTCTTTCCCATCTCCATCTTCTTTCCATTTTAGCCTCCTAATATACCCCAATTGGGGGTACCATTGTTTCACTGACTCTAAACAGTTGGTACTCTTGTGCGGTATTTACATTAATCATCTCACAAAAAAATACATTTAAAAGTTCACACCTCTCCTGACATGACTTGAGTAAGTATTTGATGTCCTTGACTAACCTCTTTCTGGGACATCACTGATTCTATCAAACCTTCAAGTAACCCGCGACCTTTAGGCCTAGAGCTAGGTATATTTTCTAATTACCTCTCTACCACGGAGATATCACATTTTCCAACGGCCTACAATGCTCTTAAAGCGCCGGAGTCGCTCAACATCAATTGCCCCTGATGTCCGCATGGTGAAAGTCGACTTATTTGGGCTGCGCGGTTCGCTGGATTACGATTTGAATGGCTTTCAATAAATGGACAAGTCCAAATGGAGAAGTTCATTCACGGGCAGATTCACTTTTAAAACGGAGCCTCCTGATTTGGATATGTCTCAAAAGGCAAAAGTTACATTGCCAAAGCTGAAATAGGCTGCCAAGTTCAATGCGCCGCAATCAGCTGATGCTGGGTGTACCTGCTTGGTGGATATCCATGTCTGAACGCAATACTCCCTAAATGGACCACTATCTCTCTTGAAGACGCGAAGCAGTTCTTCTGACTAGCACGAGTTAAGTTACTTGAAGAAAGTGAGAATGTTATTGATAAAATAGGTAATTTTTATATAACTTGTCGTTACACGTGGAAAATCACGAAATATAATTTGACTTGCAAAATAATCTGACACAACGTTCAAAAACTAAACATCGCATAGTTAAATGCCACTCTATTTTTTTTTTAAATTTTAATACATTATAGGTAGTTGAGTATTTTTTTAATAATTTTTTATCCACAGTTTAAATTTTGAAAAAAATCACACTCGTATGTACTCACAAAAATAATGTTGATAGTAACTGGTTGTTAAACGAGATATAACTTGATTTGCCAAGATAAAATATCAGTTCCCATTTCAAATATAGAATAATGTTTGTTTAACAATATAGATAGTTACTTAGCTAGATTAGAAAAGATTGTTTTTATTTTATTTTAATAATTTTGTGAACATAACCGCATAATAATAATAACAAATTTTGATATGTTCACTCTCGTATGTACGTACTTGTTTTAATATTTCTATAGTATTTTACTGGTATATTTAAAGTCAGAACTGCATAAAAAACTTAGATTTCCTAAATTTAATTCACTTTGCAGCACTTCTGGCTTTTAACGAAATGGTTTTTGGTTTATTCTGAATAAACCAGCATTTTATCTCATCTTCCATTGAAAACTTGTATATTATGGAATGATATAAAAAAAGAATGACAGTTTAATAGATATGTGAATATCCAAAGGTTATGATGAAAAGGACATTGTGAGCTGACAACAGTCACGTTAAAGATTTTAGTTGTTTACGACCAACGAAATTTTGCAACTTAGCCAGATTTCAAATGACTAATAAATACCGTAAACTTCATGTGTACACCTTTCAGAACAGTTGAAATTTTTTTAAAAGTAAATTACACGAGTTTTACAATATCCAAGCAGAAAAAAATATCTACTAAGCATCTTAGAAAACTTTGAAGAAAGCTTGATCAAAAATGATATTTTAATCATAGTTCTGGATGAAAACTACCTCATAAAAATGAACAAATAATTACGTATTAAATGGAAAAATTTAAAACTGTCTTTACTAATCATTACATATTTATGACGATAACAATCAAGACAATAATACCAGCCAAATAGTAAACTATACATAACAAATACTGTACCACGGTATGAAATGCCTACGAACGGTGAAACGATTATGCAATCATAGTTTATATAATATACAACCGTATGTACCTTTGCTCTGTTTAAGCAGAAGAAACATTTTTTAAACAACAAACGAACATACTGTTTGAAAAATAGTTTAACCTTATGGGAATGTAAAAATTAACACCACCAATTTAGGTAGGTAGAGTATTACAAATAAATGCATTGAAAAATATTCCAATGAATGAAGATAATATTTGTAATTTATAACGAGAGTGCTACGGTAAATATCCCAATGAATGTTTCAAATGTAATATTTGTAAATTCTAACAAAAGAGCGACGGTAAATATCCGAATGAATGTAGATTATATTTGCAATTTCTTACGAGAGAGCGACGGTAAATCTTCCAATTGATGTGGGTAATATTTGCAATTTCTAACAAATAGCGACGGTAAATAACCGAATGAATGAAGGTTATATTTGCAATATCTAACGAGAGAGCGACGGTAAATATCTCAATGAATGTGGGTAATATTTGCAATTTCCTGCGAGAGAGTGACGGTAAATATCCCAATGAATGTAGGTAATATTTGCAACATCTAACGAGAGAGCGACGGTAAATATCTCAATGAATGTAAGTAATATTTGCAATTTCTTACGAGAGAGCGACGGTAAATATCTCAATGAATGTAAGTAATATTTGCAATTTCTTACGAGAGAGCGACGGTAAATATCCCAATGAATGTTTCAAATGTAATATTTGTAAATTCTAACAAAAGAGCGACGGTAAATATCCGAATGAATGTAGATTATATTTGCAATTTCTTACGAGAGAGCGACGGTAAATCTTCCAATTGATGTGGGTAATATTTGCAATTTCTAACAAATAGCGACGGTAAATAACCGAATGAATGAAGGTTATATTTGCAATATCTAACGAGAGAGCGACGGTAAATATCTCAATGAATGTAGGTAATATTTGCAATTTCCTGCGAGAGAGTGACGGTAAATATCCCAATGAATGTAGGTAATATTTGTAACATCTAACGAGAGAGCGACGGTAAATATCTCAATGAATGTAGGTAATATTTGCAATTTCCTGCGAGAGAGTGACGGTAAATATCCCAATGAATGTAGGTAATATTTGTAACATCTAACGAGAGAGCGACGGTAAATATCTCAATGAATGTAAGTAATATTTGCAATTTCTTACGAGAGAGCGACGGTAAATATCCCAATGAATGTTTTATAGTTAATATTTGTAAATTCTAACAAAAGAGCGACGGTAAATAACCGAATGAATGTAGGTAATATTTACAATTTCTTACGAGAGAGCGACGGTAAATCTTCCAATTGATGTAGGTAATATTTGCAATTTCTAACGAGAGAGCGACGGTAAATGAGTCACAATATGCTCAGAAACCCTACAGAATGCATACCCATTGCATTTCCTTAGTTTACAAATTGTTAATTTTAAAATTTTATTTTTCTCGGTGACATCAGCAGCGCCTGAAATCACTGTGCTCTGCAATTTACATAGCACCATTACTGAAAGAAACATACTAATATTTTACTGTTACTAACTAATTACTTAAGGACTAACAGTTTAATCAACAACAAACTATGATTACTCAATAAACATATACTTTAACTTAGCATGGCGGGTGAAATATTTTTATTTTATTATAGCAACATTGTTTTTCATGATACATAATAATATAATTTAAAAAAAAAAACACTATGATAAAATATACGAGAAAAATCCCAATTAAAGCGCTTTAACTTATTGTGAACGGTGAGTTTTGTTTTGATTGTTGTAATTTATAATTTATTGAAACATTCCATCACCATCAATGAAATACTATAATTAAATAAACCAACATACTTTGATTCGTCTTATTCCTTAAGAGCATAAAAGTCAATCAACCATTCGTAAGTCCATTTCGTATTTCCTAATGCCATAAGCTCGAATGGTTGCCAAACTGGGAATCAGCGGCGCTTAGAATGAAGCAATATGGCCTGCATAGTAAATTTCCTTTTTTAATTTGGCCTATATTCGGCGTTGCCTACTGACCAATAACTAAATACCTAACGCCTAATGCCTAATCGGTTCAGTACATTACGTCACTATGTTTGACATCTTGACACGTTTCAAAACTAGTCAGAGGTAAGTTTATCTGTTCAACTGTTCTCCACAACACAAACCAGCTCCTAGCGTAGATAATATTATACCATGCTATTTTATAGTAAACAAGTATGTATGGTTACATGAAGGGTAAACGTGGGTAACTTACGAATATTTTTCTTCCTAAAAATAATTGACCATTATTAATGTGATAAGTTAAAAATTTAAAAAGATTATTTGGTTTTTATAAAGATTTTTATGTCTATTTCACTAGTGTTAAGTCCCGTTTATCCTACAACAATTTACTGGCGTATGTATATTAATGTGATTTGGTAAAATATGATGTCTCTAACCTCCATGACAGAGGGATAAGTTTTTTGGCTGTAGGCTCAGAAGACAACGTTTCAAAAAATAAATATGTTTCTTTAAAAAATATAAACAAATAAGTGTATTTGCACTCAATCATTATGATGACAGACAACCTTAAGTATAGAAATTTGTTTGAATTGGCTGTGTTTAATGGACATATCTGAATAACCTAAATATGTATTTGTAAAGGTTATTTATCTGCTCTACTTCGTTTAGATTTCACTTCTTTTTTTTCAGTATATCCTAATCTTTAATTTATTTATTTTCTCTTTAATTTATGTTGATCCGTGAGAAATAGTTGGGATGCAGGTAAATTCTCTAGTGAATTCATGTGATTCTTTAACAAATTACTCTATGTATATGTGTGTTCTCCTTAAATAAAATAATAAATATATCATGGTACTTTTTAATCATCAAATACTCCTTATTTTTTTCAATCTCACTTCCTTCAGCCCCACAACATTGCTTAATTTGCTAATGTCACATGTCTTAACTGGATCTCCAAACATAATAGATAAAACAAATAGATATAAATCAGTGTTGTGTTGTTATTTTTATTTAAACCAACGCAACGGTGTGTGTTTTCCATGGTAGATTTCAATTAATACATGCATTTTGATCGTAGGCTCTTAGCTCTCTAAAATCATATAACTCACTAGACACATTCTCGCCACACCAGCATTGGCTGGCTGCTATTCTAAAATCACTCACTTTGTAATAGCGGCATTTTAGATTAATTGTGTAATTCATTCAGCGCGTTCTGCGACACAGAATTCTGAAATAATTAAGGAAACGTTCTGTCTGTAATTTAAGACACGTGAAAACGCAACACGGCATTCCCCGCTACTCGTTCCATCTCCAGACCATAACCACCGTCTATCTCGATACTTCCTTTTCTGAAAGTCAACGGTCCAAATCAGCTCAGCCGCGGAGGCTGTGGCAGTAATGCCTCAGTTGGCTTGTGTCAACATTTACTGTCGATAAGGTACACTCTGTCACGGTGGAGACAGAATACAATATATTATGTACAGTGCGATTAGATACCTTTCCCACAGACCTTGGGACCTATGGAAGATGTATACTACCAATGTTTAGCGTACTTAAGGGTCAGCACCCAAAAATACACACTTTTGGCTCTCTAGTATAAAAAAAACTACAAATTATTTATCTGTTAATTCCATGCGGATAGTTATAAAAATGTCCAAGGTTTCCAGTGAATACCATTTTTAAACAGTCATCTTTTAATTCTTTATAAAACGCATACTGGAATTTTAAGTAAAACATTTCAAAATGCCTTTGCTGGTTATCAAATTGCACCTTTTAATGACATCTTAATATATTTTACATAAAATTTAAAGGAATACAATTAAAAAATTGTATTCACTGGAAACCTCAGACATCTTTCTAACTACCCATATAAAAATTGCAGATATTAATAATAATAAAAATAAAAGTTTTATTCTAGAAGGTATGCAGGAGTAGTGCAATGCAATACATTCCATAATTGATAAAAATACATGAAATAAAATAAAAGTTATAATACACAATAATAAAGAAAAAAACCATAAATTCATTAGTAATAAAAAATAAATAAAAAACAATAGATCTAAAAATTGTTAATGAAGGATATTAGGACTCTAAGCCATCAAGAAGAAGTAAACCAAGGCAGCGTTAAGATTGATGGGGCCAATATCTTACTCAAATGAGCTTTTTTGCTAGAATTTGAAATCTGACGGGAATCCATGATGAGGTCATTTTCAGAATATTGCTTGTATTAGAATCTTAGAGTATACTAGAGGTAGCCCAAGCCAAGGCAGTGAAGTCAGTTTTGGACTTGTTTTTGATGATTTTAACATGACTCGGCGCAAATGAGCGTGGCTAAGACTAAGGCTACGGTATTTATACATCCATTCATATCACATATCGACATAATGTTTTTGTGTATTCGTATAGCCACCTTTTCACAGTATTTTTATCAACAAAAATATAGCATCTAACCTAAAAAACCGTTTAGTTGTGTCAAATTTAGTGTGCAAAATAAAAAATGTGGGCGGAGTCCCGCCGTTAACCAGCGAAGATAGCCAGCTTAAGATCATTGCGACAGTATATAGAAGCGGTCCAAGAAATTTGTTGTCTCTTTCTCTCTCATGGTGTACGATGTAAAAACTAGGAAAAAGTGATTTATTACAATTTCGGATGGGTTGGGTAAAACAAATTTGCTATCCCTCCATATATTGTTACTTCAAGATTAGAATGCTACAAATTAACGATCAGCGTCATTCTTGAGTGCTGACCCTTAAATATGCCTTGTTTTTTATTGCATTTTTTAAACAGAACACAAAATTCTTTGTGGTTTGGTGTATTATTAAAGAAATGATTAAAAGTCATTTATTTTAAACCACTACTTTATGATACGTTTGACACCGTCCAAGTTTACTTTCGCCCTTTGCTGATTCTTCTTCTTCTTCGTATGGTGGAGAAGCGATGTTGGAAGAGATCTCTCTTAGAGAGGAGAGATGATGGAGGTCAAAGTGGGATGCCGAGGGCATCACAAGTTCCTTAGTTCATCATAGATGTTCTTCCGGGAATCTGGTGAAGGGGACATTCTTCAGAATGGGTTGTATTTGTCTTCATTCACACAATGCAGAATTCATTGTTCCACCATATACACTATAATATTAGAAAGTATTGTTAATATTTGACAGCCCTGCTAAAGCTTAAAGTAAGCACACAATCGACAGCCTACGTGGTCGAGTAGTAAGACGCTCGACTACGAATCTAGAGGTCGCGGGGTAAAACACAACGTGCGCAAATACATTTTATTAAATTAATATATTTAATCACACATTAATTCATATAAAATAATAAACAATATATTTGCGGCACGTTTCAGAGTGGTAGATACTCTAGGTATAGCCCTGGTGGAAAACCACCATTCAGAATATAAATGTTCGTTGAAATGATTTTAGCCGTGTTTGGTGACCAGATCTGAATAGCCAGGTACTTCCCAACCATCCTCTTCCTCTTTTCCATCTCCTTCCCTTCCCCACTGCCTTCAGCCTCACAACGTACCCCAGTCGGGGATGTCATAGTCTCACTGACTCTAGACGATTGGCAGCAGTTGGGACTCTCGTACGATATTAACTATAAAACAATCATTTTTGTCGTGAAATGCACTATGAGAACAGAAATGCTGTTTTAATTGTATGATTTTATATTTAAGTTTTCTGTTTCTATTCCCTTTCAAAATTATACCATAATCTTACTAACTTAATAATAAATCTTGAATAAAAATACTTGGAAATCGTCAGAAAGAGAACACTTCTCGTTGAAAGAATAATTGATGAAAACAAGGCATATCTTCATAGGTTTTTTTTATTTTATTCGCGGGTCTGTCCAGGTAGTTTTGGTATTACTGGCAACCCTGTTATTTCGACGAAGATGCTTAGTTATGTCGCTCCGTCGCTAGATGACAGGCTTGTGCCTGTGCATTGCAAATGGCGTACTCCGACTCGCAGGATATGCGAAATAATTACGGCAAATAATCTATCAAGTGTAATATAGATACCATTCGTATTATTTTGCTGGTGTATTTAGTTCAATATAATAAATAATAAAGTATACGACCCACATATTGTATACACATTAATAATTTACTTGGTGAGTACGTATTACTGTACTAGTGTGAACTTTTCAAATTTAGAACTGATGTAAATTAAGATTATCAAATTTAAAAAAAAAAATCTTTTCAAATACCTACCTACCTAATAAAGTACAAGCCTATAGTGTATTTTAGCAGATATTTTTCTGTATTTGAAATGAGAAGTAAAAAAATGTATTGGCCAATCAAGTTTTATCCCGTGATTTTTCAAGAGTAGTAAATAATAAAATAGATGACCTGTTGTATGCACACAGGGTGGCACAAATTATGTAAAGCGGAGAAATATATGTTAAAAGAATTCCTGCAAAACCTTTCCGGGGTCAGTGGGACTATGGCGTCCCCAAATGGAGCATGTTTTAAGGCTGACAGGGTGAAGAGGGGGAAGAAGTGGTGAAGAAGACGGTGGGAAATTATCTGGTTAATCAGATCTGATCACTAAATATGGCTAAATCCATTTGAGGCAACGTTCTGATTCTGAATGGAGGTCTTTTACCAGGGTGATACTGAGAGTATCTGCCACTCTGGCTGTTCCCAAAGCTCATTATCTGATGAAATATTACATTCATTTTATAGGAAATTATTTTTTGGACTTTGTCGAAAATCGTACCTATAAGTAGTGCATGTTCAGAATTATTCCCTATGTCCAGGTATTCGAATTGAACTAAACAATGGTGTATACAATGTACAATAGTGCCCTCGAGTGTCCAGCGGAACTATGGCACCCTATTGCCCTATTCAGAAGTAGAGGTTAGATAGAAGAAGAGGAAGATGAAAAAAGTACTTGGCTATTCAGATCTGGTCACATAGCTTAAACCATTTCAAACAACTCTTCGATTCTGGAAGATGTTCTACCACCAGAACGATATCAAATTCTATAAAACGGGAATAGTTACATACAGGTTGTGGGTTTTGAATCCTCAGCATCTGGGTCCAGATTACAACAACTTACTGTTGTACCACAGAGATCTTCATATTATATTTTTTAATAAATCTTTGATGAATCACACAATATTTCAAGGAAATTGATCTAATTGTCAATTAAAGGAGAACGTACCGCAATGTCACTTCGCCATAAACGACAACGAGTTAATTATTGTTGAATTGTCGAGCAACAAGGACATTGTCATTATCCGGGGAATGCGGGAATAAATCTCAACAAACATTACTTTAAAACACATTTTTGTTGGAAATAATGAAACTAGCAATAATTGGAATGTAACGAAATATTATATAGGAGGTGGCCGCCTTAGATGAATTAAAGATTAGACTTATTAGATGAATCAGTAGATACGTTACTGAGACAACGCGCCTAGTTGCACTAAACCAAGTCAACGAGACCTTCTAAACACGCTTCATATAGCTATCTCTTCCGCACACACATATTTTTTGAATGGCTATCCTTTTAATACGCGGGTGAAACATTTAGTGGTGCAACATTAGTGGTGCTACATTTTTCGTAAGATTTGTATGAATATGACGTGTCTTGTATTTTATGTCTATGGTGGCCGCTCCCCGCGTTTCGAGACAATAGGATCCCTACCAATCTGCATATCAGATATAAATCAAATAGTGAAAGTAATTTACTATTGTAACTATCAAATCCTTTTTCTCGGAGTGCAAATTTATCACCATTGAATATTATAGCTTCTGGTGCATTCGTATTTTGAATATTATTTCGAATGGAAAACGTTTTAAATCAAAGATAGGCAGAGAGGACGGATCGCTATACAACTCTGTCTTAACACATCGTCTCATAATACATACAATTTTTTTTATTCTGACTGTTGAAATGGCGCGACTCAAGTATTTGATCTTGATCATGCCATGTCTTTCTCGGGCATCCCCGACTTCTTCTTCCATCCTTTCACGTCATATATTATTTTCACACTCCTTCCTTCGTTCATTCGCTCTAGATGCCCAAACCATGTATGTGTCCCTTTCTTAATCCTATTCATTACGCTTACATCAGCCTTGCATTCTTTCCAAATATCCACATATATAATTTTTGTTTTAAATGTTGTTTTTAGTTAATTAAATGTGAAATAACAAACATTATTTAAATCAAATTTATTTGTACACGCCGGGATTCGAACTCAGACACCTGATTTCACTATCTATAATCTTAACAGCTCGAATACGGAGATGATCGTGCCTCGATACCTGATCAGAATGTCAAACATCACTCTCAAATAAATAACTAATTTTGTAAATTGCATTTAAGAAAGCAACGCAAGGAAAGCAACAAATAAATACATGCAAAACGATTGGAAATGATTTGTGTTCCAAAGTACTTAATTTTGATTGGCAACATCTTTTCCATCCAACGTCAACTCAACAATCCACCCGCTAATATTTCGGTAGATATATTATAACTAGAAGGTCTTGTGATAAAACGCAATCAGTGAATCTTCTCATTGCAAATCTGATTAACGGCACTTTAATTAAATAACAGCCGGGAAGCACAAGGCGAAGGGCGCAGGGCCGGCGAAGTCTCCACTGAAAAATGTAATTATGGAGCAAAGAGAGATTCAACTATCCCAGCTATGTAGTGCTCGTCTGCAGAAGGAAATTAATTTTCTTCGGTAGATAGAAGGCATGACTGTTTTTTTTTATTTGATCAAAGAAGACTCATGGATATTCTATATTAAGAAATATGGTTTGAACGCGACAATAAATAATGGAGATAACCTCTGCCCGCGACAAATAGAAATGATGTTAATCACCATATGAAATGCTTTCATTAGTTTTTTGACTGAAAAACTAACAGATATGCCTAGGTATATGTATAATATTTGCCCAATCTTGGATTATCCACTTGTGTAGGAATTTAATGAATTAATATTGTCAATTTGGTGGAGTTCATTTGACCAACAAGTAAATACTGTTGCATTAGAAAACTTAAAATTTTGTAAGGGAAAATGTAACTTTTAAATAATTAATTGGCATCAGTAAAAAAAATTAAAAATTTACCACCAATTTTATTAGTTTTGAACTACGGCGACGCGAAGTTAAATTTATGATTTTATTAAATCTTTTTATTGTTGTTCATGTACAGATAAAGAAAGAATTAAATAAATACATTTAATCTTAGATCTCTATCTATCGTCAAAGCGTTTTTTGAAATACTGTTATTAATTCATTTTTATCATTTACATTTAATGATAATAGCCAGGAAAACCTAATCTTTCGTTTAACTTTCGCATCCGTGATTAGCAACATTTATTGAAGAGGAAAATCGGCTTTAGCGAATGAGACACTTAATTAAATATACAATGTAAATAAAGGAATAGTAAAATAAAGACGATGCATAAAATGAATTATTAATGAGCAATAAAAAACCTATTTGCCTGTAGGCCTAGCAAGTCGTAAAACGGTTCTCAATTCTGAAATAATTTCGGCAAAGTAGGTAAGTCGTCTTAAATGGGGGCTTTTATAAATCTAAAAAACCACCATTACAAATTAAACAAATCGATTTTTTCCCTGAAAAAATTCTCTGAAACTTAGTTCCTCAAAAAATTCTCAAAAGCTGTCGAGAAGCCATCGAATTTAAATAATTTCGTAGAAGAACAATACAGTAAAAATATTTTATTTGTTTGTAAATTAAATAACTTAAGTGTAGTCGTTGTTTATGTTACTACACAAATTAAGGTATCTTAAATAAGGTGATTAAAACAGAAATACTGTAGGCATTTTCGAATTCATTGCATTGTCAAATACCTGAAACCTTTTATTAAAATCTTAAAGTGGTTTTATTAAAGGAAAATTATACACTTAAAACCAAGTGAAAAAAATAGTAAAACAAATTACAACACACTCTGTTGCAAGTGAACATAGTGATCATGGGCGTACCATAGAAAAATGTTGGTTGATACAGGGAAAAACTGGAATGACCAAATTGAAAAAGAGATTAATATGTGATAAGCTGCCTAGATATATAAATATTACTACCAGTGTGGAAAAAACCAATCGTCGGCAGTACAAGTTCTCATGTAGCGGCGTGTTATGCCAGTAAAAAAAGAATCAGTTAAAAAATAACTTCACTTGAAACCTACAGAATAAACTAGAACCTTTTTTTAATATTCTTTGAATATCATTAGAAGTCTACTTTATTATTTCGCTTCGTAAACCGTCTCTCCAGCTTTATTGTCAGCCACAAAAAAAAAGCTTTTCCAATCTCCACATAAAATATGCATTTAAAACCACGGTTTTCAAGTTGATATTCATTAATATTCATGCGCCGCTGTGTAATATTCAATGCATTAATCTTCACTCTCCTAGATTTATGCAATGCCAAGCTTGGACCGTTTCACTATTTCCCTTCTATTATCTGCATCTGCATCTGCATCTGGCCTGAGACAGTGAAGATTCAAGTGTTGGTGCAGAAACTGCTGAAACTCTCGAAGATAATGGTGCTATAGATATGAATTATGCTATTGGTTAGCACTTAAAAACTGATCTGTAAATGTTGGCGCTGCTAAACATATTGATAGTATAGGTTGTATAAATATATCCTCGTAGATTTGGATAGTGCGATAGATCTGCGCTTAATTATAAAATACGTTATAAAATGCTATAGATATTAGTAGTATTATTCATTTAGGGTAAAACGCCACTAATAGCAGGTGATAAGATATGTATTGAAAAAATGATATATTAATGTTAGTGTTGAAATTATTAAACATATTGGTGATTTACCTAGATATAAATGAAGGGAATATATCTGTTCAAAAAAATTATATTATAATGTAAGTTTTAGGGCTGAAAGTATCGAAAACATAGATGCAAAAGATATGCTATAAATATACGTGTATTAGTGCTAGAAACATTGAGACTACAGAAATAGGCTGTAGATATTAGTGCCTCGGATATCGAAGGACGAGATGCCGCTGCAATTTGTGTATTCATTTCCGCTAATTAATTTGAGCAACAAACTTCCGGGAGAGATCCGGCGGGGCGGATTTGAACTGAGGATAATTACATTCACCTGATATTGATATCTATATTTTTTTTATAAAGGTGAGTTCTTTCCCGTAGGCAGGTTCTTCCGACCAACACAGACATAGTCGAAATATAATCATGTTACGTTTTTTTAATACATTTATTTTTTCGGTATGAGGAAGGGATGGGTAGGAAAGAAAATTATTAGGGTGCTTCGGGGAAGGGAAACAGTATGCAGTATCGTGTTTTGATTTGACGCCAGTTTAATTATACTCGTATGCGATACAATGTTCGTAAATGTGATCGAATTCAAGAATTTATCGAATAATGTTTTGAAAACGATCTACTTTTTTCATATCGCCACTGTACTAGAAGAGAATGTGTGTTTTTGCAAATATCAAAATTTTCTATGAAATAACATGAAGTTAAAAGTACAATATATTTTTAACACACAATAATACCAGCTGACTGAAGCCAGTCGGACTACGGAGTTCTCAATAAGGGGAATGTTGTGAACCTAACGAATTTAAGGAGGGTAAGGAGATGGAAAAGGGAAGGTTGGTAACCTAGCTATTCAGCAACAACGTGTTGAATTTGAATGGTGATCTTTTACAAGGGTAATACCGGATGTATCTACCACTCTGGTAATATATCGATACATCAATTCAAGGCAGAAAAAATACTTCCTTTGTACATACAATGCTGTCACGCTAGGTCAAATAATAACTCTCATTAAATATCTACTGCCGCCGAGATATCGCAAGATATTTCTTTATAGACTTATAACATTTCACTGCAGATGGTGGTTGAAGGGTGTTAAATTATTATGTGTTTGCTTATCCATGGTGTGAAAAATATCTATTGTTTTTTAACTGCCGTTATACTTTCCAATTTCATTAAAAACATTTAGATGTGGATATTTCATTAATTATCATTATTATTACTTATTTGGACTTGTTCCTGTCTTTAAATTGTGTAGTAAGGACGAGCTTATTATTTTTATGATTTGTTAGGAATATGATTTATTTTCATTTTCCTTTCATTCTGCTTCTCTCTTAAATAGCCCTTTACGTTTCCTACGTATTAAATCTTTCTTGGTTCAACCTTTAAATATTTTCCTCCCCTTACTTTGCAGTGATCGCGTTTCCATTCCATTAAATTTTCTTTCAAACCCCCCCTTTAAGATTCTCTTCTATGATTTGCCTTTGCTGAGGGTTAATTTGCTATTATTCTAGTTCTCAATAGCTTCGATTATGAACCTGACCTTTTTGGATTATATATGATTCAACTTATTTTTATATTCGGCTTTTTAAAACGAACCAGTAGAACAAATAAGTTGTTTAATTTAACGATTAATTAAATAGACAACGGAATGATTTTCGGGGTCTTATTTTTTCTTTATATCAACGTCAAAGAGTTAAAATACGGTTGCAGTCAAGTAAATATTAAAAAAAAGCCTTAACATTTTTTCTTCAATTAAAGCTTATGACTCGAACTTCCACCAAAAGCTCTGACTCATCTCCAAATTTATTGTTACACTATTTGTTTTCCCCTCTTAAATGTGTTTGGCCATCAATAATCCACTTGTCAAAACCACCTCTCGTTTGTTTAGGTTGGGATGTTTAAGCCTTTGTCACTTTCGACTTACATGACCGAGATGCTTTACAATTGATCATTTTTTTATTAAACCTTGAAATGGCCCGAAAATCGGTCCTTAAAAGGACATAGCACTCCAAAAACGGGGGTTTCTCCGAGATTTAAATTTAAATTATTTTTTATGAATACATAACTACTTTACCAAATGTTTGCAATGGGTCCACTTGGGATGTAGAGGACATGTTTTTTGGAATTATAAAAATACTGACCCTTACCATTAAAATGCTTACCGTAGAACGGTTTCCAAAATTTCCAAATCGTTTTTCAGCAATAAAATTAAATTAAAGGACCAGATATAATAAAAATGTGGTAAATTAGAAACGTCCAGAGAGATTCCATTGAAAATATTTGTGATTATTGTAACATGTTTATAAGAATAAAATAAAATTTAAACCGTGGGTAGTTGGCTTTTCTAAACCTGCTACAGCAAGCGCGACCATATTTCGTAGTATCGTAGTGCGCCAAGCATTCGTTTTATCCTCTGGCGTTTCTACTCTTTCTGCATCATTTGTCGCATAAAATCTGGCTGTAACGGACATGTGCTCTGTGTTTAACGTCATATTGACTATAAATTAATTTTAACGTATTCTTAGTGAAAACTTATGTTTCTTTACATTTTGACTTTTTCAACCTTTAAATAAAGGGTTTTGTGTTTTTTGCAATTCGATAGAGCATGCAAAAAAATTAACTTACAAAAATTAATTTGTTCGATTTTTAAGACGCTCATTCTTTTTTAAGAGAGCCCTTTACCGATTTATTTACATACATTGGGTACTATGTTCTATTAATGGGGACAAAGTGAAAAAATCAATATAGCGCTAAGATCGAAACAACCCAACCTTAGTAACTTTTTAACACCTTTTTATATGAAGTAACATCACAAGAAAGCACCTCAATCTTAAACCAATGTTACATTAATATATATATATACTCGTCAATATAAAATAAAACTCGTACATGGTTACCAGTATTTCTTATTGGGGATCATAGTAATATTTCACTACCCTGTAATTTCATGATGTCAAGTGATAGTTTTTCTTTTCTTGAAGAATCATTAAAAAGAATGACGTAATAAATAGTTCATATCAGATTACTAATAATAAACTCATGATTATTCCATATGGAGAAACAGCTTTTTGTAAGTTTTCCTAGGGAAGCTTTTTATTCTTCTTAAGGAATAACGTATTTGAAAACAACTGTTTGGATCTTTCCTTTTTAACACAAATGTTTTTGTTTGTAAAAGTTAACAGAAGGAGTGATGAAGGAGTACGATGGTATTCCGCCCAGAATATAAAGTTTCGAGAAGAAATTTAATAACTTGTTGAAAAATGTAAATTGATTCTTAAAATTAGAATGCACAAAGTTCATTTTATCATCACCAATTCAATTTTGAACAAATTACTTTAGATTTAAATTATGATACTAAAACTCTACCTATTTAATAATGATTTCGCAAGTCCAAAAATTACAACATTATAGATTTTTTTTAAATTAGGGCATTTAAAAAAACATCATTAATCATTACGTTGTTTATATATGTATGTACTACAAAAAACCTTGCAAATGCATTATAGGTTTCAAAGTTGATTTTTTCACTGACCGTATTCAGCAGAATTATGTGTCAGTTAAATTTAAGTCCAGATATAGCGGATTCAATTCTCATCACAAATATATTATATATTTGACGGCCTGCATAGTCGAGTGGTAGCACACTCGACTACAAATCTATATATGTGTCTATAATATGTGTCATAACACATTTAATTGATATAAAATAAAATATAGTATATTTGCGGCACGTTCCAAAGTGGTAGATACTCTAAGTATCGCCCTGGTGAAAGACCATCATTCAGAATTGAAACGTTGCTTGAAACGGCTTTAGCCGTGTTTGGTGACTAGATCTGAATAGCCAGGTACTTCCTCATCTCATTCTTCTTCCCACTACCTTCAGCCTCACAACATAACCCTATTGGAGATGCCATAGTCTCACTGGCTCTAAACGGTTGGGAGCAGTTGAGACTCTTTTGCGGTATTCACGTAAAAAATATATATATATTTTAATATGTATTATTTATTTTTGTATTGCCTTAAGTCTGCCTTTACAGCTGTTGTAAAGAAATGTAAATAACCCATCTTTTAATTTCACCGAAAACATTTACGAAAATGAGTTTCGATGTAACGCTTGTTTTCCACAATGCAAGAGTGTTTGTAGAAAGACGAAATACCATCGGATCACATCAACAAGGGAAGCCATACGAAGGCTGCAGGCCGCGTGCTTGCAGCATATCAAGTAGACTACATTTGCCGAAGTGGCTACTGGTCAGTGAGGAAGGTAGCCACACTCCATTTTATAGTGCAGAAATATCGACCAACATGTACATGGCCTGTTCAAAAGAATAGGTGAATTTTGATTTTTCGCGGGCTGTGTACATTCGATTATCGTTTTTTTGCTGTTGTTATGTTGGTACACATATGTTTATCATATGTTAGCATTATCAACCATTTTGGGTTAGTGGTTTGTTTTTGACAACTGGAAAGGTTAGTCACGTTTTTGTGTGTTCTTCGATTTTTTACTTTAAAAAAATTGGATCAAAGAATAAAACCCATGATTTGTTTTTCCAGAACTCTAGGACGCTCATCGTCATTACCATCTTCTCGGCCTTCTGTAAAGCGCTTGTACCACTTATAAACACTCTGTTGAGACAAAGTAGACTCGCCAAATGCCACAGTCAACATTTTAAGTGCGTTGGAGCACTTTATTCCATTTTTAACGCAAAATTTAATACATATTCTTTGATCCATTTTTTTCAAAAGTAAAAAATCAAAGAACACACAAAAACGTGACTCACCTTTCCAGTTGTTAAAAACAAACCACTAATCCAAAATGGCTGATAATTCTAACATATGATAAACATATGTGTACCAACATAACAACAAAAAAAACGATAATCGAATGTACACAGCCCACGAAAATTCAAAATTCACCTTTTCTTTTGAACAGGCTATGTATTTGGTCGTCGTTGACAAATAGAACCGATGATTTTACTCTGGTTTATTATGGAGAGGCTGAGTTTCAGTATTTGGTTGCTTATCTGCAGCCTGTGGATTAATCTCTCAGTCGATCTTCACTCCCAGTGGTCTGATGATATTTTTTATTTTACTATGTGAATACCAAAAGAGTTCTGACTGCTCCCAACTTCCTGAAGCTAGGCATGCCAGACTATGGCATCCCCAATAAGGTGTTAATAATGCTGTGAAGTTGAAGGGAGTGGTTAGGTGAAGGAGATGGAAAATAAAAAGGTTGGATAAGTGGGGGTTCTGACTTTTGAGTATGGTAGAATGATAAGATTGAAAAACACGACGTTATTGATATTGCTGTAGCTGAAAACGATTTTTAGTTTTTTTCAAGATTTTCAGGAATTTTTCAGTTAGGTGGGGATAAAAAATCAAGCTTTTTTCGTTACAACAATATTGGTAATGTCGTTTTTTCAATATTTACACTCTAGCTCACTCAAAAATCACCGGTTGTGAAATACCTGACTATTCAGATCTAGTCACCAAACCCAACTATTGCATTTCAAGCAAAGTTTCGATTCTCAATGGTGGTCTTTTACCAGGGCGATACTTGGAGTATTTTACCACTCTGAGATGTGCCGCAAACACACAATATTTTATTTTATTCAAAGAATATGTGAAATAATACATAAATTAAATAAAATTTATTCGCGCCCGCCAGAACTCAAACCCGCGACCTCCGAATTCGTAGCCGAGGATCTTAACCGCTCGACCACGGAGGTTGTCAATTTGAACAATTTTATCTGACATAAAAGTATTGTATAGTAACAATTAGCGTAACTGCATATTAAATTTATTTGTAAAACAGTAAAAAGTTCGTGTCAAACCCAATATTTTCATTTTTTCAAAGGCCTTAATCGATGTAGGTAATTAAACTGAACTAAATCACCTCCACATCGCACACTCACTTCATCTTCGACTGGACATTATATTAAATAAGTAATGATTTTTCCGATGATAATATTATTATCATCAAATAAACATTAAAGGACAGCTTCGTGATATACAATAAACAATAAAATTTTGACAAACCAGAAAATATTTGTTTACTTACTAGTGTTTAGAAAGCTATATTCTATGGGAGGAATCAGAACTTCACGCTTGGCTGGGTAATTTGTTACGGAGACTTCGGAAAATAATGAAGGTTTCAATAACCTTAACGATCGTCAGTCATTATTTTTTATGGCGTTGAATATTTTGAAGAAGAAATAACGTTAGATTAGGTCATAAAAAAATGCGTGGTGATTTTTTTGTGATTTCAATTCTAATTTAAGTAACCATGGAATATACTTACTAGTAATTAAGTATATTCCATTAAAAATTAAGGGTTTTATAGTATTATGAAAATTTACGGAGAGAGTTTTTACCTATATGAAATATAGTGTAGACCAGAGCCATTAATGACACCAATTGTATTTTTCAAACAATCTTCGATAGAATATGTAGTAAATGAGAAATATATATATATATATTTTTTTTTTAATTTCACAAGTCTCATTTTAATTCAGGGTTGTTTTTGAACCAAAATGTTATTTTATTCCCTTCCCGAGAGAAAAAAATTCCAGGAAGCCAATTTTCCCTACGTAAATAAATTGGCAGTAATTATGCAGAAAGCGTCCAACCCCAAAAAGATAAAACTTAGAAAAGGGCGTTTGAAATTATGACGATAAAAAAGCATTAAAATGCCTAATCAGCCTTTTCTTAAGTGAACATCAGTATTTTTTTTAGCGTTATTAAAAATAGGTAATTTATAATCTACCAATGTGTTTATTTAAAAAAAATGTATTTCTTGTGTTATGCTACATTTTGTAAAGTTTTTAAACTTTAATTTAAGTCAAATATAATAATTACCGAAAATCTATTGCGTTTGGAGCTTGGATATATTCAGCTGATATAAATCTCGTATTTATCTATAAGAAAACATGTAAAACTCGATTTTGGAAAATTGTGAGTTGGACGCTTTCTGCATAACTACGTTCAATTATAGCTAGAAATTATTTAAAAAAAAAAACAGTACTACGTTTGTCAAAATATCAAGCATTTGTATTATAATAATGCCACAAGTCACTGGTATTTAGAGTGCAAAGGCTAGGGAAATGTTGAAATTTGCTTAGTTTGAGCTTACGAGCACGTTAGTAAGATATTGCAGTAAAACCGTACGACGGAGCACTTAGTCCACTTGGCAATTGTCCGGTGCCTTCATGTCTCATACGGCCCGAACCTATTTGGAAGGGCAACTTAGTAAAAACCTGTCACCAGTCGTATCCACTTATAGGGCCCGTCCCTTATATGGGGGTGGCATTGCGCCCGCCTCCCTCCCCTTTCCACCCGTCGCACTGCCCGCTGTCCGCTGCCTCCGCATTAATTCATTGCATTTAGGTATTTCTCGGATATTTTTATTTAATTTTAACCGACATCTGTCAGGAATGAACATTGCGTCGTTAAGGTTTTGCAAGAGCCTGCGTGTTGCGTAAGTAAAAACGAGATTTCTCATTTTTAAACTGCGTGCGGAGCTATTGTGTATGGCAAATGAGTTCGAAATAGCGACTTGTAGTAGCGCGTATCAATCGAACATGCCCCACGTTTTACCGAAAATCTTTGACAAATATATTTTTTGAAAATGGAATTGAACTCCAAAACATCTGTCACGATATTATTAAAATAGCAAAACTAAAAAATATTTTTTTTTTTTTTAAATTGAATCAAACTCTAATTTACACATTAACAAAAGAGATTCATTAAATTAAATATTTCGTTTCCATTTCCCATCCATTACAAACAAATAAAATAAGCACTTTCCTTTAGTATGATTGTCTAACGATAAATAGTTATAGTTTCATAGTAAAATAATCACGTTTAGAGATTCAATACCATAAAATAAATCGTATTTCTTAAATCAATTTTACTAACGACTAATCTAAATATCAAAAAATCTGAAAGAAAAAACATTGAAAATATCATACACATTTATAAATTAATGAACGCTGCTATAAACAGCTTCTATGGTATATGAAGAGCAAATAGTTTAATTTCAAATAGTTTATTCATTGCTCTCTTTACAGACGTAAAGCCTCCCGCAACAACCTTTATTCCAATACCGCTACATAAAAACACGCAAAATAAGAACGAAGAACGGCGTAGTTGTAAAGCTTGTCTTTGACTTTCCTGGTGTGCCATAAAACATAAACCAGTCATCCGAGGGTTCAAAAATGAGATTTTTCTTCTACAAACTCCTATGCATAATTTTAATCCCCAGCGGAACCTCAAGCATCCTTATCTTGCGCTGCAGCTTCGATTCTTTGCGGGTTAATTCTCTCCTTGCGCAACTTCTGCATTTTTTTAAATCTCTCTGGACAATTTAGTTTTGTATGTCTGCAACCTTTACTACCAGATATAACGTTTTTAGTTGTTTAGTTAAATCTCTCCTTGCGCAACTTCCGCATTTTTTAATCCCTCCGAAAAAAATTGTTTTTTTTTATGTCTAGAACCTTTACTACCAGATATAACGTTTATGGTTTTTTAGTTTATTTTATTTAATTCTCTCCTTGCGCAACTTCTGCTTTTTTTTTAAATCCCTCCGAAGATTTTTTTTTGTCTACAACCTTTACTACCAGATATAAGGTTTTTAGTTTTTAATATGAATCACGCACAAGTATCCTACTGGCACCTGACAGTGAAACACTTGAGGTACGGCAACCCCAGCTGGGAAATTCATTTTGGCGAATGGAAAACACAATAGAAGAAGAGAGGGTTGATGTTGATTAGGAAGATCTTAGGTATATAAACCGAGTCATTAAATCACAGTCAAATTCAGTCACACCCAAACCATGCATTTAATTTATCTATATCAATTGTAAGGGATAACCTCAAATTAGTTGAAAAAAAACTTTATTTGAAATTCGTCGGGTTCTCAACTCGCGGCATCTGTGCTCGAAGATTGCGGTGATTTTGTGTCAGATACGCATCTTACGTGGAATTGCATGGAGATTAGGGCGAGAAAGAGGTGATTATTCATATGATGAAATTGAACAAACATCAAAAATGTCTTCGTTGGAAAAGCGTAGGAAAGACTTTGATTTAATTTGCATTTTCAAAATTGTTAATTGCATTATTGACTTACCTTATTTGTTGCAACTCATTCAGTTCAACATTTCTTGCAGTAGACTCAGAAACAATGAATCGCTGTTCCTCAATTATCACTCTACTAATTATGGGTGTCATTCTTCACTCTCTACTCTCCAAAATGTCGAGACTTGTTAACTCAAGCCATGGTCTTAGAATTTTTGGTACAAGTCTAAATGATTTTTGACATTCTTTACGACTCCAAACCAAAACCTTTACTTGACCTTGACTTTGGCTTTATTATTCTTTCTAATCTATTTTTTTGTCATTGCTTCATTAAAATATTATGTATGTGCTGTTTTTTTCTCTGTTGCTCTTTTTTCATTTCGTGTTCTGATTTTTTTTTGTAATTGGACAATAGTTGGTTAGTACATAAATAAATAAAAGTTTAAAAGAGAGATCAGGCAAGTTTTTGTGAATTTTCACATTTACTTGATATTGCGGGTTGTGTATTGCACACCCATTATCATCGTATTTTGAGTTTGAAGGGCTTGGCACAAATAACAAACGTAATGCGAGTCTTAAGCTGTATACTCGTACATTCTTCAAAAGCGATATCATTCCATAAAAATATTAAACGAATGCCCCTGTCATATAAACACCTTCGAGAATTTACCATCGCCTTATACATGGACATGAATTCAACATGCTACCACTTTCACTAAACGAATGCCTTTTCCATACCCACAAGTCTACGATGGACATAAATAGCCCGAGAGATGCCTATCCGCGGTCACTTGGCCCGAACAGGAAGCTAAGTGGAAGTGGACTAATTAAATGACCGTATTAACTCCAATGAGAGGTAATGTAATCGATCGATTGGTTTCCGCATCATGAATTATTGTATTTTTACAGCATTCAACGGACAAATCCTCTGGCAGGTGCTTGGGCCAAGGAAAATGCACTCACATACACATAATATTACGTGAGTAAATATATACGTAGTACTGTCATATAGCAGTTAAGGGTTGCCGGAAAACTTTCGTTAAAAAAATATATATCGTCGCCGGAAAGGCAAAAAGGCTGAAGCGCCATTTCGGGAAGTTTACACCAGAGCACTTTTAATTTATTTTTTTACAATAAAATTCATAAGTCTTCAGTTTTTTTAAAGTTAACTCACTGAGTTACCCGAAAGGACAAAAAGTTTAAAAAAAGTCCCAAACTTGTGTGGCTTGAGCCAAGCCTTCTTCGCGATTTTCTCAACAAGTTTCATACTTGTTAGTTTTACTATAGGCAAAATAACACCGCATTTCTACAATAATGTCAACAAAATATTTTAACTGTAGTAAGAGAGAAAAATTAGGAAAGCATCGTTAAAGAAGGTATCACAAATTTTGCCACATTGTTCTAAAGATATTTAGAGTAGCTTTTGTCATTATTTATTTACAACTTATAATATTGTTTATCACCATCTTGATGCATTACAGCAAAACCAAAACTGGAAAGTTTAGTAAATAAATAAATCAGGACAAATACTTACCCGTGCATTTAATAATGTTTTCCAAAGTACGTACATTAAAATCCGCTGTCTACGTGCGAATCAAGATCTAAATCTGATTATTATAATACAATAATTAATATTCCTCGGTCAGCCCGTTCGCCATTTTGCATATTTCGACGGACGGCGCGTCCACCGGAAACCGGAGCCCGCCGGAAACGACGCCATCTTGGGCGAGTGTTTTCAATGAAGAGCCGTTAGCAAACTGCGCACGCGCGGGTGTATCATTTCGAATAATGTTTTAATCAGACATTTAATGATTCTTGGAAGCGATTGTTGACATTATTGGGCTTATCTAGGTGCGATCAATACTGATTTATTGTTTGGAATGTGATGATGTATATAACATTGCTTATGGCACCCTTAGATTCAGGCGCCAGTAATCTAATCAATAAAAATGGAATCAGAATATAATTGGTAATAGTTTTGTAAAGTTGAATACCTAGAAAAGTTACTAGTAAAAGTACTAGTTAGTTGTACGAAGATAATCTTCAAAGAAGCAATGATTGAAGTTTGAAGCAAGGCTTGAATGTTTGCTTAATCCACTGGAAAATTAGTACTTATTAGTAGTTCTCCGCTTAGGGTAAAAAATGTAATTTTATGGATTTTTTTGCAACCTTATTTAATATCTATGCGATTACTATCTAGTTAGCGTGTAACTATACCTTCACTTAAAGATTCTAACTAATATTTTATCGAGTTGCGCTTTATTCCTATAATTACTCACCCTCTCGACTATGATTATAAAATTGATAATATTTCCCATACATCTGTCAATGAAATTAATGATCTCGGCATTACTTTCGATTCTAAATTAAATTTTCTCTCACATATCAATATAATAACAAGTAAAGGTTTAAAATTGCTAGGCTTTATTCTTCGAAATGCCAATGAATTTAAAAATATTTCTACATTGAAAATCCTGTACTCTTCACTAGTTCGAAGTCAAGTCGAATATAATTCTTCTGTCTGGTCCCCTCACTTTAAAATCCACTCTGATTCCATTGAAAAATTGCAACATAAATTTCTAAAATACATCAACTATAAACTCGGTCTACCTATTGAAACCATAAATTATAATTATTTAATGAAAGAATTAAAATTACTAAAACTTTCAGACAGGAGGCTTGTTTCCGACTTGACTTTTATTTTTAAAATTGTTGATGGTATTATAGACAGCCCTGATTTACTTAGCTTAATTACCTTCTATGTACCTAACAGATCCACTCGATCCAAAATTCTTTTTAAATGTAACAACAATATCAGGACTGAGTCATTTAAATACTCGCTTGTACCTAGATTGCATGCAGTGAGTAATTCAATCGCTGAAATAGTAGATATATTCAACTGCACTGAATCTAGTTACAAGAAGGCTATAATAACATACCTCTTTCTAAAATACTAGTGTTAATTTTCATGGGCGTAATCAAATCGTCGCATCAAATGTTTTTGGGCGCATTGTTATTTTTTATGTCATTGTTATTTTTTATGTCACTGTTATTTTATTTTATACCTATGTTATGTAAAAAGCCCATGAGGGCGTATAAAAATAAATAAATAAATAAATAACTTCATCGGAGATTTATTTGATTGATTAGGTTTTTGTGCAATTGTTGTGTTTTCGAGAAAATCATTACTGAATATAAAGTCTCCGAGGTAGAGAACATAATGAATGTAGTTAGGTACCTAAAAGCCCTATTATATTATTTATTCTCTATCTTCTTCGGTAAAGTTTTCCAGCGTCAAATTTTCACACGTCCTCTTCGATATAGAGATTTTTTTCAGTTTTTAATTATATTTTTGTGAGGGTTGGACGTTCGGCTGACAGTCGAATGAAACGAGTTTGAATGGCTCTCCGAGTACCGACTTACTCTATTTTAAACACGAATCAAGCATATTGATTAGGTCTGAACAATAAATAATACGTCATTTAAAAAAAGGCATGGTGATTGAACAACTGCTTACAAAATACGTGATTTATTAAATCAGAAACAATAGAAATAAACTTTTAAGGAGTAACGACATAGTTACGTAATAAAATAATGGATTTTCAGTGACAAGACTCAGTTAATTAGCTTTACTTTATTTTGATATTTACACAACTTTATTATTGTGTGGAAATTTCAGGATAAATGTGTGATATTTTTCAATGTCACGTTTTGCACCTTAAAAATGAATTCAATATGTAATTAAAGATTTCCATCCAGTTTGGTGACCAATTTTCCCGAATAACGAGTTTCCACCAACAGCTAAATTATTAATTTAAAAAACGGATAAAAACATGAAAATGTCAAATAAATTCAGTTTGTTTTTAAATACATAAATTATTAATTAATAAAAAAACAATCAAGTCGTAATTAAGTGCCTAATTGAAACCCAAGACTACGATGATAGTTAACTTGTATTAGTACTTCCTTTAAAATCAATTTTCCTTTTATAACACAAAGCTGTTAGGCGAAAGTGTATTTATGGAGACAGGTGGGTAGGTAATCATTGTTAACAAAAGTTTTTCTGAAACCCTTGGAAACTCGCTGGTAGACAGCATTGCTTATATCGAAAAGTAATTATTCCTAACGTGAAATATATAAAAATGGTTTTAAAAATCATACGAAAGCTGCACAATGGCAAAAAACAACAAAAAAATTGTCTGCTTTTATTATAGAAGTACTAAAAAAAACTTATTAGTAAAAATTTGCTATTTGAGTTTTTTTGGCATATTTGAGCCATTTTTCGACATTATTAAATATTTTGACATTTTTATAGTGTTAATATGTCTAATTAATTATAAATCCAGAATTTAAACTATGTTTTCACCACAGGATTTAGATCTTATAAAACGCATTGTTCAAAAGTAATTGTCAAAAATCATCAAGATGGCATTGAGGCAATAATAAAAAATATACCATCAACGTGCTACGTCGTTTATAATTTCGCGATTCAAATATCATTAAGCCATCTGAGGATGCATAATATGATAATGTTTTCATTGTTGGCTTTGGCAGAATACGTTTTTTAATTTACCGAATTTCTAATCAATATTATGAAAACGTTTGGATAAACAAATGAGCTAAGATTTCTCTGAATCGATAAAGACCCATTCATATTAATGATTTAAAGATTTTGAATAGCATTGCCTATGCAATTGTACTTAATATTCCGCAGACATTTTTTTTAAATGTTCAATAAGTTTTTTGCACCCCCTAAAGTGGGTGGTAATGAGTCAAGCCTGATATTTATGAAATTTGAATGAATTCATTATGCATTCGTCGCCAAATTTTGTATTGCGTTAATATCAATCCATAATTTTAGGACCTCCGTGAAAGAGTGGCAAACTCCTTGGCCTCGGGTTCGGCGGTCGCGAGCTTGAACCCGACGAGGGTATTTAAAAAATATTCATGCGAGTTTTTCTACACTGAGAACCAGAGAAGAAGATATATATATATATATATATATATATATATATATATATATATATATATTATATAGTATAGCACTGGCGAGAGAAAACCTTTTGGAATATAATTGGTTTTTGCTATATTCAATGGACAGATCTGAACAACCGGGTACTTTCCTGAATTTCAGAACTGCCTAATTGGAATGCCATAGTTCTACTGGCTCGGGACAGTAGTAACTGTTGAACGTTACCAAACAAAATATTGTATTTAATCGTTGTGAAAGTAGACGTATTTCTTTGTTTGAGTGAACCAACAAATTTTCTTTTTTCCACAAGATTTATGACAACGAGGGTTCGCAGAAAATATTTATCTTGCATTCTAATAATTAAACACTTTAATTTCTCTGTGCGTGCGAGTGTGACATTTTCGAAATTGGAACTTATATATAGGTATGTGTTCCGAAAATTATCAAATTATAAAAAGAGTTTCAAACCCAGAAAAGCGATAAAGTACATGCCTATAATATATTTTACCAGACGATTATTTTTATTCTATATTTAAAATTATTTATTAACTCTCCCGTGATTTTTTACCGTTAACAGCTACATATATAGAAAAATGGTGGATTTAAGCAACTAATAGTTTTTGATTGTGTAGAAACAAAATTTCTCGGCTTTCATCTTGGCAAGTCAAGTTACATCCGGTGATTTTTCACGGGTAACAACTAGACAATAATAATAATGAAATACCAGATAACCCCTGCATACAGTACTTACGTAATCTATTTGTTTTGCCAAATTGACGAAATGGCCAATGTTCCACGTAAATGCAAATGTAACCGCAAACGGTGGCATAATGGGAAAACGTCGGTCGAATTGTTTACGTCAGGGATAGTGATGGACACAATTGAAAAATTGAAATAATCGAATGATATTTTGAACAAACCGCTTGGACATACAATAACGACGACCGAAATTAACATCCCTTAAAAAACTACGACGTCTTTCAAAAACTTGTATTACGCCGTTTTAAAGAATCTTTAATAGATCGAGTCTTTAATTCTTAGAATGAGTATGGTTATTTTTGGATAAGAAATATTACGATTTTTTTTAATCGATTATTTTATATTCGATTTTTTTTTTAAATCGAAGAGTGGTATTTTCGACATTGATAGTTTGATTATGCTCATCGCTAGTTCAGGAACGAAACTGTATTAAAATACTCTACGTGTATTAATCCCCTTTGGGCGATGCAATGGCGGATTTGCGCGGGCTGGTGACGCAGTGCCATATTGTTATTGCAAATTAAAATAATAATAATTGCAAATGAACGCCCGTATTTGGCACAATAACCAACAATAGAACACTAGGCGGACAATGGCTGCCGAATGAAATAGCAAGGCTTGGTCATTCTTTATCCTAGGCTATACAACGCGGGTATTATGTGAGTAAGTACCTCATTTATTGTGAAAACGAATAAAATTATATTAAAACGAAGAGATTAAATGTTCAACTATTTCGAAAATGCTTCCCACAATAGCGTGATTACATTTTCTGGAAAGTGGAAAACACTACGAAGTGGAAAATCTTTATCCTTCTCGCAACAAACGTCCTTGAATGGTGAGCTCTGGCATCATGACATTTGCATCCCTTTTTCCGTCTGCAAATTATTTTTAGCTCAAAATTTCATCGTGTCATTCAATTTACTACTCGTTGAAGTCGGGTAGCTAACTATTGGAAAATCATAAATCTATTGCATTTATTATAATTAAAATCGAGAGAATAACCCATAACAATTGAAGGGTTATAAAAATATTGGTTATCTTAGTAATTATCGCCCTAATGACAGCTATTTTATATTTTTCAAACTCCTGCTACTATCATAATAAGCGGAATATGTTGCTTGTACAATGATGGAGAACTTAGCTAGCAGAGGAATCGAACCCACGATGCCCGGTTGGGAATCCGACGCGTTTGTCAACTCAGCTACTAACCGGTCTCTATCGTACCTTTCTCTCTAACTATTTCTTTGACTCCACAATTTAAAACAACAAAAAATTATAGTGAATACCGCACAAGAGACCCAACCGTCTAGAGCCAATGAGACTATGGCATCTCCAATTAAGGGTATGTTCTGAGGCTGAAGGTAGTGGGGAGGGGAAGAGGAAGGTTGGGAAGTACCTGGCTATTCAGATCTGGTCACAAACACGGCTAAAGCCCAATCAACAGTAGAACCCGGCGCACAAAAAAAAAGTGTCTACCTTTGTATTCAGCAGGTGCCTTAAAATTTTCAAATGTCTTTTTTACACAGGTCAGGGTTATTTGACCTCAATGTGTGACCTCCATAAAACCACGTTTCATTGACAAGCGTGAAAACATCTAAGTACACGCAAATATTTTAGCACATTAGACCAATTGTTGCAGCAAAGAAAAAAAAAGTAGTTCTTAAGTAAATGTAATTTAAAAATAATATGGAGACAGAAAATTCCACCATACGAGAATAGGTTATATTAAGCTTCATTGATTATTTTTTTTCAGAGGAATTCACTAATCGCTAATCAATCACTAACACAATTTTGTAATAAAGTATTTTTGGGAACATTTTAACATCCACTCTCTTAATCAGTTAAAACTTTTTTCTTTAGTTTTTTTAAAAATGCTGTTATTTTTTACGGTGAAGCACTCTTTGCACGACCTTGGAATTCTTACAAAATCACACACTCCCTGTACATGTAATGATAAGGTTGAAATTGCCTCATAACGTCAGCTGCCTGTCTCGATTTATGAAAAAAAAGTTATATTTTATTATGTAAGGGTCTGGCATAAATTTAGAAATATTTTCCAGTCACCATCGACCTTTGAGAATTTTATTTTCCAAACTATACAATAAAATAAAACCAGAAAAAACGTTTCCAATAAGGAAATTAGACATATCAAAATATTTTACCGCACTAATACTTTT
This sequence comes from Drusus annulatus, assembly GCA_022651775.1. Classification (NCBI taxonomy): domain Eukaryota; kingdom Metazoa; phylum Arthropoda; class Insecta; order Trichoptera; family Limnephilidae; genus Drusus; species Drusus annulatus. The sequence goes on along the minus strand of JAGWCC010000237.1, from coordinate 326,107 downwards.
GAAGGTTTGTAAAAAGATATATAATAAAAAATGTTAGGTACAACTTAAGGCCATACTGTGTTTCATTCGCAGTGTTTTATTTAAGATTCTGGAATAATTCTAGGCATTCAAATTTTCAAACCAAAAAACATGATTTTCTTAACTTTAAAGATCGCCAACCATTGCCCTAAATGCATACCTACCCTCAGACTGTATTAGATTTTATTAAAATAATAAGGACCAATTCGTTCAAAAACTTTATTTTTGACTAGCATAACAAAACAAAACTGTATGCAGTAGAAATAAAAAGAAAAATTAAAACACCTACACATAAAAAAAGTATTGGGGGAAAAATACCTTTATTTAATGCAACCAATTTGGTTCATAAATGTTTATAACATTATTTAAGTAACCTTCTTGGGCTCAATTAAAAGAAGAGATTATAACATAATTTTCAAAAATGTACATCACCACCAAAAAAAATTATGCACATTCAGTTTCTTTCAGCAAAATACAATAATGGTACATAGAAGAAATTTTATTTAGAAGATTTAATAATGTTTTAGCCAGAGTTTTGATAGTTCCATAGAACCAAATAATAATCCTTGGATAATTCAATTGAAATGGAATAAATAGTTTAAGCTTTAGCTGCTGTCATTCTACAAATTTATATGAATATCTTCTTCTTCTGTGGTTCTTTCACCAATCTGAGGTTGACTATCATAAGGGCAGTTTAACCTTACAGCCTTACAGTCTTAACCTTAGCCTCGAACAATTCAGCGGAACCGCACTTGTACCAGTCACATATTATGCTTTGAAGCCATGAGTTCTGGGGTCCGCTATAACCTCTTAATTCCCCGAAGTCAGTTTAGTTGACGAGACTTGCACAATCTAAAAGTAAGTGACCTGAGGAATAAGGTGGTAGGCCGGTCAATGTGCCTCCCGACTTGATCAATATTCAAATCTCTATGAAAATAACGATTAAATTTGTAGTATTAGTAAGAAGCATCTTGATAACGGTCTAAACAATAACAAAAAAATGGAAAACGTTTTTTTTAAACCTATATGTTGCCATGCGTACAAGTGATATTATGAGTTGATAGTCTGTGCCTCCAGGCCTAAGAGGATACAATTGTATAATAGAAAATAAATAGTGCTGCATATAAATTGCGTTGAAAGGGGTTAAGTCATCACTGTCTTTTAAGTACTGTTATTTACAATAAGTCAAAAGAGTCACCAAAGAATACAAGGGTTCTTATTTAAAAGTAATTATTACTTCATTGGTTGGAGAAGAGTAAGTCAAATTCGTAGAAATTTGAAAATTGATAAATTCACAGAAACGCCAGTGTTTTTCAAATCCAATTGTCAATTCACATCAAGAAACAGATCAGCTTATAAAAATTTACTGTATTTATTCCTTTTTACAAGGAACCGATGTTAGATTAAGATATATTAATAAGGAAACAAAATACTAGAAATATCTAAATAAAAATAAATTAACCTTAAATTCATTAAAAATATTATCCTACTAAAATGAACGCTACTAAAAATTATATGAGCAAAGAATATAAAGTTTTACAAAACATGTAATTTTTTTTTATAATTTTAGATTCGGATATGATTCCTCGAAAGCACCAGATAAATTTACATTATTATTAGATTAAAATCATGATTTTTTTTTAAATTTCTTAAAATGATAAAATGATTCATTGAAAAAATATTGTAATTATAGAAAAAAAATTAGAAAATTAATTGCATTTCGACAAAGTTAAGATTACCTTAATATAGTTTTTAATATGAAGGGTTTAACAATTAATCTAAAAAAAAGTTTACGACTATATTATTTAGAAATGCAACCAACATACACAAAATTTATAAAAACAAACGAAACTGTTCATGAGATGGTCTTATAAAAATATAAAACATTTTTTATGAAAAAATAGTTATCGAAATGATTTCATAAAACAAACCGTAATATTCTCAATTAATTAATGTCATTCTTGCTAACATTTTAGTGCAAAATTTAGTTAATATTGTTTTTGCTACTTGTGAATACATTTTTATAATGTAGTTGGGTATTTTATATAAAAGTTTACAGTCATATTACACTTCTGAAATTGGCTTAAAAATCTTATTTGTTTATATTTAAGAGAAGCAATTATGATGTTTTAGAGGATAAATGATATAAATTTGATTTTTACTTAGGGAATAAAAATTAAATGTGTTCCATTCAAAGAAAAAGTTAATACCATATTTTTTTAAATATGTTTTCACTGGCTATCACCAATTCAATTAGGTCTCAAGTGCCAAACTTTGAGTAAAAACGGAAGCTCTTTGTAAAACATCATTAATTAAATCAACAATTGTATCTCACCTTTAGTCTTTCAGCACTTTATTCAATTTCTAAAATAAAGATGAACACTCAGAGCGCAAATTTCTAAACTATAATTTTAAAATCATATTTATCAAAAGTTGATGGTAGAAGAAATAGGTGGTAAATAGCCATAAAATATTGAGAATTTATTATCAGTAGTACCTTGGGGAAATGATGAGGTCCACAATAACAACAACAAAAACAAAACAAAAGAATCAATAACATAAATATGAAGAAGTTCAGTTCTTTTGAAAAAAATTCTCAACATATTTTTTTGTTTTTTATTCTCAAATATTTTTACAATCACTCCTAACAGATATCAAACTCTCCCCTAATCATCCTTTTTCCCTCAATAAAGCAACTGTCCCACTAATGAAAATGTTTTTGTTTAGTGCACTGTGAAAATGGAACACATTCAAATGTGAAAAAACTCTTACAAAATAATACCCACTTCAATTTCGAAATAATGTAATTATGTTGGTACCTATGACTTTTAAACTATTAACATAACACAAGGTTGATGAAACATAACTAAATGATCATTACTAATTACAAAACAGTTCTATTCACCGTAATCGTGTATTAGAATAACTGACTCAGATGCTTATCATTGTTTAATAAAATAAGGGTTTGATTTAAATACCTCACATTCCAACAATATCATTACACTGCAGAATAATCCCATAGTTAAGCATAAGCACTATATTCATAAGTCTCGCCGTATTAGGTAGCCAATTAATGATGATAATAAACTGCCGTAGTAAAACCTTGGAAAATCCTTTGGCAAAATGTTAAATAATAGAGTTGTCATTTTCGTTAGTTTAACCAACAGGTGCATGAAATCAAGGTTGGAAATACTTATTCTGACAGGACAATGAAGGAATTAATTTATATTTATGACCATATCATGCTGTAAGTGTGAAAAACTAAATAATTTAAGCAAATAATGATTTTCTTGGTATGCAGTCGATAACAAACCTTTTTTGTAAGAAAAATATGATTAAAATATACATTAATAAATGATATATGGAGTAACTGGTATCAAAGTTAAGGCACAGTCAATAAATGTGCATAAAATTTCAAAATGCATACAACCTTTCGGCAGTAAAAAAACCTCAAAGTAAAAAAATGTATTTGTGCTTTTACTTTGAAGTTTCGTACCTAGATGGCGGTAGTCACAGCATTTACGAAAGTGGTTGCATTATCTTCAATGCATTTTATTTACTAATTTGAGTATAAAATTCATGATTTTCTTATTACTATGTATAGAAAATTTTACAACAAACAGTGATTTCTGATTATGATTTTAGGGGTTGAACTGATCTATTTATTATCAATGTAAAATTAATTTTAAATCAAAACTAGAAGTGTTAAAAACCTATTTTAACTTACATAGTCATAAACTGTAACCATGTAATATCAAGTTATTAAAATAATTTATTAAGGTTTGATATAATGAGGTACGTAGCACAAACAATAGGTTTTTTTGTAATAATTTGGTATAATTGTGTTAACTGTCAAAGTTGACTATTAGTAGGTCATCATAATATGTTTGTCAAAAAATGAATTACATAGATTCAATGATTATAAAAAATGATTAGTGAGTATGATAACCTTTAACCTTTTACCGAGTGAGTTTTGGCAAACAAAACTGCATATGGGAAGTGAGTTTTTTTATGTGATTTTTTTTTCTTTATGCGGCATCATATCAAAAAAGTTTTAATCAAATATTTTTAATATTTATATGTTACTTTTTCGTTTGAATGACAAGGTTTGTCCATACTCGTCAAGAGGTCAATAAATAAAGGGTTAAGTAAAGAATAATTACTTGATCCAGTGAAAGATGTGATATCAAAACTGATAAAAGGAAGACCTTTCCATAAAAATAGTAAAAACAACTGTACACTGTTCACCTTTCAGCAATTTAATTCAATTCAGCAAAAAGGTATGTGGAAAACAATAACAAAAGACGTTAAATGCTTCTGTCATAAATAATTATGAATTTGATTTTCTTATTGTCATAGTTGAGTGAGATTGCATTTAGCTTAAGTTGTCTTCCTGCTATATCTATCTTTTAGAAGTTGGTCAGTTGCTTTGATTGGGTTTTTTTTCTGGCGATCTGTTGACATTTGAGGTGAGTTTTGTTTTTAAAAGTTCTAGTAATCAAGTCTCACTGCATTTTAAATTTTGTTTGAGTTTATCATCGTCATTTATACTTATCCTGTATATCCCTATATCCTTTTATTGCTCTTGAAACTGTAATTACACAATAGTTAGCAATTAGTTGCTATAGTTTTAAGCGAATTTATTCCTGGCACTTTCTTGGCCTAGTTTAGGTTTACTAAAATTTTAGTGGCTATCTGTCTGTCATTTGTCCCTGGCAGTTTCTTAATGTCGGTTCATAGAAGTTTTAGTAGTTATCTGTCTGTCATTTGTCCCTGGCAGTTTCTTAATGTCGGTTCATAGAAGTTTTAGTAGTTATCTGTCGGTCATTTGTCCCCGGCAGTTACTTGGTTCATTAAAGTATTAGTTCCTCTTCAGTTTCTTGGTCTTGGTTTGTTAAAGTGTTAGTTCAACTGTCTGTCATTTGACCTTGGCCCTTTATTTTTCTTGATTGGTTGAAGTGTTTATTAGTTGCTATCTCTCAGTTATTTGTCCTTGAAAATTTCTTGGTGTTGGTTAATTAAAGATTTAGTTTTTATCAAGTATTCTTCTGCCATTTATTCGTAGCAGTTTCATGTTCTGATTGTAGTTATTTAAAAAAAAGATGTTCACAGATCGGCAGTCATTATTTAAGTTTTACTTGCTATTCCCCTACCACTTTCCATGTTATCTTAATGTAGTTTTGTCGAAGTGTAGGCAGTCACACATTGGCAGTCAATTCCTTTAGTTTAAGTTGGAGTTATCTTCCTCGTGTCAATTTCTGCCCGTCCTGGAAAGGTCCTGGAGGCCGTTGGTCTGGTTGTTGCTGTTTTGCTGTTGTTGTTGCTGTTGTTGCTGTAGATGGAGCTGTTGCTGTAATTGCTGTTGCTGGGAGGCAGTGGTGGTGGTCTGCGAGGCGGCCGCTGCAGCCATCGCCATTGATAGAGGGATGGTGATGAATTGTGGTTGGCCAGTGCCACCTGGAAGCCGATAGTAATGATTTAGTAATAATACATACCATCTAAAAAATACTAAAGGAAATTCCCTAAAGAGGGCAAGATTAGTTAGGTCAAAACTAGTTGGCTTTAAACTCAAATTAAGTGGTGAATCAAGTCATACAATGTTGAAGCCAGGCACTGTTGTGTTTAAACTGATTGAATACAACCTTCAATTAAGTGGTGTATGCAAAGATAATTGTTTTGATTATTAAATTTCAATAGCAATGAAGTATTTTTTAGAACGATTTTTAGTCAGAAAATGACTAGCAATATATTTATTTTATAGAATGAAAAAATCAAAATCATTGTTTTATTGTTTTATGCACAACAGAAATCAAACACAATTTCGGTGACCGTATCACAATAAAGTTATTAAATAACAAAAATAAATTATTTTCAAACATACATCAAAAATGTATCAACACAAATAAAATGACTACTGGTAGTCTAGTTTTGCGAAAATAACGAAATGTTGATGAGTCAGTCTCTCCGCAAAATTATTGCAGTACGAATATAAGAAGTTTTCTCTCAAATAAAAAATAATTGCAACCCTCTAAAATAATTTTATAATATTACCATACACACCTTGTTCCTGTGCTGCTGCAGCTAAACTCAGGATTACTCCTGGGGGGTACAGGACCGCCCCCCAGGGTCCAAATATTCCGTCAGGTCCCGCATCCCTGGAAAATAATAATAAAAAATTGAAAATATTTGCATTGAAGAAACTGGTGAAATTTGAAGAATCTAAAAATAAACGGAACCTGCCCTACATCTGAAGCTTTCAGAAAATCTATTGAAAAAAATAGATAAACAAAAATTATTTTTATTAAAAGAAAACTTAAGTGTGACAGCTGTTTCAGCTTCCGAAAACATCGCCAAACTTCTTTGAATCCACTTTATAACGTTGGCTTCGAAAGGTCTGTCATGCCTTATAATAAATATACCTTTCAAATGTGAATACAGTAAAACTGCTAAAATATCATAAATTGAAAGAATATACTTATAAAGCAGAAAATCTGTTTGTTTGTCGCAACAAAATACTCTCGAACGATTAAAGCTCTAAGGGTCATGAAATTCGTACAGCTTATTCAGCCTACAATTTATTCATCATCGCAACTGTTTTCATTTTGATGCGACATATCCATCACGTGTTAATGAACATTGAAATATCCATTTAACTTTTTTTTAAATGTCTTATTTTACCTTTTGTTTGTTCCGTATTCATCAATTATTCTCCAATAAGAAAAAAAAACTATTGAAAAGTTTTGAAATCTACGGAGATTTTTTTTGCTGAGCTAGGTAGTAAATAACATAAATATAGAACGTCGAAGGTGTTTATGGACACCCTGAATTTTTATAACATCAAAAACCAAGATCGAAATATTTGTGAATAATTTCTCAATTCCACCGTAGGTAATCTTAAAACATTTTCATGAAAATTGCACCTAACATTTGAGAATAATAAAAAAAACTGCCTACTTTCATGGTTGAAAAAATAACTTGTTAGTATTATATTCATATACACTAATAGTGGTTAGTATTTATAAATACTATGACCTCCCTCCGTATATAGTTACCTAAAGGCCCCATACCTGTGCATGTTCATCCCGTCCGGCGAGGGGCTGCGCTCCCGCCTCTGGCTGGGGGACTCGGGTTCGCTACCCGAATCCTCGCCACTTTCTTCGGCGCCAGAGTCCATTGGCGACCTTTCGCACTGGAAATAAAACAAATATAATTAGTAAAAAAAACCTTTAAAAAACTTTAAATCCACAATAAAATTTATCAATTATATGGTTTTTCAAACAATGTTGCGATATTTGCAACAAGATTTGTATTTGGAGGGTTTTTTCAGACACTACTAATAAAGTACAAACTTTAGAAGACTACATTTTTCGTTATTTTTCTTTCCGATTTTTTTCGTTGGTTTTGAAAATGATTCCTTATCGGTGAACAGAATAGAACTTAGGTGTTATCATATATTTTCGGACTCTATTCTCATTATAACGAAATTATAATAAATGAAATAATGTTACACTGCAAAATAAAATCTGTTTTCAAAGGTAAAAAAAAATAATAAAAAAATGAAGATCTGTAAATTTACAAAATGATATACCTTTATTTTTTTTGTTGCAAAACGTCTACAAAAGTAACATGCATCAAAATGCGGTATAAATTAATTCCGACAACATAAATAATTGCAATTCAGTCAGCGGTGCCATAAGGTCTCTGCCAGCGGCAAGATGCCCTTCTACAGCCTTCCCCCACCAGGCCCTTCTGACTAGCACAGCCGGCCACTCCCTCAGTCCACCTCAAACAGACCTCAAGGGGAGTGGGGAGGGGGTTCTCATTAACCGAGACTGAAAAGCGGCAAAGAGAACGGATTTCATTGAATATATGGCAAATTAATGTTAAGTATTGTTGCTATGTGCGGTCAGATAGATACCGTATGAATGAATGAAATTCTAATGCATTGATAAATAATACGTAATAAGACTTCATTCAATGATAATATGGCGAATAAATATTAACCGAGATATAGGAGGTTATTAAAAGAATGTTTTATCAAAACGTTGAAAAAAACTTCAATATTCAAACGATAGATATATTTATATTTTTAACATATCTTTTGAAATATATCTCAAAAATAGTACAAATCAAAGATTTTTCTTCCCAAAACAACAAAGGTTATTAAAACGAATAACTATTATTTATCAGCCCAGTTATTCTGGAGCAAAATCAAACCTTGTGTGGTAAGAAATGCGATAGTTTGAAAGCTTGCACATATCTTAAGGCATACTTCCATCATGTCATCTGGGATGTGGCTCAAGTTTCAAAACTATCACATTTATTTCTACTACAAAGGCTATTGTGACTGGTCTGTTGTAACTGTTGACAGTGTGAAGAGCCTAGGGAATGTCTTCTTCAGTCGTGTAATGTACTGCGTCGAAATTGGAAAAAGCATGTACGAGTATTTGCTAAATTTTCCTTCAAATTTTAACGAGTTCCATTCGTAATGAACTTAAACAAAAACAAAGTTTTACCGATACAGGAGAACTGTGGGGGGAAATTAAACTTTAGAATGGAAAAACTGTTTAGGAGGTATAATGATTTTTCTTCGTATAGTGGGAGAGAGGAGGTTGGTGGAAGTCATAGTGGGATGCTGAGGTGGTTTAGCCAGTCAGATGGAATCGGTTGTCACTTGATTCAGCTGGTTAGAGAAATGTTTGGATTTATTTGAAGCTCCATTGAGGAAACGAATTTGAAGATAGTAAACAGGAAAGGAAGATAATACAATATCGTTGCTGGAAATGCCAAAGAGCTTAAGCGACACTTTGGTCATTTTTTTTTCTTCTGCATCGAATGCTCTGACTCTCGTTTGATTCTGAAGACTTTTGTGGCCCTTCAGCCATCTAAACTATATTTAGCAATTGGAAGAAGGCTTGACTCAAACGACATAGTATTCTTTGATCCATTTTTTTTTCAAAAGTAAAAAATCGAAGAACACACAAAAACGTGACTAACCTTTCCAGTTGTCAAAAACAAACCACTAATCCAAAATGGCTGATAATGCTAACATATGATACACATTTGTGTACCAAAATAACAACAAAAAAAAATCAATAATCGAATGTACACAGCCCGCGAAAATTAAAAAATTTGCCTTTTCTTTTGAACAGGCCTCGTAAGTTTGGGATTTTTTGGCTTTTTTATCGCTTTAGGTAATTCAGTGAGGGCATTGAGAAACCTGAGTAAACTTTTTTTTCTTAAATCCAACCAGGTACAGAAGACTTATTAATTATTAAAAAAAAAATTTAAAAAACTTTAAAGTGCTCTGGTATAAACTTCCCCAAATGTTCCAGCCCTTTTGCTTTTCCGGCGACGATATGTTTATATTGTTAAGCAAATACGAATAATGGTCTATATTTATATTTAATTAATGTTTCTGTAATATATATATATTTACTGTTTACAATGTATAGATCTCTTGTTAAAATATATAAATGTACCTACACCTTTATACACCCTATGTATTTTATATGATTATTGTGCTTTTATTTTTATTATTTTGCTGTTATTACTGTTAACTGTATTTAAATAAAGATTTATTATTATTATTATTATTGTTTTGTGTAAAAAAAAATATATGGGTTATTTTTTTACTGTTGAATTTTTTGATACGTAGGTACATATTAAAACGTATAAAAAACCACAAGCGCAATAATTTCTATTGTTTTATTTCATTTCTCTGATTATGAAAACATAATACATCTATGCAAATGATATTATTCACACTGAAGAGCAAAACCATGTTTTTTTTCGTGGACTTTGTTGTGATTATGATCATAGCAATCTTTATAAATTCATCAAAATTAATGGCACACTACGGAATAAATGTTAAAACGTCTCAAATGGCCACCACAGAAGAAAGATTTCAGCCAGTAAAACGATTCTAAAAATACGAGGATTCCGCTTGTGGCCAAAGTCACAGGGTCCAAGTATACCGCAAGACTACTGAAGGCTCGTACACTTCGGCAGCATCCTGTATACGGAGCCACCTCTAGCATTATTAGCGTCCCCCAGTCTGCAAGGAAAGGTATGGTGAAATATTGGCTGGAAACAGGTGGCGAGTAGATTGCGTCAGAAGTCGTGGGAATGCTCATGTTCGGTTACCACGGTGGCATTCATCTATGGGCACTATCCTACACTACTGAACTAGGTAGGTACCGCAAGTCAGGATTTAATAACTAATTAAATGTGTCTGCGGTGATGCAAGTACTAAATTGAATTTCCCAGGCATTACATTTGACGAATTATAATTTAATTGTTAGATAATTGAAGCGCTCCGTACGACACGAGCTTAAGCGCAATTCGACACTGTTGGATAGGCAAATTAATGGTATCTCTTGCCACACTCACACAATATTTAAAGCTTGAAGTTAAGAAAACATTTTAGCTGTTAAAAGCGCATTTGCATATTTTTGAGATGAGCCTGACGGGTTTTTTCATCTTTTAGCCAAAACTTGACATTTTGAAAAACGTTTCAACACCCAACTAACTATGCAATTCCAGCTGTTCAAAATTAATGTTTCAAGGAAGAGCGGAGTGCAAAATACGATTTTTTTATAAAAAATATATTTAGCTACCAAATCACGGATATTATATTTGTATATAGTATCTGATTTAGACTCTGGTAAATCGACATTAAAAATAATACACATCACGTGCAAATTTAAAATTAAACAATTTACGGAAAATTTTAGAAATCATTTTTCTTGGAACTACGCAAACCACTCTGTTCTCGAGATCCCCAATAAAATTTTAATTACGGTTTTCCGAAGTACGCTATTATCAAAGTTTGATTCTGGGCTATAGTATATATTTACTGTATTATTTTAAAACGGAGGCATTATACAAAAGCTTCTTTAATAAAACTCATGAATTCTACGAAATCGTTTTCATACTTGTTTTATTGAGTTCGAGACTATTATTTCAAGATAAATGGTTATGATTTTTAAAGCTGAGTTACATAATTTATTTTACGTTAAATCATACGGTTTATTTATATTAATGTATACAAACCATTAAAGATAAGATCGGCAGAGTTAATAGGTTTGCATTAATCTTGGAAATCCATACAGAAAATGGCTGTTAAAATAACATAAAATACGGTAGATGCCGGTTAATGTGTTCACGGGTTTATAGTCTCGCATAATGTGCTCATTTTTTTGTGACAGAACGAATCAAAAAAAAATGCCAGAAACCTATTTCCGGATTTAAGAAGCAACCTAACAATTACTACGAATATCAAATATTTTTCTTAATAATAAAAAAATTTTCGACTGGCATATAACCAAAATGACGAACAATTGTCTAAAAATAATTCTGTCAACGAATTTAAATTTATATAAATAAGTGTTTTACGGTGGAATAACTATTGACGATTCCAAGGCCAAAATAACGAACAACCCCTCTTATAAACGATGAAATTTACTGTCAATAGCGATAAACTTGCTTTAAAACCACGTATCTGAATTTAATGGCCTACGTCCGTTTTTCAATAACTATTGAAGTCGGCGCGTTGAAAATCAATAAGTAAGACGGTTATTGAATAAAGTTGTTGATATTTAGTCAATGGTTTGAAACAATCGATAGAATTATAATTCAGCGAGGTTTAAATGATTCGCATTTAAAATACAATAAGTTGAGTGGCTAGGATATATTATAATATAAATATTATGTTTTCAATGCATGTATTACCACTACCAGTTTATTGAGAGCCTCTTAATTAATTTGGTAAACATTAAAATTATTTTCATGTATTTGAAGAAAGACAAACATTCCCAGGTTACGAATAAACTGACAATATTTGAAAAACTCCTACTTCCGTCTTAATAAGCGGAAGATGTTGCTTGTTCAATGATGGAGGACTTGGCTAGCAAAGGAATTGAAACCTCGACGCCCGGATGGGAATCTGACGCGTTTGTCCACTCACCTTTTAAAATATATATATACGAGTATAGTGAATACCGCACAAGAGTCCCAACTGCTCCCAACCGTCTGGGAGCCAGTGAGACTATGGCGTCCCCAATTGGGGTATTTTGTGAGGCTGAAGGTAGTGGGGAGGGGAAGTAGATGGGCAGGAGGAAGGTTGGGAAGTACCTGGCTATTCAGGTCTGGTCACCAAACACGGCCAAAAGCCATTTTAAGCAATGTTTCGATTCTGAATGGTGGTCCTTCATCAGGCTGATACTTAAAAGTATTTACCACTCTGGAACGTGCCGAAAATATACTTTTTAATATTTTATATGAATTAAATGTGTTATGACACATATTAATTAAATAAAAGTTATTGGCACACGCCGGATTTGAACCCGCGACCTTTGGATTCGTAGTCGAGCGTCTTATCACTAGACTATGGAGGCCGTCAAGACCTACTAACCGGTCAAACCTGACAATGTTTTAATTCCTTCTACTAAGATTATCATAAACGGAATATGTTGCCTGTACAATGGTGAAAGACTAGCAGAGGATTAAAGCTGGATTCACACCAACGTCCGGATCCGCTCAGTGACGATATTGTTCCGCATGAGAGCTTATTGATATGGTATGAATATCAATCAAGGAGTAGCAAGACAAAGTTGTGTGGCAGTGGCAGTATATTCTTCTGCCACCCTTGTGATATTTAACTACTTAGTTAATCAAATAATTATTTTGATGTGTAAAAATACTTACATCGCAGTTTTTTATTTATTAAAAACCATTTTTTTATCACTAAATAATATTTTTAATAATTATTAATAATCAAAAATATTATTTAGTGATAAAAAAATGGTTTTTAATTAAAAAAATCTGCGATGTAAGTATTTTTACATATCAAAATAATTATTTAACTAACTAAGTAGTTAAATATCACAAGGATGTGCAGAAGGATATACTGCCACACAACTTTGTCTTGGCACATACTCCTTGATTGATATTCATACCATATCAATAAGCTCTCGTGCGGAACAATATCGTCACTGAGCGGATCCGGACGTTGGTGTGAATTGACACTAAATCCGACGTTATGGACCACTCAAACACTAACCGATGAAATTATGAATATCTTAAAGATTCTCATAATGTGGTTATTATCATAATCATCGCATCACAACCAATGACATAATCATCGGTCACCGCAATAAATGCTCAAAAACAGCAGGAAACAAAGTGATTACATTAACCGGTGTCCACCGAACTATTAAAAGTAAAACATGGGATTGTGGCTAACGACGCGAAAATTATACAAAGTTGCAACGCCTCTAGTGCCGCCATACTGGGGCGTCATTGCTACTGGCAAGGTAGGAAGGTAGACAGATACAAGTACATGGGTACAGAGGTAGATGGTTGGACACCAGGTAGATGCTGGGTATATGGTATATGGCTGCAGTGGCAGTGTCCGTGTCCAGTGTACAGTGATCATTGGCAAATCGCCGTAAAATGCAGGAAAAGTTTCCATATAATGATATGCGAATATGTTAACATTAAAAGCACGGCGCAGGCATTTCTACAATGCAAATACAAACGGCTGGCTTGATGTGTTTTTTATGGCCAATTTACACAGGCTTGCTATTTACTTTTGTTGATAACTTATTTATTTTATAGCGACTTTCAGTTGTTGGAAACAACACATCAATCAATTTTAAAAAAGAAGTGACAAAAGAACAGGTCAGTTCATCTTTTACAGTCAATTTCATCGTAAGGGTTCAAATCCGCGTTATTGTAAAAATCTCTATAACATTTTAGTACGAAGGTCATCCAAAAAGTAAGTTTACAACGTCTCCTGAGGCCGGGGATTTTTTTTGTTGTTTTAAAGTTGGCGCAGCTGACGTGTAGGGGGGATCCTAACGGTCAGTTTATTTGGTCCCGCGTGTTTGTCGGCCATTTTTTTCAGTCATAGTAAATTCTCCAAAGAAGAGGTCGTCGAGCGCTCCCGCCACCTCCCGTCCGGCGAGATTCGCGCGGCCACCCGTTTTTTTTTTACTTTCAGGAGGGAGAAGCTTTTCTGGACTCTGGATGGTGAAGGGCGGTGAGACGTGGATGTGTCGCTACACCCCAGAATTTAAAAGACAATCACTTCAATGGAGTCATTTTTCCTACGTCAAAAATTTCCTGCGTCCTGAAAAAAGCGCTTTTTAGTTTTCTCGTACAAAAAAATAATTCATCTATGGAAAATTGTAAAAAATCGAAGCACGCAGCTGTTATCTATGTAGATTTACGCCTGTGTAGGTCTAACAGTGGTGTACAATAAAACCACGATCCAGTATTGCTTACAATTCACTAATTGAGTTTTCCTGAAACGATAGTCCAAGATACATGCATGTTATATAAATAGATTTATATCTTTTTACGACATAATGGGCCTTTGTTAGTTGTACTAGCCATTTTAAGGGTCTCGAGACATAACGATTTTAAGACGGCTGGTATAACCGAGTTAATGTGTAAGGTGGCGAAAATCACTTGTGTATGAGCACTTAAAGACCCGAGACGCCACTGGATGGCTCAGAGCCTTTTTTTATACGGTAGGGGTAAGGTTGGAAAAAAACATGTATATTGTTTTTGCATAAAAATATTTTTGAGGGGTGTTTTTTTTTTCAATTACAACCTTCTAGTTCGAAAAAAACAGTAGTTGCCACCGCCCCAAAGCCCATTACCTCAAAAATATGTAGTTTTCTCCTACCCCCCCTAGCTTTCCTCGCGGCATTAACACGGCGCGATCATGCGCGAGCAAGACGAGCTTTTACAAGCAACTACGAATAATCCCTCTTCTCGGGGACTTGTAACTTTTTTAAAACGGCCGCGGGGACGTTTAGCAATTCAAATAATAATGGAGGCTTGCGTATCTCACGGCGCTGAGCTCAGATTGAATGCATTCCCGTGTCCGGGAGAACATTTTCAATGGTACATTGTTAGCTGTTAGCTTGCTGTTAGCTGTAAGCTGTTAGCGGGCTTCGAAAGCTCGGCTGGGTAGGATGGCAGGCCCCGCCGCCTGAATATATGCATGAGCCATTCACCGGCAACTGCTGGCGAAAACGGATTGATCAAATTTCAATAAATTTGCCATACAATAATTTATTGGAGATTTACAGCGAACAATTGAAAATCGATGTTTGATTCTAAACTACCTGTTTTGAGAGGATAGGATAAGGATCAAGCGAAACACGTAGGATGGTGTGGGTCGAAACATGTGACATTTTATCCACTCTGTCTACGTGCCGACAGTGTATTCATTCGCAACTGATTAGTTTCATGTTTAAATAAGCCGATAGACTTCATGAGTTTTCCGATTTTCCCTACAAAATCACTAGATTGGTTGAGACGGACTTATGATCAAAATGAAATATCGGCTTTAGGTGGGTGACAGCCGCCAAGAAACGATGAAGCTGATGAGGGATATCAAAGCTTGACCTCAGAATGCTTATGAAGATGAAGAATAAACCAATAAACTAAACAATATTTTAAACGTTTTAAAGATATTATTTATTGTTAAGATATGAAAAAATAACTTTGTATAAGATACGGTACAAACTAAATATCAGGGTACAAAATTTAACTAATCAAAAAATCCAAAGAATGCGGTTATATATACATACAGAGGGAGAACAAAATATAAAATAAAATAACCAAACAATGATAAAACCATAAAATAAACATTTAAATTAAAGCAAAGGAACAGAGAGAAAGATACAGATAATATGAATTGAAAAAGACAACCTGAGAAGATGATTGAAGCATAATGATAAATTTTATGAGTTTATATATATTTCATAACACAGCGAAGCTAGCAGTCTACAATGGAGTGTTTATACCAACCCTGATGTATGGCAGTGAGGAATGGAACTGGCAGAGGAAGGATGAAAGTAGACTGAATGCTGTGGAAATGAGATCCTTGAGACGTATGTGCGGTAAAACTATGTATGACCGTATTAAAAATGTGGATATCCGGAAAAGAACGCAAGGCTGATGAGAGCGTAATGAATAGGATCAAGAAAGGGACGCTTAGATGGTTTGGGCATGTAGAGCGATTGAACCAAGAAAAGGAGTGTGAAAAAGAATGTATGATGCGAAATTGAATGGAAGAAGAAGTCGAGTACGCCCGAGAAAGACATGGCACGATCAAGTAAATCAAATACTTGAATCGGGTCATGTGAAGAATCAGAATAACAGAAGAGTATGCATTAGACGATGTATAAATGTGAATGAAGCAAAGAGTGTGTGCCAAGACAGAGTTATTTGGCGGTCCGTCCTTTCTGCCTACCCTTGCGGAGAAACGGCGTGATGGTTAGTTAGTTATTTATATATATAGTTTATTTATTGTAGTTTTCATGGAGGGTGGTGCTATCAGTTCAAATTCATTTTAAATTATAATTAGGTACATAAAATTCTTATTTCATAATAGTGCACTGCCAAACTGGGGGCTGTGAGATTAATTATTGTTAAATTAATTGGACTCAACAACAAAAAAATTAAATCTTTCGTCTGAAGCTTGATGAATATAATTATTTACTGCAAAAAAAAATATTCTCATTTATCTATATCAACGAGTCTCGTCAAATAAGTACTGAAGTGTGGTGTGCTCTATTTGCGTAGGCCGAGTAGGCACGCTTTTAATGAACATGGAAAGTTCATTCGCCCGGGATACAAAATCAAAACAAACACATAAAACTCAAATGCAATTTGTGCAATGTGCAAGGCACGAGTGATGTCACTGCTGCAAATATAACCGTGATCTAGACATTATGATGTTGGATTTACGGCGACCAAACCGGAGTTTGGTAAGGATACAATGTTTATAAAATTAAAAGCTTTAAATAGATATGATTTTTAAATGTCAGCCACTAAAAAGTTTAGATAAAGAACTTCAGAATTTACCTCTATTTTTGAACTGGTTTAACTGATATTTAATTGCATGAACCCTCTTGCTACTTCTTGAGTTCTGCTGATAACGGATACCCATAGTATTAGTATTCCAAAGAACTATGCTGAACACACCATACACAATAAATGGGAAAAAATCGATAGTTATTTTCGATCATACGCAAAAAAACCTGCAATTGAATCGCGATCACGCTACTGCGCGAAGAACTCACTGTCCTTTTTTTTTAATCTATGTGTCAACATTAAGTGCGATACACGTATGTTAGCATCAAGCGAGTTTTTCTCTCCACCGAAATCAGCCGTAGGGCCGGCGCAAACACAGTACATATTTAATTTGTATGTACCTATTTATTTTATGTAAGCGTGCTATACTATGAATCAGTAGTTGTTAGTTAAACAAAAGGTCGAAACACTATTAATGGTCACTAAAACATAAAATGGGTGTGGACCAACCAAAAGCCACCCGCAGGGCCTAGTACCTGCTGGCGCATTTAACTTCTGAATACTGTAAGGACAGCGGATCTTTTGAGACGGCCCAACTTTGTTAAAAATTGTTGTTGGATAAACATTATTTTTATACCCCGATAGACATAAGAAAAAATAAAGACCTTACACATAACTAATTAATTACGTACATAATTATGTCGGCTATTGTTTTTTTTACTTTAACGAGCATGCGTCATTCTATTCAACGATGCGTTACGATTATTATTAATTAATTATTCCATACATTTTCGAAAATCCCATCAAATTTCATGGAAAGAACAATTCAAATTGTTTTTTTTTTGCACTGCGGCATTAAAGTTAAAACAAAGCTTTAAAGTGTTAAAACTTTTATCTTAAAAGAAAGGAAACATTTTTGTGTAAAAAGCACCAAATGAAAATAAAAACCAACCGAAATGGTCAAATGAGACCGATACGGATCACAGGAGAAAAAAGTCGACGGTATTTAATGAAAAGCTCTATAATAGGCAATGATCTGTAAGAGGCACCAGATGCTGTGCTGGACCTAGGACAAACAAAGTTCTCCGTGAATATGTGTTACATTAAACCCTTTTCTTCTTCTCAAATCAAGACACTTTGTAAAATAGTAAGAGTGTTATAGTTATGTTAGATTGCGAGCATGTTCATTTGTGGGTATTTTTCAGGCCGGGTGTTGGTTTTGCCAGCGGTTTTCAGCTGTTTTTGTTCGCAAGGATGGCGCACCGCTCTCAATTACAACGGCCGGTTTAGAGTTTAATTTATATAATTCCCACTGTCGTATTGTGCGGCCCACGCGGCGCGGCGTCTCTAAAGAGGCTGCCGGGAGGGTATTCCGACAGCCACCTGGTTAAAGCAAACGATAAAGGGAAAAACTGCGAAAGATTATCAAAATTGCAAAAACTCACGACTCTTATTTTCACATTGCTAAGTAAACAATGAAAATAGCACCACTAAATAAGATTTATATGATTCTGGTAGAATTGGACACCCAAAACAGGTTGTACATCGTTTGCCTTCAAGATGTCCTGAGATATTTTTCAAACAACGCTCACTGTTAGCTTTCAAAAGGATAATTTGATAGGTTCTTACCTTCAGGTTTTTTCTGCCAGTTCCTAACTATCCCGCCATTTAGCTATTCGATTTCCTTATTCAACAGCACTGTGTTCGAAAACAATTGACAATTGAATCAGAAGAAGAGTTATGTGAAAAGACTTGTTCGTTCGTTGGTGTTTCGCTTGGTTGTCGTTTTGTTGTTGTTCTCCAAGTAAAATTAAGTGTTGTGATTCGTTGTATGTAAGAAGAATCAAGAACTCCCACTTCAACTGCATCGGTGAGTGAATGGTTAATCATTTTTCTTTCATCCAAATAATATATCCACATCCATAATTAGACACTTTCTTCAAGTAGTATTCTTTATCGTTCTACAGTCCATTATTTTCCAAATTTATTTGAAGCTTAAAACACATTCGGCGTTTTATCGCAGCTTCGGATCCAACACTCACCAAAACCAAAACTCTGCGTTCTAGAGCTGTGAAGCGTCTTATTTTTATTTATATTGGTCATTCGTTTACGTCAAAATTCAAAACATCTTTTTGTGAAGAGGTTCTCAATAGCATTCGTTGCTGCCGGCATCGAATGAGAACGGGTGTCCCGCTATTATCCGAGTTCATCGAACATCAAAGCTGCTAGTAAGCCCAACGACCCCCAGTCCCCGAGTCGAGGATCTTGCCGCCCTGCGACTTAAATTCCTCAATAAACAGCGCAAGTAACGGAATACTCCCCTGTACAATAGGTGGCGGTGGCTAGCTGGCTGGTTGGACGGTAACGTGGGAGGGGGCAAGGTAATACCCTCTGTCCAGCCCCGGCCGGTAAACACTTTGATAAAATCCCTTATCACTGCGAGATGGAAACAACAAACAAGCATTGTTCCCCACTTACCGACTAGATAATTAAACGAATGCATTATTTAATGTGATTGTATTCATATTAATAGGGATAAATGAACCCGGCCATTGTGTTACGCGAGGGAAATTGTATTATGGAGGCTGGCGGAGGAAATTATACGCAGGCTTTATTATGTATATGGGTGGCTGCCGTTTACAGCCACGTAGACGACTGCGTATGGGCCGTCGATGACTCTGTTATTATCTTGAATTGTTAGCAGCTAATTAATATTAAGGACAAAGGCGATTGAGATAAAAGTAGACAGTCCACTTCCTAGCATTTATTAGCATTTTTGGACGCTGCTGGGCTGGGTGACGTGATGGGGATTGTTAAGTTTGTTGAACCGTGCGAAAATGACTCTACGGCTGGTGGAAGAATACTTGCTGTCAGCTTCCGGCATTAAAGCCGCATGTTGCTAGGAGCTACTTTAAAAATAAATATTTGAATTTAAGAATTTATCCAAAATTAATATTTCACAAAATGTTTTTTTTTTTTTAAAGATTTCTACTTTGCGAAAGAGTAATCTTTAGGTAAAAAAAAAAAAGTTTATTCATTTTTTTAAATGACCGGTCGGTAGCTGAGTGGACAAACGCGTTGGATTCCCACCCGGGCGTCGTGGATTCAATTCCTCTGCTGGCTAAGTCCTCCATCATTTCACAAGCAACATCTTCTGTTTATTATGATGGCAGTAGGAGTTTTTCAAATATTGTCGGGTTATTCGTAACCCGGGAATGTTTTTTTTCTTTATGTAAATATTTTAATTGTTTTTTCTTTATATATATATCTGCTTTAGAAAAATGCGAAAAACTAGCTAAATAGCATTTAGTCTGGTCTGCTATCAGTTAATATTTTTTTTGTTTTCATTCCCTCGTTGTAATTTAATTTTCTACCCTCTTAGGTGAAACAAAATTATTTTAAACGATTTTAGTAATTATTTTATTACAACCCCTGCTTTTGCATCAGCAAAAAATGAGTGACAATGTGTTTTTTTTTTTGATAATGACATTAATTATTTTGAAAGTCTAAGCGTTTTATCTCTTTCAATTCATATTATCTGTTTCTTTCTCTCTGTTTCTTTGTTATTATTTAAATGTTGTTTTCTCATTGTTCTGTTATTTTATTTTATATGTTGTTCTCCCTCTGTATGTATATATAACCGCACACTTACTTTGTATTTTTTGTTAAGTTTAATTTTGTACCCTGATTATGCTTAGGCTAAGCGAAACTGATCATAAAAATTAAAATAATATCCGTGGTCTTATACAAAGTTATTTTTTCATTTCTTTAAGTCTAGTCCTTTTCAGTCTATTTTACAATAATACATTATAATGAGTATATTGACATAAAAATATTAAATAAGAAAATCAAATGATTTTTTTTTTAATAATTGCGGTGATTTTCTTAAACGTAATTTTCATAATTGTTGCAAAATGAAAATATTGAAAAAAATACAGAGAGACGTAGTATATTGAATCAATGAACTGCAAAATAGTATAAATTGTGCACACTCGCTCTGAAATTACCGTGCCTAACTGAATTTGTCTAAGAAACCACTGATCCGTTGAATATGGGGGTAGTACACTAATTATTTCAATTACCGATAGCACTATCGGACGCGTTCAGCCCAGATAAGTCAGAGTCGCGGCCGCGGATTATTCATACAAAGTGGGGTCAGAGTTTCAGCCGAACAAAGGCTTCAGCGCATAAGCCTCCTCTTAAGGACTTCAATAGAGCCTACAGGACAATAGACAGATAGCGAGGAAAGTCACTAACAATGAGGCACAGCGGTTTTAGCTAGAGCCTTAACTGATAGTGGAGAGGGCGATAGCAGAGGGTGATTCATTGAAATGAAAGCCTGTAAACGGAATTTGGAGCTAATCCTCATGATCTTAGATGATACGAAGAAAATTGCATCTAATCTTAATTAAATTACGTTCAATCACAATTGGGCTAAAACTGGTTAAAACGAAGATTTGTAGCAGAATTCCGCTATTTATTGGGTCGAAAAAAGTTTTCACTATCATAATATTTTCGCTGGAGAAGCAAACGGGATTAAGCGACACTTTGGTTAAAAATTAGTGGAATATGCAGTTTTAATCGTTTTTTTTTTCTACATCGAATGTTCTGACTCTCGTTTGATTCTGCATTTTTCCTTTATTTCATTAAGTCTCGTATAAATTAAGTAATAATATTACTATCTTTATATTTTATCATCGCTGGAAAGACAAAAGGATTAAAGCAACTCTTTGGTAAAAAATGAATTAAACATGCAGTTTTGATCAGTTTTTTTTCTGAATCGAATTTCTGAATGCTTTGACTCTCGTTTGATGAAGACTTTTGTGGCCCTTCAGCCATCTAAAATATATTTACCATTTGGGAGAAGGCTTGACTCAAGCGACACAAGTTGGGGACGTATTTTTAGCTTTTTATCGCTTCATGCAACTCAGTGAGAGCATTGAGTTAACTTTTTTTTTTAAATCTAATCAGGTACTGAGTTACCTGAAGCGACACAACTCGCTTAAGTCAAGCCTTCTCCAAAATGGTTAAACATATTTTGGCTGGCTGGAAGGCTACCAGTCTTCAGAATCAAACGAGCGTCAGGGAATTCGATGCAGAAAAAAAAAACTGATCAAAACTGCATATTTAACTCATTTTTGACCAAAGTGTCGCTTAAGCCTTTTTGCCTTTCCAGCGACGGTATGCAAGCGGGGAAACTAGTGTTAGAGACATAATAATAATGAATCTTTGACCTGTGTGGGGATGTGTTTATGTAGAATTTGAGAATGGTATAATTATAAAAATTGGAGATTTTTTATTCCATTGAGAAAAAAAACGTGTTTATGTAATCTTTGGGGGTGTAGAGCGCTGCAGAGGGTCTTGGAGAGAAAAGAAGAAGGGAACCTAGGTCTTTCATATGATGCAGGAGAGAAGAAACTTAAAAACAGGCAGGTCCTGCCTTAGTTGAGCTGTTGAACATAAGAAAGGGTGCTAAAAACGATCGATTCTTTTGTGGAAAAAGTTAAACATGTTCGGGTACGAGTATTTCGGAACACCATCCATTTAAATAACGGTTAAATACCCGCTGTTGTGCTTTGTGTTTCAACTACTGCAAACCCTGGGATAGGAAAGTTTATCAGACAAATCACCCATTAATGTCTCAAATCTTTGTTTCCGGGAAAATAGCGATCGTAAGCCGCTGGTTTATCATCATGTCTAGTATGGAGAAGTAGGTATGTTTCTGTTAATTCTAGTTTTTCAGATACTAGATTAGTACTTTGGAGAAAACACAAAGGCTGTGTTTCCGTTCTACATCTGGCCACTTCGGCGGACAAACGAAGCGAGAAACGAAACGGCTACCTCAGAATGACACACAATTTCTATTGAAAGCACGCATTGTAAAAGCTCTCCACAAATGAAAGAACGAACAGCTCGACAATGAATCCTTATACGAATATAGTAGTACGTATCTCAGTTTCCATATTGGCGGTGAGTTATGACAGCAGAACACGTGCGAGCGGCGTGAGAGCAGCAGTTGTGGCCACAATACTGGACAGGTGCGATTATTTATCGGCGGGTAAGTGGGCAAGAAACGGTGTATGGTACAAAATAAGCTAAAAGCTTATAACATTAAAGGAGATTCGGTTAATTAATGTGACCTCATAGAAAGCTCTGTATTAGAATGGGTGGTCTTTCGTCCGAGCGATACTAAGAGTTTCTCTGAAACTTTCCTTTAATATATAACCTATTTATGTTTATTATCTGTGAAATAACGCAAATAAATCAAATTAAATTGGTTCAGGTCCCCAGAATTCCATCAGTTCATAATTTTAAATACATGTTTGCCACAACAGCCTGAGTAACCACAAGTAACCTACTCGAATTTAAAAATATTTCAGTTTCAAGTAATAATAATAGATAGCTACTAATTGTTCCATTGCCCAGAATCCCCAATTGCAAATTGTTCTGAGGCGAAAGGAAGTCAGAGAGGAAGGAGAAAAGGGGGAAAGAAAGTTTATAAACCAGCAAAATATTCAGATCTAGTTACTTAATATAGCTACAGCCATTTCAAGCAACCTTTCAAATCCGAATGATTCTATAGAATGTTTTTATTTAGAAAATGATTGCGGTAAAATTGCTATCGATCGATTGCACTTATCCATTCAGCGTATGTCGGAAGGGAGTGCATAAAAATAACGGCAAATTTATGTAACGCGGCTCGGGCATTACTTCCCAAGTACATATTCCCCCATCACGTCGACACCTCGAGTATAAATCGCCGGAGCCGCCATTAAAGTAGGCAGGAGTAAGCAGGGCAGCATTTAGGCCTAGACAACACAGGCACAGACAGCACACCGAATGCCACAGTCAACATTTTAAGTGCGTTGGAGAACTTTATTCCATTTTTAACGCAAAATTTAATACATATTCTTTGATCCATTTTTTTCAAAAGTGAAAAATCGAAGAACACACAAAAACGTAACTAACCTTTCCAGTTGTCAAAAACAAACCACTAATCCAAAATGGCTGATAATGCTAACATATGATAAACATATGTGTACCAACATAACAAAAAAAATCGATAATCGAATGTACACAGCCCGCGAAAATTCAAAATTCACCTTTTCTTTTAAACAGGCCATGTATATATACGAGTATATATATATATATATTTATTTATTTTCGTAAAAAGCAATCACTTTGTGGTTTGACATATGTAATTCAATGAAACAATAACAAGAACGATTGTACAAGACCACGGATTTTATTTTAGTTTTTATGACCGCCCGGTTTCGCTTAGCCTAAGCTTCATCAGGGTACAAAATTAAACAACAACAAAAATACATGGTGTGTGGTTATAAAGAAAGCCGTTAAAATGAATAGTCAAATTCTTAATGATCAGTTGAATTTGTTCAGTAGTCCAATATAAGGTATATTTCCCGTAAACTCATAAAATTTCTCATTAATTCTTAATCACCTTCTCAGTTGCCTTTTTTCTTTCGATTCATATTATCTGCCTCTTTTCTTTCGTTCCTTTGTTATTATGGAAATGTAATCTATTGCTATATCACTGTCATCATACTTTATTTTTGTTAGTTTGTGTCTCCCTTTTTATGTACGAGTATATATAACCACACACTATATTTTTTTTTGTTCAGTAATTTTATACCCTGATGAAGCTCAAGCTAAGCGAAATCGGTCGGTCATTAAAAACAAATTCCGTGGTTTTACACAAAGTTGTGATTCATTTCATTAAATGAATGAATAAATATTCAAATATTCGGGTCATCAACCAAAATAGTAAATCCTCTAATAAATATGCTCCGTGTTGGAAGAAGGCACGGAGTAGTGAATTAGACGTAACTTTTAATTAAAAGACAGTTCACTTTGAATCAATAAAAAAATCACAAGGTTGGTTCGAACAAATTGATAAGGGGAAGATTCTGACTTCTGACTAGGGCGGCTAGAAACCTAAACACGACCCTGGAGGTATAGTAGTTGGTTGTCTCTTGGCGGAGGCTCTGCTGGTAGGTAGTGTAGGTATCGGGTACTGGCCGAGTACTGCCTGGGTATTGCTAGGTACAGTGATGCGGCGATGGCAAACCTGCCCTCCATCACCGCGGCACTGGGGGCGCTCACGACCCAAATCTACTAATCTGCGGAGATCTGGAGGAGGTTTTAAACTGCGTGGACTGTGTGAAGACTGTGTGGAGATAGAGTAGAGACTGGATGGGGCTGTGTGATACAATTTAAAACCAGATAATGCATAAAGGTATATTAATAGTTCAATTTTTAAAATAAGTCTTAATTAAATGATTATTGAGGTGACCAAAAATTGTATTCTGGTACCTACCGCCAACCGGGCGACTGTTTTAAGCTATTGAGCTATTGAAGTGATCTTTAGACCCGGCAGTGTTTTAGAAAATACTCAAGTATTAGATAAATTTATTATTAATACGGATTTATAAAATATTCAATGGATTGAACCGATCTTAGTAATTTTCTAATTAATTTATTATTATTATAGATTTTAGAGTATTTTGTTTAGTTTTCCGATAATCCAAGATTGGTTCACAAAACGTTTCTATAATTTCCATTATGAATACTTCATATATTATGTGTAAAACATGTTAGTTTAAATACTACACTTTATTTATAATATCCAACTCAAGAAAGTTTTTCACATTAGCTGATATTTGTATGTATAATCCTTAAGGATCAGTACCCAAGAATACACACTTTTTGGCTTTCCAATACAAGCAATACTACAAATGATCTATCTGTGGATTTTGCATGGGCAGTTAGAAAAATGTCTAAGGTTTCCAGTGGATAAAACTCTTGTACTGTAATCTTTTGAATTTTATATAAAATGCCTTCGCTGGTTTTCAAATTGCGCTTTCACAGACATTTTGGTGTGTTTTCGGTAGAATTCAAAAGATCACAGTTTAAAATTTTATTGATTGAAAAGCTTAAACATTTTTATAACTTATTCGTAAAAAGCATTTACTTTGTGTCTTGCCATATTTATAGAATAAAAGATAAACTTTGTTTTTAACCACTGTTACTATTCAATATTATGTCGACCGGTTTTGGAAGCACCCTTCCATCATCAGGACAATATTTAAATTTTAATATTGTCCTGATGATGGAAGGGAGCTTCCGAAACCGGTCGACATACTATTGAATAATAAAAGTGGTAATAAACAAAGTTTATCTGTTCTATTTATTTTTATAACTACCCGTGTAGAATTATTAGATAAATCATTTGTAGTATTGCTTGTATAAGAATGCTACAAAGTGAAGTTAAGAGCCATTTTGGGTGCTGAGGCTTAAATGAAATAAATTTAATTGAGCAAGTGCATCTTGAAACAAAAAACAAAAAGTGTATATTTGGTTTGTATTCACGTATTTATCAGAGGTTTTTACTATTTTTTTCCTACTATTGTGACCATATTTTTAGCAGGTACCTTGCCCAAAAATCTTATAAATACAGAATTTTTTAATTTAAAAAAAAAATGCATTCATGGATGGGAGAAAAATTGTATGGATTGTCGTCGGACGTAGAATGGTACCATCAAGCGGCTAAGGCTCAACAAGAATTGTGTGGCCATCTGAAATGTATGAAATGTGTAACCTAGACTGTGAGAATCAGCCTTTACACGATATCCATTCCCGATACAGTTTATCAGAATCTGTGACGTTACATGGACATTAAAAGACTGTCGATATGAAAATATTAGTTGGAAACGAATGAGAAATATGGGATGACCTAAGACAGAATGACAAACAGTGCCTACAGTTAATTATTCAGCAGATTGTCGTATTTACCGTAAAAAGATACGTAAAAGGGTTTTACGGTAAACACGACAATCTGCTGAATAATTAACCAGTTTTTTTTACCGTGATCTTACACCTGTCTGATTTATTTATCTTCTTGTACAATGTACAAGGAAATAATCAAGTAATTTTATTATAATTTATAAATAACTAATTTCCTTATTTGATATAAAGGAGATTATTATATAACGCACTATATATGTCGTTATGACATTATATAACGCAATCATATACTCAAGTATGTAGGTAGGTAATAATAATAATAATTGGATTATTTTTATAGCGCCGTTTTTGTTAGAAAAATCACCTCATGGTAGGTGTCTATCTGATGGGACCTACCAGGTAAGTATGTTCCTGTATATTTTCTCTTTAAATAAATATTAATGTAAACTAGGGAGTTAATATCAACTAAAAATAAGATATGTACAGCGCCATTGAGGTGAGTTTTCACAAAAACGGCGCTATACAAGTTATCCAAATAGTATTATTATTATTAGGTAGGAATGACAACTTCAATTAAAAAAAAAAACTAAATTAACATGCACATAAAAATAAACTATTTCACAAATGTATAAACCTATAGGGGAAAAGAAATAAAGTTTTTTTTTATACAGTACCTACACATAAATTGTAATCTTCTTCACTGTCTCATACTCTGTTTTTCTGATTATCAGGTCAATCGTTCGACTAAAATATTTGATTCGCTTGATCTTGCCATGTCTTTCCTCGGACGTCCCCGATTTCTACCATTCACTTCCGTGTAATATATTATTCTGGCACTCCTTTCTCCTCTCATCCCCTCCACATTTTTAAATCATGTAAACGTCCCTTTTTTAGACTTATTCACTACGATTAGATAAATCTTTCCGGATCTCCACATTTGTAACACGGTCATATATGGTTTAACCACACATATGCCTTAGGGATTTCATGTCTGTAGCATTCGGTCTACTTTCGTCCTTATTCTGCCAGTTCCATGTCTCGTTGCCATACATCAGAGTTGGCGCTACCTCAGAACAGGTTACACCTAGCACGGTAGGTAATACAAAGCATAAAAAATATGTAGCAAAATAATTTACAATAAACCTATATTATTTAAGTTTTTATAAAGCTTAATTCTCAATATATAATTTTATTTTTTATTTATTACTGTGTACCTCATAATTGAATAAAAAATAAAAACTAAGTCGAAACTATCTACAATAGATGGCACCCTAATATCTCTATCAAGGTTAGGTTACCTACAAATGAACTCGACTAATACCTACCTAGTAAGGCTTAACGCATAATATTTACACTATTTCTCACCAAATAACCTACCTTGACCTCATGACACTATATAAAGTCTACAATAATATGATAGACTGCCCTAATTTGCTTGAACTAATAAATATTTTTAAAAATACCATTTAGAGCAACTAGGTCTAACGACTTATTCCGCATTAGAAAGACGCGCACAATTGCTGCTTTCAGAGACCCAATTAGAAGAATGTGCGAATTATTTAACCAAAATTTAAAAGATTCAATTTTTTTTTTCATTCATTAATTACTTTCAGTAAAAATTAAAGAAAGAATTTTGGATAAGCGGTTTGTTTTTGACAACTGGAAAGGTTAGTCAAGTTTTTGTGTGTTCTTCGATTTTTTACTTTTGAAAAAAATGGATCAAAGAATAAAATCCATGATTTTGTTTTCCACAACTCCAATGACGCTCATCGTCATAAACATTTTCGACCTTTGTAAAGCGCTTGTACCACTTATAAACAAATTTTTTATAAGACAAAGTAGACTCGCCGAATGCCACAGTCAACAGGCCGAGAAAATATTTATGACGATGAGCGTCCTCCATTTTGAACGCAAAAATTATGCATATTCTTTGATCCATTTTTTTCAAAAGTAAAAAATCGAAGAACGCACAAAAACGTGACTAACCTTTCCAGTTGTCGAAAACAAACCACTAATCAAAAATGGCTGATAATGCTAACATATGATAAACATATGTGTACCAACATAATAACAAAAAAATCGGTAATCGAATGTACACAGCCCGCGAAAATTCAATATTCACCTTTCTTTTGAACAGGCCTTATAACGCCTGAGATGTAAAAAAATCAAATGCATGGATTTGGAGGAAGCTATTAGCAAATACTATTGTTTAGCATCATGAAACCAACTGTCGAAACTTTCCAAAAGCGATTACAACCTGAATAAGGAACATCCCTGTCAATAGTCAGGTTACCTACGAATTATCTCGCATATCTCGTGTATCGATACTCGATATCAGTGAAACGGTGCGAATCAGTCGTGACTGCACACAGCCCGGTCCCCGAGCGTGTAGAATTAGTCAGTCGGGAAGGGTCTGCTCGGAGCTCGGAGGGTACTCGCCCCGGGGCGGTGCAGTGCGCGGTGCGCCGTCCGCCCCCGCCCGCCGCTCGTGATCGGCCGCGTAGCCCGTGGGCCGGGGGCCGGGAGGTGGGAGGTTAGCGACTGCTAGTTAACCCCGACAGTTACCAGACGCGTCAATGAGCAAGATGTGAGCTGCTCCCATAGCCAGGCCCGGTCTCGAGCCACACGGCGCCTGGCGCAGGTTAAATTTTAAGCGCCCTTTGCCAAATTTTAGACGTTCTCTACGTCTGATAAAATAAATTGTTGTGTAGGTAATTGTAATAATATGTATTTTAGCTATATTTCACGTGGACCCATGAGTATTATGGTATATACAAAAAGCATTATTTTTATACAAAATGCCATCACTGTTAGCCACTCGTTTTTGGCAGGTTTCTCTTCTAAAAATAACTAAACATAATCTTATCCAACAAATTACATGTTTCGAGTGTAAATGTTTTGTTCTGTTAAATCTGCAGAATAATATTATGATTCGTGTATTATTTTTTTTAAAGCAGCACTGCCACAATTCTCCCCCTGGAGCGGACTGCTCCAATTGCGCCTGCATAAGACCGGCCTTGCCAATAATTCACAACATACTAAGTTGTGTAATTTATAAGTGCATGGGAGAACAGGATGTTGGGAAACTTACGATTTTTGGCTTGTTTAGTGGTATGGAAAATGTTCTAAGGAGGTTTTTTTTTATTTAAGACTCTCGCCACCAATAGTACTATTTTACCTTTTGGGATATTTAGCCATATTTTTTATATATCTACCTTTTTTAATCAACTCGATAGCCTTGCAGTATCTATCATCGTGGCAGATGGTCGATGCGTTGATGAAAAACTGACTGAATAGAATGCGAGGCTCTCCAAAACGATAGTTCACGAAGGAGGAGAAACTACAACACAGCTGAGTATACAAAACAACGTTTTCAGGAAAATGGGGACATTTTAATGTCATGCTATTCATCATTAAACCAAAAGCTTTATTATGAGTGGAGAATTTAAAAATAAAAAAAATACAGGCATAAAGAAAATCTATAATACTAAAGGTGGGCGATAGCCCAGAGGATAGGACGCTCGGCTGTTAGTCGGTTAGCGTTCAAATTACTCTATATTTAACACGGTTTGTTCTAGTTCACAGTTCTAGGTTTTGTAAAATACAACATACTCTTAAAATTAGTTAATTTGTGGTAGAACAATATTAAAAATAAGTATTTGATATTTTCTTAGAAAGATATCACTTTGTGGCATATTTGATGTAATAATAACTTTGTATAAAACCAGAGATTTTATTTTAATTTTTATGATCGATTTATTTCGCTTAGCCTAAACATCATCAGGGTACAAAATTAAACAAAACAAAACATACAATGTGTGTGGTTATATATACATACAGAGGAAGAACACAATATAAAATAAAATAAGAGAACCGTGAGAAAACAATATAAAAACATTTAAATTATAACAAATGGACAGAAAAAAAGAGACAGATAATATGAAATAAAATAGGTAAAACGTGAACTGAGAAGATGATTAACGAATAATGAGTAATTTTATGAGTTTACGGGAAATATACCTAATACTGGACTACTGGACAAATTTAGCTGATAATTAAGAATATGAGTATCAATTTTAATGGCTTTCTTTATTTCTAGTGCTTCTTAATTATTAAACCTGTTGCCATGACTATTGTTATGGAGAATATGAGCACCAGTGCGATTTAGAAAAGCAACAACAGAAACAGAGATAGATCAAAGGGAGGGAGAAGTTTACCCCGATATTCTCCATACCCGAACCCTAGGATTGAAAAGGTAATAAAATAACTTATCTTAAAAGGGGTTTTCTCATCAATCAAAAGCAATAAAGGAGAAACCCGTAAAAAATCATATAAAAATAAACGCACCTTAAAATTATATAATATCGTGAAAATAGTAGAAAACTCGTAAGTGAAGGTAATATCGTGTGCGTGCATGTAGCATAAAGCTCCCTCGTTACCTGGTTAGCTGGTTGGCGGGCGGCGGGCGGCGTGAGATGTCGCTAGCGGTCTGCCGGCGGGGTCACTTAGCGGAGCCCCGAACCGTGTCATTAGCTCCTCCGTGTGAGAGCTACCGCGCACTGCCATGTATTACACACCCACCCCTGGCAACAAGGTGATAATTTGCTTTCTAGGCATCGGATCGTATCGACGCTGTAATGGATAGTGCTGGGTGTATGTATACGAGGTATTCATGTCTAAATGATCGATTATTTTAACAGTCGAAACATCTAAATTATTTATCCAATATTTTATTTTTGAACAATTGTGTAAATTTGGGTCTTCTGTGAGTTTTTTTTTATCGAATCATTGTTGATCATTAATCATAAAAGCGACTTTTTAACGCGATATCTAAAAATACATAATTAGCATTTTTCCTTTATTTCTTTAAGTCTCGTTTAAATTGAGTAATAATATTACTATCTATGTATTATATCATCGCTGGAAAGACAAAAGGACTAAAGCAACACTTTGGTAAAAAAATGCACTTTTGATCAGTTTTTTTTCTGAATTGAATGCTTTGACTCTCGTTTGATGAAGACTTTTGTGGCCCTTCAGCAATCTAAAATAAATTTACCATTTGGGAGAAGACTTTGCTCAAGCGACACAAGTTTGGGACATTTTTAGCTTCTTGCCGCTTCAGATAACTCAGCATTGAGTTAACTTATGACGTATGAATTTTATTGTAAAACAAAAAAACTTTAAAATACCCTGGTGTAAGCTTCCCGAAATGACACTTCAGCCCTTTTACCTTTCCGGCAACGAAATCTTAGACCTAGTTATTTTGACACTTTTCACATCAGTGCCATTTTGTGTTGGGTTATTTGTCATCTGTCAAGCATGAGGCGGGGATTCAAAGAACTAGTCATTATTACTTTTAAAGGTTGTTTAAAATTGATTTTATTTTATTAAACACCTAGACTTCACTGCGCCTACGTTTTAGAATGTCCCTTTTTGAGCTGCGCGGGATTAAAACGCAAAGTCAATTGCGTAGACCGCCACGATACGAAGATTTTTTAAAATTATCTATTAAAATTCGTTATAACAAATCAATAATCGAACGAATCGCTTGGATAAAAGGTATTGTAAAATAAACAGTTAAGTGGCAATGTTCTGATTTTGAAGTTTTCGGTTAAGCGCCAAAATTACTAATAAATCTTCATTCTGCTATAATTATTTAGAATCTTTGCTTTTGTTGAAAATTCACTTAAAGAAAGAGTAAAGTTTTAAAATAAAGTCGCCGCAAAAAAATTATATGTAAAATAATTTATTCAAAGATTTTAAGATTTCACAAATAAAACGCTACAAAGTTGTTTTTTTCGAAAAGAAGATAAACTTAAAACGCATTTTACACAAAAATATATTTTGGCACTTTACTGTTTGTTGTCAGTTCGGTTTAGACAAAGTGATATTTCGTTCCCGATTTCAGTAATTAAAAAAAAAAAAACAAAATTGAGTTGAGATATTTTTGTAGTATTTCGATTATTATAATAATTCGATTATGCCCATCACTAAATATTACATCCATTCGAAACATAAACCAGGCGATGGTCGAGAGCGCCACTGGAGTATATTTGTTTTTTTTTTCTCAAACTATATTGTAAACGAGAACCTATCACATTTCTACACATTGAAACAAATTCAATAAAAAATAGTTTTTCGATGATAATGATAAAATCATCAGTTCTTCACAATTCAAGATCAATTCGTATCTGCTTTGCGTTTATTGTGTTAATTCATTCATAAGTGCAACTTCTCACTCCTCCCACAACCTCTAGAGAATTGAAAATTCCATCGCTTTCTGTATCATCGTCATCAAGTTTTTACATTCCCCTTCAGATTTCTGATGAAATACATGTAATTATAATTTTAAAAAAAAAAACAAATATCTCTAAGATTTTTCTAATCATTAAGGCAGCATCTAAGCTCTGACGTTTGAGGCTGACGAATTAAAAATGTTTGATTTTAAATAAATATTGAGATTTTTTGGTAGAAAAAAATTAATAATAACACACAGCAAAAAAAAATATTGCGTAAATGTAGCCACCGAGATGAATGAAAATCTATTTTATCAAAATAATTTGGATTTCCATTTGTCACAAATCAGATTCTTCCAAGATCGTTAATATTTTCGTCTCGTATTGCCCGCTATCAGATGTGATTGATTCGAAAAACGTTTCACGGTATAGATTCAGTTTTTAATAACGCCCAGCAGTTTATAATTTATCACCGGACACGAAGAAGGGAACCGTAAATAACACAGGGCTCCGGAGAACAGAATGTTGAGAAGTGAACATGGAGCATTGGAACGAATACAGATTTCGTATGATTTATCTACTCGTACATCTGATTCGACAAAATAAAATTCGACTACCTGAAAAAGGTATGGAAAGTAATTTCTAAATAATTTTCTGTCAGAACCAATTCCATGACACAAATAACTATGTTAACATTTTTTTTAAACAAATAAATATGTGAATTTGAACTAGTTGCTTGCAATTTCATAGAAAAATTGCCCAACTAACAAAGGTACACAATAAAATCACTTTTTTTATAGTGAATACCGCACCGCGAGTCCCAACTGCTCCCAACCGTCGGGAGCCAGTGGGACTATGACATCGCCAATTCGGGTATGTTGTGAAGCTGAAGTAGTGGGGAAAAGAAGGAAACGGGAAAGAGGAAGGCTGAGAAGAGTACCCGGCGATATTGTCACCAAACACCGCTAAACCTATTTCAAGCAACGTTTCTATTCTGAATGGTGGTCTTTCACCAGGGCGATACTTGGAGTATCTGTTACTTTGGAACGTGTCGCAAATATAATAAACATTATTTAATGTGAAATAAATGTGTTAGGACACATATTAATCAAATAAAATTTATTTCCGCACGCCGGGATTCGAACCCGCGACTTGAACTCTGGGTTCGTAGTCGAGCGTATAAACCACTCGACCACGAAGGTCGTCAAACTTCTAGATGAGGTATATTAACGAATACAGTTTCAATAACTTTTTTCTTCTTACTCAAAAGTTGAAAATATTTCAAAGCTAGGTAGATATCTCACGATTGAAAAAAAATTGCGTGTTAAAAATAGTTAAACTTGAAAATCTAGACAGATTTTTTTGGCAAATTTCATGACAACACCACACTGTTCGAAAGGTTTTGCTGCTACAGATTCAGACAAATAAACAGGTTTATGCTTTATTAAATTCGATGGATTAATAATATTGATTGGTAAAAACAAAAAAACAAAAATAGGATATTCCATCAATGGAGGGCTAAACTGAACAGCTGAGTCATTTTTTTTTCTCTCAAGGAAACGAAATAAGCAGCCCACAATGGAGTGCTATCATACAAAGATGGCAGCCAAATCAGAGGAAAAATTCAAATGAATGATATTATTAATTTTCAAATGAAGAATGAGATCGATTAAAATGTCGGCTTCCTATAAGGTATCGGTGGCTGAATTGGCAGAAGCTTTAATCCCGGATAGAGTAGAGGTTCCGAGTTCGAGTCTCGGTCGCGACAGTTATATTTTTTCTGTTTCATATTTACGTAAGGGTTAATATCAATAATTATTTCAATTATTAATATGAGATAAATGAGTTTTCTATCTTCGGTATATTACTAGCATTCCACAATGAAGTGCTGATACCAAGCCTGATGTATGGCATTATGACATAATACTGGCAGAGTAAGGACGACAGTAGATTGAATGTTTAAACCCATTTAATCAATATTATTATTTCATATTAAACATAAAATACTTTTTTTTTAAACTGCCACAGTTTGGCAGATTTAGATGCCGAAGAAAACCTTTACTCTGATTATTTGTTTGACCATGAAAGTTTTAGATGTGACTTTTTTACTGGGAATTCTTTCAAATGTATTTATTGTACGTATTAAAATACGAAACGTTCTATTTTACACATCACACATTTTTATTTCTGGTAGTCTTTTTGCGGGAGTTCTATTCGGGTTCAAACACCCTGTGTAAATGAAATGTTGGCATTTAATATTAAGTATGTATCACAATAAAACTGTCACAGATTACAAATGGTTAAAAACAACATTACTTTTCAACTTTAAAATCAAATCGGAAAGACTGTCAGTTGTTTCAAAAACCGTTAGCAATAATTCAAACAATGTTGTCATTAACTACGCTGACATTCGAATAATCTCTTCACTGAGCGTAATGGGTACGGCTGCTGCGAGATGCGTACGCAGGTAGCACTTGCGGCAGGTAGCAGGTACCAGGCTGTCATTAGATGAAATGATCCTCAGCAATGGGCAGTAGAAACAAGGCACGGAATAAAGTATTATTACGGGAGCATGTCGCAGCATCCTCGCGATTTCTCAGACCTCAAATCACTTATTTATTCCCGGCGTATACGACACGCGGCCATCAAACCCGAGTCCGAGACAATACAGGGGTAAAAACTCGGCGATTCGATGCGTTTGGAGCGAGGGGTGGACACGCTGGGCCCGCGAGCCGGACGATCAATTAACGGCAAGAAAGTGACAACATATCGACGAAGAATCAACTTTAAACAATACCGCTCACATGCCACACATCAAAATATTCGGGAGATATGAAAAAGTTATCTGGAATTTATATTTGAGATTCCATCATACGTCATATTCAAGGTTTGTTAGGTTTTTTGTGCAAAAATTAACTGGTATCATAAAATAATGTATCTTAAGCGGAATCAGATATTATCTTTCATAAAAGATGTGGAAATGCCATAGCGAAAAAGTTTTGTGATGGAAATGAGTACCATTTTGTACAAAATTTGTTGGTTAATTAAGTGCAATAGGCTATACAAATTGCAAAATTAAACATATACTATGAGCAAAATTTTAACAATTGGATTCCATTCAAATGTGAAAATCGCAGAGAGGTCTTTCTTTATTCTTTTTTTTCCAAGGACATTATACCGTCGCTGCTGGAAAGGCAAAAGGGCTTAAGCGACACTTTGGTCAAAATTGAGTTAAATATGCAATTTTGATCAAACAAAAAATTTCATCGAATGCTTTTATTC
Organism: Drusus annulatus; assembly: GCA_022651775.1. Taxonomy (NCBI): domain Eukaryota; kingdom Metazoa; phylum Arthropoda; class Insecta; order Trichoptera; family Limnephilidae; genus Drusus; species Drusus annulatus. The sequence goes on along the minus strand of JAGWCC010000237.1, from coordinate 289,973 downwards.
TCGTTTGATTCTGAAGACTTTTGTGGTCTTTAAGTCATCTAAAATATATTTTCCATTTTGGAGAACGACACATGTTTGAGTCTTTTTTTTTTCTTTTTATCTTTTTAGGTAACTCAGTGAGTGAGCATTAAATTACCTGAGTCAACTTTTTTGTCACAAGCCAACCAAGTACTAAAGACTTTGAATTTAATGAATTTTATTGTAAAAAAAATATATAGGGTCCGCCAAATAACTTTTTTTTTTTCAACTAGTGCTTATTTCGTGAATGGTAACACTTAGCTCATGTCTGATTTGACAGATAATTAGTTTTATCCTTCCGCTGAGCGAATATGGTTGTGTATACGCTTGAACAACGCTGGGAAATATTGCGACATTACTTTGAAAATCATGGTAATGTTGCAGAATGTGTGCGAAAATTGCGTACGGTTTTTGGAAGAAGAGAAGCACCGTCAGCTCCGTATGTTCGTTATCTTGTGAAAAAAGTGAAAGAAACTGGCATCCTCATCGATAAACCAAAGCGTGAAAAGCCAAAAACAGTGCGTACACCCGAGAATATCGATGCTGTGGCAGAAAGTGTGCGTGAAGCGCCATCAACATCAATTCACCGTCGTTCTCAACAATTGAACATTTCGGAGACATCATTGAGACGAATTTTGCATAAAGACCTTGGTATGACGCCATACAAAGTCCAATTGGTTCAGGAGTTGAAGCCAACTGACCATCCAATGCGTTTTCGCTTCGCTGAGTGGGCCTGCGATCGACTTACAGAAGATGCCGATTTTGCCAAAAAATCATCTTTTCGGATGAAGCTCATTTTGATCTTGGCGGGTATGTAAACAAGCAAAATTGTCGTATTTGGGGCACAGAAAACCCGCACGCATACATTGAAAAGCCGGTACACCCAAAACGAGTCACTGTTTGGTGCGGATTTTGGTCCAGAGGCATAATTGGGCCATTTTTCTTTGAAAATGAGCAAGGAGTAGCCGTTACAGTCAATGGCGATCGTTATCGGGCCATGTTGAACGAATTTTTGTTCACAAAAATTGAAGAGGAGGATATTGGCAACATTTGGTTTCAACAGGACGGCGCTACGTGCCACACAGCCGAAGCTACACTCGATGTTTTGCGCCCTTTTTTCAAAAAAAAAAAGTTATTTGGCGGACCCTTTATTAAGTGCTCTGGTGTAAACTTTCCAAAATGGCGCTTCAGCCCTTTTGCCTTTCCATCGACGACATTATTATCCAGCGAAATTGTAAATGGAAATGGCCTATGTTTGATAAGGTGCTGGATTTTAACTTGTTTTAAGCTTTCGTCACATTTGACACCGTCACAAGTCATTGATTAGCGCCATTTTGTTTTTTTTTTTACATTTGAACAGTTCCCTTTAAACGCTGATTGTCGGTCCGTTTCAGCTTTTGAACAAATAGTGATAGTATAGCATATCGGTCATGTTGTTATGCTTGTCAGCTGATCACAATTTGTTAAAACCTGACACGGGCCTAGAATCCTTACGTTCTACTTAAAACTCAATAACACCGATTAGATTTGTTTTAAACACACAGATTCCAATAAAAGGGTGTTCGGACTTTCACATTCATTTCATATTTCAAAGAAAAAAAGTGTTTGATGATTTCGATTGTATTAATAAATAAAAGACGCTACACGTTGAAACTAGACTTCCTCGAAGAAAGACAGAATACAGCAAGTATTAGAAATATATTCGCAAAGGTTTTCAACTGTGCGGAATAAATAATTATGTATACTGTTTTAGATTATCTAAGAAAGAAACTAGTTGTAAATTTAAAAAAGGTCCTGGACTCCCAAAGTGGGCATGATCCCCGCCGCTGGCCACACAGCTCGGACAGAATGAGGTAAAGAAAAACGAGACGGATTTCTGGAATTTTGAGTATTTTTCGACTCAATTGTTAAACTTCAAATCAAAGCGTTTGCAGATAATAAACCGTGATAAGACTAGCCTCCTGGACCAACAAAAGATCGGACCACCGATACGATCTAATTTATACGGAAAAGGATTTTAAATACACAAGGAGAATCTGAGCGCTCACAGTGTTTGAGGAATATATTTAGGATTGTAAGGCATTTTATATTGTCGGAGATCTTTTATCAGTCTGATCAAATTATATTCGGAGGTGGCATGATTGTCATACTTGCAGCGTGTCCTAAGTTGTGAATTCCGATCGTACAAAAGTAAACAGTTCAGGTATTTTGACATCAATCAAAGTCATTGAATTCCAAATACCGAAGTATTGAAACATGAACTTTTCCGACTGTGAAGAATAAATGTTCAAATCAAGAACAAAATATTTTAAAACGCAAATAATCTATCTCTACGTAATTATGCTTTGGATGTTTTTCTAGACAACAAGAAATAAAATTAAGCGTTAATACTCAGCAGAATAAATTACGTATAGTAAGAGATATAATAAGGCGAAAATATTTGTCGTGCGGATATGCAACAATGTTGTTTCAACATGTTATTACAATTATTAATTTAATCACGAAAACATGTCGAGTGAGAACTTTTTACCGAACAATGAAAATCATAAAATATTAAGTGAATCTTCGTACGAGTGTTATGTTCAATTAAAATAGAACGTGTCCATGTTACAAAACGCCTGGTGCTGTTCTCCTAAGGGAAGACTGAGTAATAAAATGAGATGATATTCAACCACGCCGCACGTATGTATTTCAGTTGAGTTAGCTTTTTCAAACGTTTCGAAACTTTCCGTCATGTCGATAATGCGAGGCCTGTACGCATGTCAACATATAATATATGAATAGTTGCGGACAAAAAGGGGAATACCTGCATCCGATATGGTATGGACCTCGGCCAACACAGCTGATGCTGGAACAGGGGAAAAACAACGATCCGAGGATATTTCCCCGCTGGTGCTGCGAGCAAGCAACAAACCAACATATCGGATGAGTAAGCAGAGACGACGAGGACAATAAAAAAGCCAACAGTATCCAGTATCGTATAAACGCGAGTAAATTACTACCTAGTGTAACCCTGATATCTCGGGAACTGTGGCATTCTTCGAGATCTCTCCCACTTAACATTTTTACGTATTGTATCGGTCCCCGAGCGTTATGCATTGTATCGTCAGAAAAATCTATAATTAAAAGAATAGGTGTTTTTCGTTTGCTTCTCGGTATCTGCTCGACGGCGACTTTTTTATTCGGCAATTAATTAATACACAAATTATTTTGAAATATTTTTAAGAGTCAAATCATAAAACGTTTTTCACGTTGAACACGTTTCAACAAATTCATTAGTTGGAATAATGGTTTCAAATAACAGAACATGAGACACCTATGATTTTAATAATAAAATAAATGTTTTAAAAGATTATTCGACACTTGGAGTAACAATATATGAAAAGAGAGCTAATTCTTTTTACCCAACCTATACAAACTTGGGATAAATCACTTTCTCCGAGTTTTAACGTAGTACACCATGAGAAAGAAAGAGACAACAAAATTCCCCAAATGATCACACCGCTTTAAAGTATTGTAAGAGTGTTCTTCGTGTCCCGCGTCTCCGTTGACTCCGCCCACACGTTTTGATATTCGACATAAATTGACATAACTCAACGGTTTTTTAGGTTATATGCTATATTTTTGTTTACTACAATACTGTGAAAAAGTGGTTATACGAATAAACAAAATTAAAATTATGTCGACATGTGCTATGAATGGATGTATAAATACCCTAACCCTATTCCTAGCCACGTCCAGGTCTAGCCGAGTCCGGCAAAGCTCATCAAAACCGACTACAGCAGGGCTCTCTCTTGTATATTATTGCTCTGAGATTCGACATAAACTTTGACGTAAGATTAGACTTTTCACTTTGTAAATATTATGATTTATTTAAGAAAACAGCTCAGCACATTAATAAACTCTTCGTATTTAAATTGTTATAAGACATTTTAAAAACAATAGCACGCGACCAACCGTCAAGCCGTCCTTCTTCCATACACCACACAAAGAAACCCACTAAGGAACCACGAAATAAAGAGATATCTACTACAGTTGGATTCAAGGGATGAAAAGCGGTGTGCGGAAATGAGTGTCGCAAATGGCTTATTGTAGGTAAAGGATTAAGAGCAGGTGTTCTGATGGAAGTGTGGTTAATTGAGGGTTGGTTCGTTGGTAGGGGATAGTATAGTGCAGAGTGTCCGCATTGCAAAGGGACGCCGTCGCTTCTCGTGCCGAGTACAAATACTATCGCTACAACCGGCCCGGGCTGGTTATGTGCTCACTATTACTACTGGCCATACTACCGCCGGCGTGCGTACAGCCCCTACATGGACACGGGGCCGGGACGGGATTCCTCGCGGGGACACGTCCTCGGGGGCCTGGGGGGACGGGGCGCCGCGGGCGGCAGGGGCAGGGGGCGGCGGGCGGGCGCGAGGGACCTGCCGCTGACAGCAGATATCCGCGATTGTCAGGAAAACATTCGGTGAAGGGTCTCGATGTGGAAAATAAGCTAAGCGTGGCAAATGGATTCCGTAGATAGCTATTTGGAGAAGAAGATACATGGAATATGTGAGGAAGAGGTAAGACTTTTAGGAGAGCATATATAACCTCACGTAGGTACTTGTAGATAGACGGACTTAATCACTAATTTATCATCATAGTCCCCAGTTATTAACTTTCCACTTGATTGTCAACTGAATTCGATGCCACGTATTTATTTGGTATTTAATATACTACACGTAGGTATTCGAGTGATATGACATTAATATTCCGTCAGCGTCGGTGGCAGATTTGAACAAAAAATTGCATTCTTACGAACCAATTACCAGGACAAAAGTTTCTGGCAAGGCAGGGTATAGGGTGGTTTTTATTATTAAGCTTTGTGGAATTTTTAAGGCTGTCTATAGAACGGAAAACTTTATTATTTTAAGGCGACGCAACGTGTTGAAATTTGTACGAATCACTTTGCCTCAAAACTTTACGAAAATCTGCGAAATTCCAAAGTAATTTTAAAAATTCACGTTATTGCCTGGTGTTGTTATAAATTGGTAAATTGAAAATTATTCTTGCGCTTGTCACAACTGTGAGGTACGAGTATGATAAATTATATTTTCCTAGAAAGCAATTACTTTGTGGTTTGACATATTTAATGAAATGAAAAAATAACTTTTTATAGGACCACAGAATTTATTTTTTATGACCGACCCGTTTCGCTTATCCTTAACATCATCAGGGTACAAAATTAAACTAAACAAAAGATACATAGTGTGCCGTTATATATACATACAGAGGGAGAAAACAATATTAAATAAAATAAGAAAACAGTGATAAAACAAAGGAACAGAGAGAAAGAGACAGATGATATGAATTGAAAGAGGCAAAACGTCAGCTGAGAAGTAGATTAAGGAATAATGTGAAATTTTATAAACTTACAGGAAATATACATATTGGATTACTGGACAAATTTAACTAATTATTAAGAAAATCACTTAATTTTAATAAATATATCATTTTCATTTCATTATTTGTGATACATTATGCTTTTAAGGAACTATGAAAATATTTATCAACGTTCAAATACTATGTGCTGTATTTATTATGTATATCAAACTCAGCTGTTGTCATATTACCAACCTCAGCAAATTTCAATCTAAAGTTCTGACCGGTTTTCTCATTTTACAAGCCATCCCGAAAAACTCATCACATATGCTAAGAATATTTCGGAATTCGAAACCATTCAAACTGTTTTAAATACATTTATAGAAGTTATAGACTCAAGTTTTACTTCAATTTTCAATCTATCTTTATCTCTAGGCTTATACAATCCTATTTTTTATTTTCTGTATTAACCTTTACCTAGATCATAAAACACCCAAAAACATTATAAATGTACCTTATGCACAACCTCTATACTCCCAAACAATATCTATAAAATGTTACCTCCACGTTTTAACTTTATTCTAATATTTATTTCATTTCATCTTTCTCTTCTTTTCCCTTTTATTTATTTTTTCTTTTTATTACTTTTTATTATTGCGCACAACCTAAGCAATATCTATAAAATGCAACGTCCGCGTAATAACTTTGTTCTAATTTTCATTTAATTTCATCTTTCTCCTTTTTATTTATTTTTATTTTATCTTTATTAATATTTACATTTAATATTAAATAATTTATTTACACTACGTCTGTCTCGGCACAGGAATATCCCAGTGAGACAGACATGGACCAAACCCATGTATTTTTTTTATATTTTAGCAAGAATAAATAAATAATAAATTGGTCCCACGTAATTAATATTTTTGAACTACCATAATACGGGTGTCTTAATAACCCTCTTTCACCAAAGTTTCAACTTGACACGTAACGACAACTTTCTAACTGTTTACGTTAGCAACACGTTTAATCTTCAAAGAACGGTCATCCCTCAAAAAAAACAATCCCTCTCATATTTAACTATGGAGACAGACTATGAAACCCAGCAATATTACAATCTCATCCTTCACGACATCGTATATCTATTAGTTTTTTTATCAACTAAACAAAGCACAGCTCCTTCGTAAATGTTGACATGCTCGTACAGGCACCCATTCTTGACAACATCGCGTACATCAAATTCAACTATAGCCTTCCAGCTAATGTGATATACCGCATACCTCAGTTTCAACAGTAAATATTCAGCTAAAGTGATACCTGATGATGCTTAAGCTAAGCGAAACCGGTCGGTCATAAAAATTCAAATAAAATCTGTGGTCTTATACAAACTTGTTATTTCATTTTCATTGAATGTATCAAACCACAAAGTGATTGCTTCCTACGAAAATATAAAGTAATACCCTTTTCTTATTAAGCAATGAAAACACGATTCGTTATTTTTTGACGAATTCGTCCTAAATTTTGACATGTAGGTAGAGGTCTTGTAAGAATATATATGGAGAGAAAGCCAAATATTTTTACCCAACCTATTCAAATTTGCGATAAATCACTTTCTCTGGGTTTTTACGTCGTATACCATGAGAGAGAAAGAGATAAGAAAAGTCGCCACATAATATCGCAGCACTTCTAAGTATGTAAGGATGTTCTCCGTCCGCGCTAACTTCACATCAACGAGTCGCATAACTTACGTCAATGGATTTTGAAGTTATTTTCTATATTTGTGTTGGTTAAAAAACTTTCAGTGGTTATACAAATAAAGCAAACATGATGGTGATATGTGCTATGCGTGAATGTTTAAATAAGACCAAACAAAGATTATAAAACGCCACATTTCAGAGGTATTTCAACAGTTTTAAATATGTTTGACCGAACTTTAGAATTTTCACATTTCTAATGATATAAAGACATAAAATCAACAAAAAAGCTTTCATCATTATTTAGGCAAACCTTCTATTATTAATGTTTGTGTGATATTTTGATTTTATAAATCATTTGAATGGTGTATTGATATTGTTTTGTTTAATGTGTTCAAGTATTTTTTTTAAATGTCTGAATTCCATGTGGGCGGTAACTAATGGGCTATCCAACATCCTTTAATATATCTTTGTCTCTTTCTACCGAGCCAGTATAAAGTCAACAATACTGACTACACTGTTTCGCAATGGTGCCTCTCAATATATATTCTTACTTCAAGGTATTCATTATTGACGGTCATCAGATCGAGAATTTCTCCATAGATACATACATCATCGCGTACGTTAAATTTAACTAACTGTCCGGCTAAAGCGATATTAAGTTTTCTAATCGAATTCGAATGCAGTTTGCAGCTTTTGACGTACCAGGTCCTTGTCCGCATCCTTGAGGAACGCCAGCTGGCGAAGTCCTACATTTTCACCCTTCCCGACACCATGTGGTGGTTGGTTGGTTGGTTGGTTGGTTGGTCTGTTGGTTTCCCCGCCGCGGCACCGGTTTAGCGGCGAGTCACCTCATTATGCGTGACATGTCCTCGGCCGCACAAAGTAACGCGGTCCCTGAGCGGCGGGTTTTTATTGTCCTGGCCCCACAATGCCCAGCGCGAATAATGATGGAACTACAAGGGTCATCGATACTGCGGCCCTTTATTTATATAGGAGACCGATTGGAGGAATTTAGATTTGCAAATGGCCACAGAAACTGGAAGACAGAAGGTAAATAGCGCACGGGTTACCATAGGTGATCTTTCTTAATCTGAAAGAAGGTACGGTTGGTACGTGGAAGATGCTAATGGTAAATAACCGTTTAAAACATGTATGAAGTAAAAAAAAATACAAGAACCAAGAGTTATGGAAATTGCAGGCTTTTAATCTATTAAGGAGACCGATTAAAGGAATACAGAAATTTAAATTCTTTATGCATACTGGAATTCCAGGTAAACGTTAAAAAATGCCTTTGCTGGTTTTCAAACTGCACCTTTAACTAACACTTTAGTATGTTTTTCATAGAATTTAAATAATTACAGTTAAAAAACTTATTTACTGGAAACCTCAAACATTTTTCTAACTACCCATAAAAAAATTGCAGGCCTCAGCACCCAAAAATGTCACTAAACGTCACTTTATAGCATTCTAATACAAGCAAAACTACAAATGATTCATCTGTATTTTTTTATGAGTAGCTAGGATATGTACAAGGTTTCCAGTAAAAAAGATTTTTTTAAGTGTAACTTTTTAAATTCCATGAAGAACAAACTAAAATTTCAATAAAAGGTGCAGTTTAAAAATCAACGAGCATTTTAGAACGTTTTACCTAAAATTCCAGTACACATTTAGAAAAGAATTAAATAGTTTACTGCTTGAAAAATGTATTCACTGGAAACCTTAGACATTTTCTGACTGCCCTATAAAATTAACAAATAAATCATTTGTAGCATTATTGTATTAGAAAGCCAAAAAATGTGTATTTTTGGGTGCTGACCCTTAATCGATATTTAAAAGCGACAATTCAAAATACTGTAAATGAAAATGACAGTAAGAACTCGAAATGTTTTTAATTACAATTAGGATGATCTGTAATATAATATATTGGAAGAGTTTTAAACATTCGTGTAAATCGTAAGATAAATGTTGGTGTGCAATTCGGAATAATTCTCTGTATTATTTTTTGATCGGATTCAAAACCACGGTGCTTTCTAAGAGAGTGGGTATCTGCTGAGCAATCGTGACCAACCGTGTATATAAAAACGCGGTAATAATTTTGTAAAATCAAATAAGACGCATAGTTTTCCAATTATCCCGAATAGAGTGATAAGCACGCGTTGCTCGGCGAAAAAATAACTTAAGCTTTAGTCATATTCGTATGCAAAAAGGGAAACAAATTTGCATTTGGGTCGGAAAATGCAAATTTGTGTCGGGATTTCTCGCAATTTTCGTGCAGCATTTTTTACACCTAGACTGCCAAAATGTGGGTGTAACTGATTTTAGGATAATACACCGAAAATTATCCATTCATATTTTTAATATAAGACAATGATTAATAACTAATTTTATTCGCGGTACCCACTCAGATTGGAGTGAATCAACCACAAACTTCATTACAATGCATCAAAGAAAATAAATATGACACATTTTTTAATCTTAGTCACGATTGTACGTGATAATATTCGAAATCAAATAATAACAATGCGTAATAAAATGGTCGCCTTCAGAACTATTCTAGTTTTATTTACTAATCTAATCAAATCAGGTACACGAGAAATATATCATATGTAAATTACATTAGTAAGTTTTCTAAGAAACGTTAACATTTGTCATCCAAGAAAGTAACTATGTCCAAGACTTACTTAAAGCACCTTCTTTCATTATTTCGGTCTCCCATTGCATCTTTAAGAATACGCAAAAAAGCATTCTTACTTGCCGTGGTGTCCCCAATGTTCAATCTCAAGAAGAATTGTATTGGTGCGCACTTACCTGAAAGAATGAAAAGGACATTGATTAAAATACGGAAATGACATATGTGTCCTTAAACATAATATGATAATATTAATCATATATTCAAAATTACAAATTAATTGCATGATGCAAAAATCTCAAAGGGGAATATTACGTACTGAGCGGATTTCCCCTAAATTTCCCCTAGGATTCCCTACTAAAAACACTTGAACGCTGAGTTCTGGCGTCATGAAATGTGAACAGATTTTTCTGCCTAGAAGTTCAATGCCAATGCAATTATGTATAGCTTTCATGCTTAGTTCTTATGATTTAACTATCTAAAATAGATTTAAGATAGTTATATTTTGAACACATATCTGCTACATATTATTTCTCGTTATTATATTAGGTTAGGTAATTAACCTTTATGTGACTGAAAGTGTATCCGGGTACCCATTTCTGTTTTCAACATAGATTTTTTTAATGTTCCAGTAAGTCTAACCGGCTGAAACTTCCTGACTTCTCCACAATAGTGAAAATGAGCAACTCAACATAACCGTTGGATATTTGGGGGGTAGTTATATAACGGAAAACGAATAAGTATAATTTACAACTTCTGATGACTGAAAGAGTACCCAGGTACCCTCATGTGTTTTATATGATTTTTTAAGGTTGTCCGTATTTATTAATCATTCTATCTTATTTTAAATGATGAATATGATGTACTGTTGTGATTAAAGTACATCACCTGTATCCTTAATACTATTTTTAATCACCTATTTAATTAAAAACCCCACGAAAATATGTTACTGGATGAAATTCCTATCCACTTCCCCAAGTATCGAACTGAGTCGAAATATATTACGTCATAAGTTTGTTGAATAAGTGGTTCAACAAACTTCAGCAAATGATATACTGTAAAAGAAAAATTCATATCAATTTTAAAAAGGTGTAATTTTCTTCAGTCACATAAGGGTTAAGTAGTGCACTTGAGGTGATCTATCACAAAACTGCGCTATAAAAATTCACTGCAATAATGATATTACTATACTAGTTTGCAATGTCGTTTCTACCATTATATCTGGAGCATTAAAATATCCACTAAGCCGACAAAAAAAGACAAGATGTCGTGTTGTTTCCATATTTTTTAACAGAAAAAAGTGTTCAACAGGAAAATAAATAAATTAAATGTATTGAAACCGTGCAAAAACTAATGGTAGATAACGAAATGATTTGTAAATTTCTGATCGAAAATTGAGAGTGCTGTGTCTTATCGGTCAACTTATAATGAAATGCGATACAGTAGTGAGATACCTACCTATAACCATGTACTTTGTATTTACCAAATATATGTAAGTAATGTTAATATCCCGCAGAGGGCATACGGCAGAGGCTTTTAAATCAGATTTAGGCCCTAAATCAGATCCCTGCGGTTCCCCAAGATTGAGATTTCCAGCTATTGACCGCCTCATAACGTATGTATTTTATACAGAAATCCTCCATACATTTAATCTAGCGAAGTCCATACCCAATACGCGTGCACTTAATCAGGTCATACAAATCCAAACCCATGGCATTGCATCAAAAATATCAAAAGCTGGTGATAGATGGTAATGAAATAGGAAGTCTCTTTTGCGAAGTGACTTCGATTCGCAAGAAAAATGTGGATGAATGTGGACCATTTAGGGAGCATTTTTTTCTAAAGACGTACGACGGCGTCTACGGCGGCTGTAATAAATAGGGCGACGGAAATTTGTGAAGCTAAATATTTGAGCGTTTGAGAGGATGGTTCAATCTTCGCTGTTGATACGAATACAATAATTTAGAAAGATTAAGTTTGTTTAGTGGGTGAAAACAAACTGTTGATTTAATTACGTAAATTGTAATTTTATATCTTTATAAAAATAAGGGGGTAGTGAGGAGTAATTTCAATACGAGTTTTATTTTTTTATGTGAATACCGCAAAAGAGTTCTACCTTTTTTTTAAAATAAAAACAAACATTTCCAGGGTGCAAATAAAGTGAACAATATTTGAATCCCTCTTACTACCATTATTCTGCCTGGAGCCAGTGCAGACTATGGCATCCCCAAATAAAGAAAGTTATGAAGGTGAAGGGAATGGGAGGGAAATAAGGTGGGGAAAAATGAAGGTTGTAATGTACTTGGCTATCCAGATCTAGTCACTGAACACGGTTAAAACAATTTCAAGCAAGGTTTTTTTTTTAATTTAGGGCGATACTGAGAGTATCTATCAATCTTAGGATTATCTATTTAATTAAATTAAGTGCATTGTGATGTTATCTCTATTAAAATAAGTTCAACACCACCCAAAATGAGTGAATTATTATTTTTATTATTTTTTAATTTCTTTTATTTTATTATTTTTTAATTTCTCTTCTTCACGCTCATAAAATAATTGAAATATGGTACCGACGAAAGCCTTATTTATTTATTTATAGTGTTTGTGTTCATTTTGTAGAATTACATTTTTATTTTATTTTTTATAATTCAATTGAATTAAATTTAGTATTATTATCATTTAGTTCTGCTAGTTTTAATGACAGCTATTTCGGCGTTTAAGGCCATTATAAAACTGTTTGATAATGGCCTTAAACGCCAACTAAAAACTAAAACTAGCAGAACTAAATAATAATTATATTAAATCTTAATTATTTGTTTTTTATAAATATTGTTCTCTAAGTGTACCAATTTCAACGTAAGCATTATCATATGATCTACCCTCGAAATATTGCAATTCTGAATTAAGTTTTATGTTGGACGACGAACGTCCGACGGGTCCTTGATCAAATTCAATAATTCAAATTATAATAAAATATCCACAGATTCCAAGCCTCAAAAAATATAATGCGTTATGAAGGGTAGGCTCCGAGTCAGCGGGGATCGACACGTGTTTTGTGGCCGCGGAACAGAGGACGTAGAAAGGTAAATAATGATTGGTCGTTCTTGATTGATTTCGGTTTTGCTCCGTTCTGTATGTGCATAATTTGAAAGGCACAAAGAAAGATTGAGAATTTGTTCAGCAAAGTTTTTTTGCGGTAATAATAAAGACTTTTATGAATTTAAAAAGGGAGCAGAATGAATTATTTAGTTTCCATGTTGTTATAAATTAGGTACTATATCAGGGAGATTTAACCATGTTGTGCAGGTCATTTTTTTACTCATGGCACGTTATCAATGTATTGTATACCGATATGATACATGTTACTGTGTGTGAGTAATATGAACGTTTCGCACTAGAAAGAAATGCTAGCACGTAGTATATGTACACAACGGTTGGTCGCTTAGCAATACTTGGATGTACATAGAGCGCAGCTTTTTTCTGTCATACTTAAGTTTATTTTTTTTAAATTAACTCGTATTATCTAGTGATTGTTTCGCAGCAACTGTACAACACGGTAAGAATATTTTTGTCAGTAAAATAATATCTTCAAATCATTTTAAATTATTCTTAAAATCAATTTTCGGAGATTTATTTTAATTTCCGAGAATAGGATACCCATCATTTCAAAACATTATTATGATATTATGTTTATTACTATAGCGTCGTCAATTTTTATAGCGTCGTTTAGTAAAGAATTTCACTTCAAAGGTGCTTGACAACTCTACTTTTGACACATTGATAAATTTTATGGGTTAGCTAAATTAATATTATGGTTTATTTAATTTGCCACACTGACATCAGTATTGCAACAGTAAAAATCATACTGTTGTAAGAGTTCATAATTTTTCACAAATTTGTAAAAGTTGAATTTTCTCAAAACGATGTTACAAACTCCGCAAAAACTAAATAATGATGCAAAAACATGTCTTTCGGGTACAAAACGCTTAAGCAACCAATTCTATTATAAAAAAAAAAAAACAAAGGTGCTCTTTCTAAAATTAATTTCATCTCGTGGATTTTAGGTCTACCAGCAATAAATACATGCCTACCTTTCACTACCCATTTTTCATCTAATAAAATAAATACATCACCAAAAGTGATCGCATTATACATCTGCATTAACATTGTGATATCGAATATTTAACATCGGCCAGAGGCCCAAGATATTCATGTTAACGAATCACATTTCAATAAACATTCGAGTTTTGCCATTGTAGCAAAAAATGAATACCGCCGTCTTATTATTGGCTATTTAAACATGAGCTTTTGATTTTCAAAACCGAATGCTTGTCCTAATGGTCAAAGTTTTTGTTTCGAGATATTCATATCACGCCGGAACGCTCGATGGATAAAACACGCCATGAATTGATTTTAATAATTATTAAATTTAATAGCCATGAATTATTTGTTAAATAGACTTATGATGCAATTAAGACATAATTATGTCCTCTCAGAGTTAGTTATGCAAAGAAAAAATATGAATATAGCTCATTCCTATCTGAGTTTGGTAAAGACAATGCTATTAAATAAATTATAAATGTCTAAAATGAATTATCCGTGCTTTAAAAACGCAAATATTGAAACATGTCAATCAATATTTGCGAAGGTTGAAAGGTGTTGCGTCCGCCACGAAAATGTTAATTATGACACTACAGATGTTCAAATAAAATAATTACAAATGTGGTAAAATTATCTAGTTTATTGAAACCTTCTATTTTATGTCAAATACTATTGATAACCTTCTGAAAAGTTATCCCTGTATTCAGTCAACCGCTGTGACGTCTCTGTGGCACGGCTACATTTACTATGGTAAATACAAATGTATCATACGGGTTGAAATTGAACTGTTATGGTAAGTTGAATTCAAAAGTTGTATATTTGCAGCTCGTTGCGGAGTGAAAGATAACTGGTGAGACTACCTTACAGGAGCCGAAACGTTTCTTGAAATGGTTATAGCTATTTTGAGTTACCAGATCTGAATAGCCAGGTAAACTTGCCAATCTGCCACTTCCAAACCTTCTACCCCACTCCACTTTCATGAAGATGCCATAATCCTACTGACTCCAAGTAGTTGAGACTAGTGCGGTACAAAAATGAAGAAAAAAAACAATGGAAAATCTCTTCTACGCCTGGACAATAAGAAAAATATATAAAAAAGTGTTATTAATAGAAAAATGCAAGAAAACCCGCTATGATAAACTATTTCAAAGGGACGCGATGAGTAAGAAACATTCTTAAATTTTCGACTATTTCTCCAATTAGGGAATACTGTGAGGTAGAAAGAATCGAGAAAAAAAACTGATACTAAAAAAGTACCATATTTGCTTGAACCAATCATTACTGAACTCGTGAAATCTCACAAGAGACTGGACACATCTTCCACTGAAACGAAGTACCTACTTAAAATACACTAATGTCAATTTATTTTAATAACGTCAAAAAAATATATATTTTCGTTAATCCGCAACTTCTGGGCCGAAGCCCAAAGGTATGAAGGGGTATTTTCACATCAAAGATATTTTTTACAAGGCTGGCGCGCACCCATTTTTCAGAGTCATCTACCAGAGCCGCAGAACATGCAGAGGGTATAAACATTTTAGTTCGGCGCGGCGCGGCGCCGTCCGGCGGGTATAACTTACTGAGCTATGTAAATATTATGAGGAAACGAAGGCAGATCGTGTACGCGCCGATACGACCCGACTCAAATAATAATAATAATCCAACTGCCATATTATATGGGACACTTTCAGATTTAGGAAGGATTTTAGGAAGATATTTATTTATTTATTTATAAATTAACGGACTAAAGTTCAATTACAAAAATTACATAAAACACGAAATGGAAAAAGAGCAACAGAGAAGGAATAGCACATACATAATAATAAATGAAGCGATGACAAAAATAGGACAAAATAAACAAAAACAAGTCAAAGTTTTGGTAGAGTCGTAAAGAATGACAAAAGTCATTTGGACCGTTACCAAAAATTTCAAAACCATGGCTTGAGTTAACAAGTCTTGACATCCTGGACATTGGAGAATTATACCCATAATTAGTATTGTGATGATTGAGGAACAGCAATTCATTATTCCTGAGCCTACGGCAAGGAATGTTGAACTGGATAAGTTGCAACAGAGAAGGTGAGTCAATAAAACAATTAATAATTTTGTAAATGAAAATTAAATCAAAGTCTTTCCTGCGCTCTTCTAATGAAGACATTTTCAATAATTGTTAGTTTCAATTATTGTAGATCGATCATGTTTTAAGATATCTGTAAGAGTGGAAAATAGTTATTGAGATATTTCTTTCTTTGAATGCCAATATATGGACATACTTTTTTAGTGAATACTGCACAAAAGTACTAACTACTCCCAACCGTCTAGAGCCAGTGAGACTATAGCATCCCCAATTGCGGTATGTTGTGAGGTTGAGGATAATGGGGGGGAAGGAGATGGGGAAGAGGAAGGTCTGGAAGTACCTGGCTATTCAGATCTGATCAAACACGGCTAAAGTCAATTCAAGCAACGTTTCAATTCTGTATGGTGGTCTTTCACCAAGACGATACTTAGTATCTACCACTCTGGAACGTGCCGCAAATATACTATTTATTATTTTATATGAATTAAATATGTTATGACACATATTAATTAAATAAAATTTATTTGCGCACGCCGGGTTTGAACCGCAACCTTTGGATTCGTAGTCGAGCATCTTACCACTCGACTACGCAGGCCGTCATTAACGTACTTAACCACAACAGCTTAGAAATAGAAATAAATGGACACATTTATTTTGAAATGCGATATTATTAGAAATAATACAGTATGTGTGTCCCTGAAAAGTACCCAATTGGCCGCGAGATTAAAAGTTGTTTAATCGTGCTCCTGAGCAAAATCTTCTTGAAATACTTTTTAACGCAATTGGGAGTGAATTCAGAAGAAAAGACGGATATTCACTAATTGAATCAACTGACGACTCAATTAGTATTGTGCAAATCTTGGAGTGACAATATATGGAGAGAGAGAGCTAATTATTTTTACCCAACCTATACAAATTTGGAATAAATCATTTTCTCCGAGTTTTTACGTCGTTCACCATGGGAAAGAAAGAGAATGTAAGGATATTCTCGTGTCCCGCGTCTCCGTTGAATTCGGCCACATGTTTTCATATGCGACATAAATGGACATAAGTCAACGGTTTTTTAAGTTATATGATATATTTTTGTTTATAACAATACTGTAAGAAAGTGTTTACGAATAAACAAAAATATTATGTCGACATGTGCTATGAATGGATGTATAATACCCTAGCCCTAGTCCTAACCACGCCCAGGTCTAGCCGAGTCCGGTAAAACTCATCAAAACTGACTACAGCAGCGCTCTCTCTTGTAAATTATTGCTCTGAGGTACAAATCATATGCGTATGCCTAAAATAACTAGTAGAGAGCCACCATTCAGAATTATTGAAAAGTTATTTACAAAAGTTAATGTCGTATTTTCTGTAAAATATTCCGAGCTATAATTATTTACTGTCCCATGTAACACGGGTACGTTCAAGACCGGGAGCATCCGATACTGTCAGCGCGCGCTACCGCGATCCCCAGATTGCTACCAGGAGCATATCATACCCGAGGAGGTATTATGCTGATCGCTGTTTGGCTTATACATCGCGAGGAATGTTGCGAATGGCGCGTGGATACTATATTCAACTGCAAAGCGGCTAACCAATACAACAAATATTTATGATAAACCGATGATTAATTACCAAGATAAGTATATCTATCCGAAGGTTTTGACCTACATAATGTACTGTTGATAACAATGACATTGTCAATCGACATCTGAATTTCGAGTTATTATTATCATGCGTGAATTAATTCATGTTTCCGTTCATACTTTATTTCTATAGTTAACCTAACAAAACAAATCAAGTGGCAGACTTTGGAAATTATTAAATTTAGAAGCCGTAAATAAATTATTAGAAAATATGTAATCCCATAAACAAGTTTGATACAAGATTTTGAAAAATTAAGTAGTTTTTTTTTGTAATACGGACTAATTTAATTAAATAGTCAAATTACTACAGAATTTGGAACTTGAAATCTTGAAAAAAGTTTTCAAGAAGGTCAGAAAAGATATTTGTTTTAAGAATTTTGTCACCCTGAGTGGAAAAGCTGAAAAAGATTTCCTGAATAAATTAATTCAGGAAAACCTGAAGTACTTACCAGAATCAAAGAATATGCATAAGATATTTTGTTCGTGTTCTAATTTCGACTGTTTTTTTAACAATTCTTTAGTTATATCATGTAGTTATAGATACAATATGACTACAGTCTTATGCAAAAACAAAAAAAAATATTATTGGTATTCAAAGAGGAATCTTTGAAAACTACTGAAAAAAAAATCATGAATATTCAACGCCATAATTTGTTTCAGGAAAACCTGAAATATTCCTAGGAGTACATAATATACGGGAGGTGTCCGACCGACTATTTCGATCACTGTGCCCAGTAGCACGGTCAAGTGAATAATCATCGAAGGATTGTTTGTGATTGTGTGCGATATGTGACACATCGTGTGACGTGACCGACACAACTAGAACATAAACGAACTATAACCGTGTTCTTTATGTGCTCCTGGTAACATTTCAGTATTTCCTGAATAATTTAGTACTGAAAAATTAAATTTTTCGGGAACGTGTGATTTTTAATATCCACTCAAATTGATTTATAATTTTTAAAATCTACTTTATTTTTGTTAAATATAAACCGGAATAAAAATTTGATGGGTATAAGAAGGCAGCAACTAAATAGAATATTTTATAATATTAATCAATAATTCTCATGTTTCTGTAAATTTGATAAATTCAATATATATTATATTTTTTATATTTATTCAAATTATGTATATTATTTATCTGTCTATTTTTTTAACCTTGGTTTTACAGTCATCATTCATATCTTTACAGTCAAATTAGACAATTAAAATGTAGGTAATAATAAAGAAATATATTCCAAAGTAAATAAATATATATATAGTTCTCAGAAAATTATCAAAATAAAAAAGAATCTTTTTAAATCCCTACCTACCTAATAAAGTACCTACCTATAATGTATGATGACATTATTCTATATTTTAAATGGATGTATTAAAGCAAATAATATTTTTTTCTTGGCTAGTCAAGTTGTTACATCTACGATAATGAAACGCCACATTTAATATCCAATTCGCTCTCCTCCCTCGTAGCTAGTTACTCGTCTATTAACTCGACTATTTTATTTGCTTAATCTAGCTATGATTGATTAATCCTTAAAGGGAAGTCACCGACTCATTTTTATCAAAATCGAGTTATTTAATATACTGCACCCACATCAAAAGAAACAATCTACCCGGATCACAGAACGCTAAAAAGAACTCATTCAATGAATATTCAAACTATTACGACAGCAAAAACTCAACCCAAATCCACCGAGATCTACTAGGAGCACAGAAGCGTGAAGAGGTAAATGTTACACATACTAATTTAATTCCCGCTTAGAACAACAAAACCGCGCGGGTTGCGTCCTGCGTCACCCGTCATTATCGTCTGGCGTATGCAACATGAGAAATGTTTATTATTTTTCGCTTTGTTGGCACTACATTCGCAATCGCGCTCAACTGTAAATATGGATAGCCGTGTTATAAAAACAGCGGATTTAACTAATAATAGTATGCATTAAACATGCAATCTACCGTATTAATTGCTTTACCTGCCATGAAATACACATCGTCGCCGGAAAGGCAAAAAGACTGAAGTGCCATTTTAAAGTGTTTACACCAGAGCAAACTTTTAGCTTTTTTATTTAATAAAATTCATATGTCTTCAGTAACTGGTTGGATTTTGAAATAAAAGTGAACTCAATGTTCTTTAACTGAGTTACCTGAAGCGACAAAAAGCTAAAAAAAAGTCCTAAACTTGTGTCACTTGAGTCAAGTCTTCTCCCAAATGGTAAATATATTTAAAATGGCTGAAGGGCCACACAAGTCTTCAAAATCAAACGAGAGTCAGAGCATTCAATGCAGAAAAAAATACCTGATCTAAACTGCATATTTAATTTATTTTTTACCAAAGTGTCGCTTAATCACTTTTGCCTTTCCAGCAACGACATTATTATATATAAAACAAACTTTAAGTTGACTACAATAACGCATGTGGACACGCATGCAGGACACTGTTTGGGCTCCCGCGCTATTGCGGCGCTTCGACGATATAAGCGTAATGTGTAAGAAGCGCGTGCGAAAATAGATAAAGAATATATTACGATGGCTTCAAAGACACCATCCATCATTGGCCGACAGGACAAACATGTTTTCGAGCTTTTGATAACGATGACAAGATGATTAGATCTGTATAGCTCGATGCCTCCGCCTCCTTTCATCATATTATCCCTACTTATATTGATGACCTTACATTGAAAAAAACTATTAATTCATTATTTTTAATTTCTCTATTAATAATTGTGATAATATCAATAATCCCCAACGTAAATATGAAATAGAAAAAATATAACAGTCGTGACCGAGACTCGAAAAATAAAAATGGATGGTTTATCCAAGACACCATCTAGGTATATAATATGTGCTCTGGTAGAGATTTGTATATCATACAAAGATGGCAGCCAAATCGGAAGAAAAATTTAATTAAATCATATGCATAATTTTCAAAATAAATAATGAGATTGATTAAAATGCCGGTTTCCTAAAAGGTCTTGGTGGCTGAATTTGCTGAAGCGTTACTCCCGGATAGAGTAGAGGTTTCGAGTTCGAGTCTCGGTCGCAACCGTTAGATTTTTTCTGTTTCATATTTACATTGGGGAGTATTGATATTATTTCAATTATTAATATAAAAATAATAAGCATAAAAGCTTCACATTTAATTCTAACTTAATATATTTTAAATATAATTTACTTGTTCCAGGCACGGGGGCGCTAATTAAATGTAACGCGCTCGAAACTCGCAAGCAATCAGGTTGACCTTAAATAATAATAATAATATGCTTTATGTGCAATACAACCGCCGATACTCTTATAATAATAGCGAGTGCCGTGTGATGAGGGGATTATACATCTTTTGTCGAACTCGCAGATGCCGACAAAGATTAATACAATTATTGCACGGTGGTGACACGGGTAGTATTAGTAGATAAATGGAGTTTAAAAGTATTTATTTGACGTATTTTGAGGACATACAGTGACAATTCATATTTAAAAAGTAAAGTGCGAAGTGTTGCTTAAAATTTCTGACCTTATTGAAGTTAACTAACTAACCGTCACGCCGTTTCTCCGCAGGGGTAGGCAGAGAGGACGGACCGTCATACAACTCTCTCTTGACACACACTCCTTGCTTCGTTCACATTCGTACATCGTCTCATACATACTCTTCTGTTATTCTGACTCTTCACATGACCCGATTCAAGTATTTGATTTACTTGATCGTGCCATGTCTTTCTCGGGCGTCCTCGACTTCTTCTTCTATTCACTTTCGCATCATATATTCTTTTCACACTCCTTTCTTCGTTCATTCGCTCTACGTGTTCAAACCATCTAAGCGTCCCTTTCGTGATCCTATTCATTACGCTCACATCAGCTTTGCATTCTTTCCGGATATCCACATTTTTGAATCTGTCATTCAGTCTACTTTCATCCTTGAAGTTAACGGTATATATTATATTCCTAACTATAACAAAGGATACAAAATTCAAAGAAAATTTCTCGTTTAGTTTATCATTTTGATGACCTGTGAAAATAAACAGGAAACGTTTATATTTGAAAAGGATGCGTCCTTTGATCATATATATGATTGATGTTTCAACCATTTCACCCCAAAAATATTTGTTCCTATTCTATCTTAAATTTGATAAAACTAATTTTAAAAGTAGAGTATTTCTACTCCTACGAAAACCTTTAATATTTTTAGGGACTCTTCGCACAAAACTTACTTGTATTTTTCATTGCAATACAATATAAAAAAGCATTAAATAAAAAAATACGTTAATTCTGTATAAGCCATTTTCCGGAGTAGTAAATCAATTTAATCATAATTTTATATTTATAGAGCAATATTTCAACAATGATATTCCATGCTCGAGTGTTCCTATGTTTCGCACTGAACGATCTTACAAACGAATAAAACACAAAAACTACAAATAAAAATAACAAGTTCGTTATAATTTCATGAAAATGTACCATTCGTTTTCTGGGTCACATTTCTAAAGCACAGGTTTCGCGTAATTTTGCCATTAACAATGCAATATTCCTAAAATAACATTTCATGCTCGAGTGTTTCTATGTTCTTTACTGAACAACCTAACATACAGAACACACCAAGCATATGTACAGAAGCAAACATACAATATAATGCGAATCGTATGACTGTAACTGCGACTGCGCCAGTAATGCAGTAATACAATGTGTGCATGCTACAGAACAGAACACAGTCTTTGAATGTGCAACAGGCATAATGCACACACCGCGCACGAACCAAACAATGGACTGTATATAAAAATGCACGGTCGTAAAATACCAATTTAATAACGAGCGCAGTAGTCAAGTATGCAAAATTATTCACTTTTTTTAAACCAAAATAAGAACCTTAACAAAAGTCAATGACAAAATAATATAATATGATGGTCACAGAGAGACTGACTGTGGCACTGTTCCAATGTAGCTTGCCTGTGATCCCAGCATTTCCATACCATAGAGAATAATGCATAATTAAAAGATGTGTAGGTATATAAAACGCGATAGCAGATAATGTTGCTATGCTGATTAATTTTAATTACGATTTACGACACCTCACCAAGCTGTTTCTCCAGGCTTAATTAGGATTCCGAGGAGAAACAATCCCCTACAAAATCACTACTAAAATTAAATTGCATTTCTGCACCTTTTATTAGCACTATTCTGCATGTTAATGTTAATAACTGTTAAAAGATGGGTAAAGTAATCGGCACTCAAAGCAGTAATTATCCACTAATTAGCGATAAAAGTTTCAAATTTTTAAAAGCTGGATAAATATTTTATATATTCGTAGATAGTACAGATAACTGGACTTTTCAGTTACGTATTAAATACTTAATAGTTTAATACGCATTAAATTGTACCATATTTTGATAAATTACAAAGATTATATTTTGATCACAAAATTATAATGGATTTGTTTTGACCATTTCATTGATTACAAATACTGGCTTAAATTTAAAAAAAAGCATTAAATTGGAATGAAAAACCCATTTCTTAATCATGATTATGTTGATGCTCAAAAATCTGACTGCCTTAGAACTAATTTAATAAAATGTAGACATAAAGAGCTTAATAATAGTTATTAGATTATTTATTGAAAGGTTTCTTCAAGGTCACTGAATACTTTTATATCTTCACTTCCATATTCCTTCCGCCACATAAATTGGAGCCGCAACAGAACTTTTGGCGTCGGTTTGTTGAATGCATTAATATATTTTTAAAATACTATAGGTACTGACATTCGCCTATAAGTCATTCCCCTTTTTAAAGATATCTTTTAAGTACGGTTATCGTTTGTCTGCGTGCTTTATACGTATCATTTTGAATTGAGTTCCTTCGGAGACCCTTTGGTATGTACGCAAATTCAATTCGGCAGGACGTTCGCATCCTTTCGGCAGGCCGCGTGATTGTGTAGGTTGTCCCTCGAACATGTGACGTCACTGCCATTAATTAGGGGTATCGACAAGTGCCTCGTCTGAACGCGCAATTCGTTCCGCAGTCATACGGGCGCCAACTGCTGACGCTAATTGGCGTCAGCCCTGGCCTCCGTCAGTCGGGAGGCTCAAAGCGATTAAGGGGGGAATTGCGAAACGGAATAGTAAGAAAATCGACGACCAGATGTTGAAGTTGATTTGAATGCCCCTAGGTAATTCTGCTTTGAGCTTTACGGGGGATTGTGATACGTGATGGTTGATACAGGAGTATTCGTGGCAGAGCAGTAAAATTCCTGTGTCAAAGTGATAATTCATATTCAATTCCCGTTGATGTTTTCAGAGGTTGAAAAATAAATTACTTGCATTCCAGTGTTTTGAGAATGCATTTTCAATTTTCAGCAAAAAAAATAAAAAAAACAACATCAACATTTTATTACAGACCAAAAATTAAGCGAAGCATTACCAAAAGACCTCTTGAAGAGTTATGCCATTAAAATTGAAATAAACTTTAAAGCATTATTGCTTATTTGGTGTTAAATATTTAAATAATATCAATAAAAAAAATATCAGTAAAACACAAATATGAAACAGAAAAAAGCCAGAACCTAAAAAGAACAATGGTCATGACCGAGACATGCTCGATTGGCAGAGTGTTACTCCCGGATAAAGTAGAGGTTCCGAGTTCGTGTCTCGGTCATGACCATTGTTCTTTTTAGTTTCTGACTTTTATCTGTTTTATATTTGTGTTATAGATTATTGATTTTATTTAAATATTAAGCAAAACAACAGCAAAATACCACGAACAGCAACTGGCCGGACCGAGTGGGACTATGATATCCCTATTTCTTGTGATGCTGGGAGGTGTGGGGAGGGGAAGGAAATGGGGAAGTGAAAGGTTGGGAAGAAACTAGCGACCCGATCACTAAACACTGCTAAAGTCACAACAACCAACTTAATGATTCTGGATGGTGGTCATCCTCCAGGGAGATGCTAAGAGTATCTATCACTCTATTAGGAGATGCAAATGTATACTTATAATGTCTCAACTATTTTCAGCTTACAACGCCTTTTTTATCATGAATTATGGAGCTTTCTAAAATCCATTGAATTGTGAGAAAATAAGACATTGTGTGTTCCACATCACTTTGTTTTGCAAGATTTAAATAAAAGTGCTTGAATTCGGGCGAAGTCATGAATTGTCTACTAGTTAATTATTGAATAAATTATGGCTGTATAAGGAGACTTATACCGCCATTCCCCTGGGCCATTTTAACGTCCCTATTATGCAGTAAAGTTGAATGCAAAAGAGTAGCTACTTAATAAAGAAGTTTGCCAGGTATTTACGATCGTCCGTTGTTTGCAAACGTCATGTTTGTTGGATGTCGTATGAAAGGGAGCTTTTTCAAGCCGGAAAGTGAGCTTAAACATAAACGGCGGTGTAAATTAAGACGAAACATAAGCCTTGACGGGCAGCCCAAAAAAAATAATTCGCCATTAAACGAGATTGTTCAACGGTTGATGAAAAAATGTGAGTAGAAGCTAAATGAATGTGAAATTTTTATTAATTGTTCATATAAAAACAATACATTACGTGTCATTTCATTTGACAGTGGTCGGGAAGTAAAGATTGTCAAAAACGAAGGATTTTTGATCGAATAATTTCATAACCTTCCTCTTCCCTGTCTCTCTCCCCTTCTCACATACTTCAGCCACACCACTTTCCTCGAATTGGGGATGAAATAGTCACATTGGCTCCGAGCAGTCGGAAATCGCGGTTCTTACATAAAAAAGTATTAAAATGTACCAAAAAAAGTGAAGGTCAAAGTGTGTTTGTAGGTTTGTGTCAAATTTGAGACCAGTATAATATTATTGATAATAATAATTAATAATACAATATTAAAAATAAAACCATAAATTCATAGGCTTAACGAAATTGTTTAACCATTTTTTCAACCCTTTTTTTAAACGCCCCAATTTTAAAAAACCTTTTCGTTGATCGTATTTGGATACCTCTTTTAGATTTTGACTTTTATCTAATGTGCTTTCTTGGGTTACAGCAATAATATTTATAAACGTTTAAGTACCATAAATATGTATCTATAATATAAAAATAGATATCATTTGACAAATGAAGATATAATGGTAAGATATAATGAAGATATCTGTACCGGAAGCCGCTAGCCGTGGGTTCGATTCTCGGTCGCACCTTAGCCTTTCTCAGAAACAGCTCTCCTCTCCTGTTACATAAAATAATAAAGCAGCCGAGAAAAGCTTGTAGTGTCGATAAAACGTCGTTTAAAATCAGTCGCTGATTTCCTGCCGTCAGCTAGTACTCCGCGCCATACGATATACTACAGGTAACGGCAGATTCAGACATGTGTGACACAAAATACTGAGACCGGCCGGTTACTATTATTGTTTTTATTTGTATTCTTGTAATTGTATTGTGGATTGGTTTCTGGTTTAAAGAGTAAAATACTCTACGTTAGGTACTTGTGGCTTTCTGCTCTTAAAACTGGGTGGGCAACAGAAGTAAGAGAATGTCTGAGAATAAGGCTTCTTGGGTGCTTGACGCTTGACGCTTGTCCGTTGGTTCCTGCGCACATCCGACCCGGACGCTCGTGTGTATTGTAGACCAGCGCTTTATTGATATAGAGACAGATATCTCGTGCCGGAAATCGACGATGGATGATCAAATCAAGTAGTTTTCTCGTAGCAGTTGAAAATAACTATTGTAGGCAATTCATGCGGGGATACTTAAAACGAACATCTATGAACAGATCTATATATGAACAGATATGAAAAATGAATGAACTCTGAATGAGAATTTCGACGGTTTGTAATAACCTCACCCCAAAATATAAGATAAAAACTTTAAGAATTTTACCCATTTTTGAAATTGTTTTTTTTTGTGATACATCAATAAATTTCGTTAACTGTCCAGTGGATTTTTCCTCAAAAATATGCATTTTATTCAGACAATACTGAATGCTAGTTATTCAAGATGGTATTTGCACACGTCTTCTTGATTATCATATTTATTCCCCTGTAGTGAGAAGCAGTTTACATAATTTTTCCGTTTAATTTAAAAGATTTTGCTGATGTCTTAAAGTATTTTGAATATCTAAATTAAGCTTTTTAACTGACCGACAACGCAATATGAAAGTTTCATCAATTTTTGTATTTTTGAAACAATGCCAAAAACACTGTGGTGAATTTAAACACAGGTCCCTTTTACGACGCTGGGTGCTGATGCTGACGATGACTATTTTTGGCGGCAGAACATGTTATCCACGAGACAACGATCAGGCTTTTACTGTAGCAAACTTATCGGTGCGATAATATATCACAACAATCAACAATCGACCCGGATAAAGGTGCATCTCGGTGAGCGGTGTTCGATGGTGATTTTTCTATCGCGGGAGACGCAGCATCCGCTGACCGGATAACCTCATCATCTATGTGGTCCATCCTCTTCGTCTCGAGTCTTCCGACCTCTACTGGCAACACGTGCGGGGCGCAGAGGTACTGAACGGTATTTATAAATTATTATTGCCAGGTATGGGAGAGTGAGTGAAGCGGCCCATCGCTGATTTGACGGGTTACTACATGCCAATTAAAGAGCTCACTGGATCCGGAAAAAAGGCGAAATCGTATTAGGAGCATACTATTGGTTACTACCCGCAAAGCAAAATATTTAATGATGGAAATGACACTGTGGGATAGAAAAAAGATGCGTTAACCTACAAATTGTAGACTAAAAAAGCTAAACAAATTTAACTAGGCTAATGCTCAACATTCTAGATTTTCGGTTTTATAGGTAAAATACTGGATCAGATGTTCCCAAACTTTTTTGTCCCGCAGACCACTTGCCGATTTTTTCTGTTTTGTGTAGACCCCCTGCTTTCCTAATATTGTATTTTTTAGCGTTGGGAAAAACTTCAAAGTTTTGTGAACGCTTCAGGAACTGCTAGTTCTTTGAAATAAACCCTTCGCGATGAACACTTCAATTGAAGTCAAACTCGCCAAAAAATAGTACTAGTCGGTAGAGATCTCAAATCGAAAAGTACTAGCAAATCGACAAAATAACCTCCCCAAAAAAGTGCTAGCAAATCAACAAAATTTACCCTCCGAAAAAAAGCACTAGTCGGTAGATTTGAAATCGAAAAGTACTAGCAAATTGACAAAAAATTATTATAATTAAAATAATTAGGGAATTAATGTCTATTATAAGAGAGTATTACGTAAGTACCTGCATAGGTACTATCTGTGAGGTGGATTATTACATTTGCGGGAAGCCAACATTTTGGTGACGGCCTGCCTAAATGGAATCCACTCTCGTGGACCCCCATTTACGTCTCATGCACCCCCAATTTTTTTTTTCACTGACGTGGACCCCTTGTAGGTCGGAATCGACCCCAGGGGGTCGATATAGACCACTTTGGGAATCACTGTACTAGATGGTTAAGTGTTTTAGGTATACCAGTGTCTCATGAGAATGAAAAAATAGTATCCGTAAATATGATTTTGCAGAGATCGTGGATAAGCTAAGATGTCAATGACTTAGAGCGCAGATATTGTATCCCCATAAACCATGATTTAAGGGTCAGCACCCAAAAATAGACACAATTCGGCTTTCTAGTACAAGCAATACTATAAATGATTCATCTGTTAATTTTTTGTAGGTAGTAAGAAAAATGTCTGAGGTTTCCATTAAATACAATTATTGAACTGTAATCTTCTAAATTCTTTTTTTTTTTTTTTTTTAGGTTTTTTACTTTTATTTAAACAATAATTATTATTATTTTAATTTTTTAAAAACAGTTTTTAGTTAAAATTTGATCACAGTTTTATAATGCCCTCAGAAGGCGAAACAGCTGTCACGCGTAAAAATAATTACATCACAGAGCTTTTAACTAAAAACTGTTTTTTTTTAATTAAAATAATAATTATTATTGTTAAAATAAAAGTAAAAAACCTAAAAATTAAAATGGAGTTCTACAAAATAAACTTTAAAACCATAAATTCTAAATTCTTTATGAAAAGCATATTAGAATTTTAGGTAAAACGTTTAAAAATGTCTTCTCTGGTTTCAAAACTTCACCTTTTACTGACATTTTAGTATGTTTTTCACAGTATTTAAAGGAGTGCAGTTGTAAAATTGTATTCACTGGAACCACCCATAGAAAAATTTCAAATACATTGGAAAATTTGATTGTAATGTATTAAAATGGGAAAATATCCTAAGAAAAGTGTTATTTTTATTTTTACTAAAGGATACTGTTAAAAATCAGTGAGCTTTGATTAATACGAAGTGTGCCGCAGTGTGCGTAACCACTTTCTCGCAACGTTTTAAGGAACTGACGGTTTTTCTTATCATCGCACTCATCCAGGCTTATTTTTTTATTGAACGAAGCTATATTTATATTTTGCCGACTCTAGACCCTTGCGTGTCTTTGCATATCCATAGCATGAAGGGTTACATTGGTAAAATTGAAAAAATATAGCAATAATCTTCAGTGAAAAGTATGAAATAGATTTAAAATGTCGGTTTCTAATAAGGTCCCAATGGCTGGATTGGTTGAAGCGTTACTCCCAAATAGAGTAGAGGATCCGAGTTCGAGTGTCGGTTGTGACCATTGTCTTTTTATTTTCTGGCTTTTTCTGTTTCATATTTGTGTTGTTGATTATTGACATATTTTTAAAAAGTAAGCATTAATGCCTTGAATTAGCGTTGGGAAAAACTTCAATGTTTTGTGAATGCTTCACGAATTGTTAGTTCTTTAAAATGAACCCTTCGAAGTGAACACTTCAATCAAAGTCGAACTCACAAAAAAGCACATGCTAGTCGGTAGAGTTTAGGAAGTGGAAAGAACTGGAACCGGTTCCATGTCAAAATAAAAAGTAACACATACTAGTCGGTAGAGATTTCAAAGTGAAAAGAACTAGAACTGGAACCGGTTCCTCGCCAAGATAAAGTTCACCTTCGAAACGTACTGCTGCAAATTGATGTAGTTCTTTCAATGAAATGAATGAACGCTAAAACGAACTACCGACTTCAATTGAAGTATTTTTTCAATTAAATGAAATGAATGAAGGCTAAAATGAACTACCAACTTCAATTGAAATATTTGTTCAATGAAATGAAGTTATTGAAATGAATGAACGCTAAAATAAACTACCGACTTCAATTGAAGTATTTGTTCAATGACAATGAATGAAGTACGAACTGTTGCCAAAAGAAGTAGTTCTTTGAAGTAGTTCTTTCAAAGTGGTCACAACGCTACTTTCAATGTTACATCGGTGTTCATCGATAGGCACCATGGATGTCTCTTCCGCTGTGTCGCGTGCAGCCTCTCTCCGGAACAAGAGTCGAATCCGGCCGCGCGAGGCGAAGGCAGCGGCGCGACGGTGACAGTGGCCATACAGGGTCACTGTGCCACCGGACGCCGCGCCCCTGGGCCGGCTCGTGGCGGTACTAGATATAATTGCAGAGGAGAAATTGCCACGCGCAGGTATTTCATACGCAATTCTTCATCTTCCCTTTCGAGCACGAGAAAAGAAAGTATAAAAAAAACTTTGTAATACAACAGATAAATAGTTTCTGCGTACAAATAATGCATCTCCAACTTGGGGGATGGTAGAGGAAGTTTGATGAAAACCGAGCTCTTTTTCTCTAATCACTGATAATAATAATAATAACAACAGTGAACTTATCTAGCGCAGTTTTGTGATATTTCACCTCAAGTGCGCTTCATACTAAATTAATTATGCTAATAAGATTAACTAACCAGGAGAAAATAATACATAATATGTATACAAATTAAAACTATCTAAAATCATGATCGATTTCATAAATCACGAGAGAAAAAGGTTCAGATATGGGTATAACAGTGTATGTGTACATCAACAGATTAAAAAAAGAATTTACCAGAAGTCGGGGGTATAAAAATTCAGATGAAATATATGAATTCATATTAACATATTTGTCAAATCAAAGAAAAGTAAATAAGATTGAGGACAGTAACTATGTTTGTACTTAAACACTACACATAGCAACTTAATGCAAGGCTTCTACAATGTACGTGATAATGGTTGATTAAGTGTCTAGGTTTCTATGCAGTACAGAAACATAGATATTACTATGTTACCCAAATAATAATCTTATATGGCTTTCACGGGTTTTGAGCCCTTGAGCACTTGAGGTGAAGTTAACTGGGTGAACTGTCACAAAACTGCGCTATATAAATTCACTTATTATTATTATTATCAACCTCGAAGCGCTCATTCAAGGAGCTAGCCATTTTGCAACGAAGGTCGTCGATAGACAATCTATAAAAAACATGATTCTGTTTTTTCACACTCCATTCCGGTGGTCATGTTAAAATCGAGTTTCTGCCTGATTAACTTAATATAAAACGATTTATTTTACCATGCCCTCGACATACCAAACGTTGCAACCATTTAAAACTATTGCATTATTGAAAATGTTGTCTTTTTTTAAAGAAAAGTAGCATGTTTATACGGTGTGTAAAGTGTTAAATGTCAACGGCCGAAGAAGTCTGTGAAAGGGAAAAGCTTACGAGATAATTAAACCAATTTTCGTTTTGTTTTTTCAAAATCTGGTAAAAGCAAATAATTACTTTTAATTATCATCGAAACCTACCGGACGTCCCGAAAGCTGTTTCAGAAATTACGTTTTATACGAGATTTTTTTCTTGGTCAATAATGATAATTTCTACCAATAAAACTTTTTTTCAATCCGCGATGAGATAAAACATATGTGTTAATTAAGAATAGTAATTAAAACGTAAAACCAATCAAACAAAATTATGCCATGACTTGGGAGGGAGAGATCATTGTGATTTTACTAACAGCGGAGTTTTACGGCTTTTATTTGAAGGAAGACATAAGCGGGAGCATCTCCAAGGCTAACTAGAAAATTAAATCTTCTGTTCGTTTATGGCAATACGTTGATGAAAACAGAAATAAAATATGTAAAAAATATAGTGATGAAATTAAATATATTCTTAAAATTATTAATTAAGTCATAATGTGATAAATCTAAAAAATTATGCAATATTTTTTTATGATTTTATATTTAAAAGTTGTAAATTAGTGGTGGAATACTTTATAAATGATTACGTTAGCACGTACATACATACATACGAGTTTGAACTTTTTAAATTTGGAATTAACGGATATGTTCGGAAAATTATCAAATTATAAACATAATTTTCTATTAAAGTGCCTACCTATATTGTATTCTCGCAGAAATTATTAAATATTTAAAATGAGTGGATTGAAGCAACAATTTTTTTTTCTTGGCAAGTCAAGTGATTTTTCACCGGTAACAACTAATATAACATTTTAAAACATATATTTGCAACACCACTTTATTTCAGTTAAAATCGACTAAATTTCGAGCACAATCATGACTTCTTCATGGCAGTGTAAAAACTAAAAAATATGTCACAGTGACAGTGACATTGTTATATGTATGATCCATATATACTTTTATGATCTTAAATATCTTTTAGGTTTATAAGTGCAGTATGATTATTATCAGTCGTTCGGCATATAGTCTAAAAAAATTATTTTCAAAAAAAGATTTTGGGATGTTCCCTCCTAAGCGATAAACGTTAACATTACTGTACATGCGTGCAGAATTTTAGCTAAGGCAATTATAAAATTTTATGGAGGTATCTTTGTTATATTCGTAAATCGCTTGTGTATGTACCCAAATGATATTTTGGTCTAAGACAAGATACTTAGGCCTAGGCCAGGGATTCCACGGGGGCGACAGTGGCCTCAGAGGTCGTGGAAGGGTAGTAAGTAGGCGAAGAGGGCAATGACAAGGAAAAATATTTTAAAAATTGTTTCACATTTCAAAATGAAATATGTACGAGGGTCATCCAGAAAGTAAGATTGCAAGGGCTCCTGAGACCGGGGGATTTTTTTTGTTTCGAAGTTGGCGCACCTGGCGTGTAGGTGGATCCTAACGCTCAGTTTGTTTGGTCCCACGTTTTTGTCGGCCATTTTGTTCGGTCACAGTAAATTCTTCCGATGGAGAGGTCTTCGCGCGCTCCCGCCACCTCCCGACCGTTATATACATACGAACCGTTCATATATGTTTCAACAAGATATATTTTGAAGTTTTTAAGACAGAAAGTCAATACCAATATTTCTTTATTATTCTCAAAACATTATTAAATTAATTTTAAATACGGTGGTTTTTCATGAAAGAAGGGGCGAGTAAAAACAATACTGATTAAAAGACGCGTTGTTATGTTTTTTTTTTAATGTTGTGTTAAATTGTGGTTCTTTGATAAATGAATAATACTGTTATGAACACAAAAAACTAGTTATTATAAATAATTGTGTGTATTTTACAATGTATTACTTGAAAGAAATGTTTTACTACCATCCTCTAAAAGTGACGGCCAGGATCGCATAATATGGTAATTAACTACTTTAATGAATTATCCATGCTATCTCTAGACGTAGACCTAGTGTGGTAAATTTTGAGCCATATAACGGGATATTTAATAGGGGGGGGTATATGAAAAATATTCAAACGGCTTTTTAAATTTAATAACGTGACTTTATAGTTGATTATAATGTTTCTTCTTCTAATGACCTGTCTTATTGAAGTTGGCTAGCATCAATGCAATATTATCATCGAAACACCTCATTTAAACTCCACTTGTACAAGTCATATGGGTTTCGAATCTATATTTCTTATTTTCATATCTAGTATAATTGAGCATTTTTTGGTAATTTTAGGAAGTTTTTATTATTTATTTTTGTTATTGATAAGATTTTTTACCAGTAGGTAAATACGAATATGCATAGCGGGTAATAACTATTGATAAATAAAACTGATGAAATGTGCGGATGGCATTACAAAAATACGCTAATCAATGGATAAGTGGTAACACTTGTAACGGTTGTAAAACCGGGATTGGATTTGGCGACTGCTCTAACCACTGAGCTACAGCGTCAACATTAACATCCAGTGTTGTCTTCCAACAGATGGAATGATGTCTGAATATATTATTTTTCACATTGTTTCAAAATTTCATGTATAAAATAAACAAAGAGTTTTTACTTTATTTTAAAACAAAATTTTTTTTTTTTTTTTAAGAAATACAAACATTCCAGGATTACGAATAACCTGAAGATATTTGAAAACTTCTATTAGCATCACAATAAGCGGAAGATGTTGCTTGTGCGATGATGGAGGATTTATCTAGCAGAGGAATTGAACCCACGACGCCTGGATGGGAATCCGACGCGTGTGTCTACTCAGCTACTTACTTTAATAATTTAAAAGCTATATATATTTAAAATGTAGATAGGTATAGATAGATTTCAGCCATGTAAGTTAATGTTCGTAATATGGAATGCAAAACATCATTATTACATTATAAAAGGGAGTTATTTTTGCAAAATGCAAGGAAAATTCCCTGGACTTTACACAAACTATATATCAACATCGAAAAAAACTACTAACCCCGATCGTTAAATAACTTATCAATCTCAGAGAGCGGGACATCTTCTAATGCGACAGGCGAACATAGGCTTCTCCGCGGGGGATAGCGATAATGATTGTCTATTGAAACAACAATATTGTAGCCAGGAACTTGCACAGGATGTATTAATATCACATATTATTAAAATCATATAATACATATTTGAAAAAAATATATCGTAGTACATTTATGCCACTGTATATGGGTTTAACCCATATATGACAACGGCTTTCAGGAAAATCCATGTAATGTATAGAAAACATTAAAAGTATATTTATTTTCAAGAATAATAATAAATTTGATGATAAGTTGTTTTAATGGACAGGTTTTAACACTGGCCCACAAAAAAATAAATGCGAAAAAGGGTTTTGAAAAGTGTGCAAACGTCGAATTTTTTAAATTTTTTAAAGAAAGATAAACATTTCCGGGTTACAAATAACCTAACGATATTTGAAAATCTTCCACTAACATCACATAATAAGCGGAAAATGTTGTTTGTGCAATGATGGAGGACAGAAGAATTGAACCCACGACGGCCGAGTGGGAGTCTGACGCGTTTGTCTATTCAGCTACTGACCGGTCAGATGTAATTATTGGATACAATAAATCAATAATTACATTTGACGGTACAAACTTAAAATTTTCATAATTCTAGTTATGTGTTATATCTGCAACACTCCGCAGTCGGGTGTTATTTTGAATTCAAACAAATTTGTTGACAATTAAATGATATGTTGTAACTCTATCACAATATGCATTTAAGGGTCAGGGGTACCAGTTGCAAACACATCCGTACCCTATTCGGGGCAGATATAAATTACTTTTGAAAAATAACTTAACAATTTGTTGCCAAACTACTTAATTGTAGTTTGACGGGGTGATGATTTTTTGAAGAACTTAATATCTAATGAAAATGAAATTATAACTTTGTATAAGACCATAGATCATACCTTCAATAAAAGCGCCGGTGCTCATATTCTCCATAAAAATTATCATGGCAACAGATTAAATAATTTAGAAGCACTAGAAATAAAGAAAGCCACTAAAATTAATAGTCATATCATTAATAATCAGTTAAATTTGTCCAGTAGTCCAATATTATGTATATATTTCCCGTAAACTTATAAAATTACTCAGTATTCTTAAATCACCTTCTCAGTTGACGTTTTGCCTCTTTCATTTCATATTTTCTGAATCTTTCTCTCTGTTTCTTTGTTATAATTTAAATGTTACTCTTTTTTTTACTCACTGTTCTCTTATTTTATTTTTATATTGTGTACCCTGATAATGTTTAGGCTAAGCGAAACTAATCGGTCATAATTTTTTTTATAAAATATAAAAGTTATTATTTCATTTTCATTAAATATGTCAAACCACAAAGTGATTGCTTTCTACGAAAATATAACTTAATATCGTCAGATTCTAAATAAATGTAATCATAAAATAGAAAATCTTTGAAGTTGTGAATGCAAAAACTTTCGAATTATGAGTATTTGAATAAGCCATAGAGAGCGTATGAAGAATCTCTAAAACGGGATCCAAAATCAAGTATGATTAGTTTATGAATCAAATAAAAATATTAATAAATGGTACGTAACACCTAGACAGGAACCTAAAGGGTAACCGGTCTGAATTTCCACAATTTCGGGAATGTTTGTACGAGATATTTGGGGGAAATGTGGAAAATCTTTGTTTATCTCGTTATATCTCTTAATTTTTAAAAATAAAGACAAATATTCCCGGGTTACGAATAACCTGACAACATTTATAACTCCTACAACCATCATAATAAGCGGAATGTGTTGCTTGTGCAATGATGGAGGACTTAACCAGCAGAGGAATTGAACGAATTAAATATAGACGCACATTTTCACTCTGGAAGAAATTAGCTTAAAAACATAGTGTTTTGTTAATTTCTGTTACATGGCATTCTCAGACAGGGGAGGTTGGTACCTTTTTAATGTTTTAGGGCGAATATAAAAAAAAAAAACACCTATTAAAAAGGTGTGAATAAAAAAGAACAATATATATGATATAAATAAATAATATAAGTATGAATAAAAAAATATAAATGAAATAATATTAAAATTTAGCAAAAGGTCACATCAACCCTGAATCATCCGCCTCAAAGCCTCCGCGCATTGCGCACTGCGCACTCCACTGCCTTTCCTTGACGTCCCCGAGGAGACGCGCGTCAACGAACTGAACGCGTGCTTTCCCACGGCGCGCAGCACTCTTAAATTAGCGGGGCCAATCACGTTGGCGATATCTGTCATCGGGAAATATCGCCAGCTCTAATAAGCATATTGTCGGGTAATTAGCGAGATTCCGGTGATTCTGTTGTGACACTAAACACAGTGGAGACTGTCTATATAATTGTTTCGTGCGGTGTAAAAAATACTTTGACACAGGGATCGAGGAACTTTTTTGGTAATAACACCTTTTTTGGTAATGTTTTGTCAAATTTCTCTTGAGTTCAATTGCATCCGCGATTCTGTGATACAGCCATTATCATGACGGGATATTGAACTTGTTACAGAATGTGTATATCTGTACCTAAGTATTGACGGTAAATTTAAATTATTATTATACTAATTTTATTTTATTTTATAGTGAATACCGCACAAGAGTCCTAACTGCTCTCAGCCGTCTAGAGCTAATAAGACTATGGCATCCCCAATCGAGGTATTCTGTGAGGCTGGAGGAAGTAGGGAGGGGAGGGAGCTGGGGAAGAGGAGGGTTAGTAAGTACCTGACTATTTAGATCTGGTCACCAAACACGGCTAAAGCCATTTCAAGCAAAGTTTCAATTCTGGATGGTGGTTTTTCACCAGGGCAAGTAGAATATCTACCACTCTGGAACGTGCCTAAAATATGCTTTTATATTATTGTGTATGAATTAAATAAAAGTTATTTGCACACGCTGGGTTTGAACCTGCGACTTTTGGATTCGTAGTCGAGCGTCTTACCACTCGACCATGTGGCCGTCGTAAATGGGATGTTCATACACAAAACACGGCTTGGAACTATAGAGAGCAGACATTAAAAAAAAAGTTCCACGAAATAAACTTATAATAGTTTATATATCATCAGAGAAATTCCTTATAATATATATTATGGAATAACTACATTGGTAGATATATAACAAAAACAGATCTTAACTTAGTTCAAAATTTACAATAATCCATTGTGCAATTATTTAAACTGTATAAAAACAAAAACATGATGAAACTAAATTGTTGTTATACGATTCTGCAAATGTATCGTCTGTTTTTACCCTACTGTGAGTAAGGATATGTTTCAATCTAAATACAACAAATTAGGGGTACACGCACATACCACAAGGCTAGCTGCACTTCCAGATATCTTAAAAAATACGGTCAAATAACCTTATAATAATTACATTGCATTTTATATAGGGCAGTTTTTTGAGATTTCACGTTAAGAAAAACAATTTTACAATTTTAATATTATTTACAATTAATATTTTATTTTATTTTGTACGTATTTTTGTTGATGTTTTTTTTCATTAAACAGGTGTTACGTTATGAAATCTATGATTTAAAGAAAATAAAAAAATAATATGTGTACCTGTCGTACAGATTGTTTTTATAAGAACTTGTTGACAAACTGCTAACTAAACGGAAATTTATTTATAGTAATATTATACAAAGTTTAAAATTATTAAAAAAAAAAAAACAAATATAAAAAAGACTATTCTACTATCCAGTCTTGAAGTATAATAATTATTTTTTAGTAATTGCTTTCAACATAATCGTAGCAGGGCATATCCTAAGTTGTTTTAAATTCCACGGAACCCAAAAACTCTAAGAGCCTTCAAATAAATAAAAAAGTAAATCAAAACCATCTGTAAAAATACAGTCAGGCAAGTTTAAAAGTACCTATTAAGATAAACGCAACAAATCGTATTATTTATGCGGAAACAAAACTTTATAATAATAAGCACAGCTTAATAAATTACATGTTTTGTAAAATTACATTTAGGTACCTATTATGTTTATTAAGCATCACCCCCTAGAATTTAATTTTTGGAAAATTTGATGTAATTAAGCCCGGTTGCCCGACCTCTGCCTAACACATAATAATAATTAACACATAAACGAATAACATCTCTAGAATAACATTAAGTTATTTTTATATTATTCTGCTTTAGCTTTTATGTTTAAGCCTAGTGGACTTTTTAATATTATATTTTTTACGAATTGTACAGATGTCAATTTAATTGGCTTATAATTTTATTCCATGGGAAAACTTGCGAGCATAATAATCAAAGCCTAGATACATTTCCAGGAGAGCAAAAACAAAGCTAAATAAATGATTTTTTAACTAATATTTAGTATATAGCATTAACTTTTTGACCCTGCCATATTTATCTGTTTTCGTTATAATGTTTTTTTAGTTGCTCCAAAAATATCGTTTTATAATCATTATCATAATGTTTGGGGTCTCTATATTTTTCCATACATCATTTTATCGTAATTCGCGGCTAGTCAATATATGATTAGATAAACATAATCTTTACCTAATCAATTTTTTTTTTAAACGTGAAACGTTGTTTTCATTAAAAAATTAGATGTTTAAAATCAAGTTTTTGGGGAAGCACAAAAACAGTTCTAAAAAAATAGATCAATGGGAGAAGACAAAAAAACTATGTTTCAAAAGTTTAATATGTATTGTATTGAATACATCGGAGCTGTGGACAAATTTCAAACAAACAACTTAAAAAATAATAGAGGTACAGTACAACAACTCGTACCGGGTGATTTTCGAGCTGTCCTGGTACCGCAGTGCCTCAGAAATGTTCGCAGAGGGGCGAGTTCTTTGGTTCAGAGGTCCAATAAGAAAACGTATCGCCAACTACAGAAGGAGAATAGGCACGAGCGAAAACACTCTTGTGATGGCAGCACTGGACTTCTTGCAGGGCCCCGTTTACAAACATTGGAGTCAATTTATGATGTCTTAAACGAAGCTTAATTTTATTTTTTATATATTTATATTTATTTATTTATTTATAATAGGTTTTGACCGATATTCTCACTTACGTGACAAACACTCAGTTAGTGTACAATTGCAAAAACAAAATAACATATATAAGACATATAAATAATGAATTAAAACTAAGAATTACGACTGTTGACTTGCATCTAAGACTTAAGAACTAGGAATCTATAACTAACATTACATTTATAAAATACCCATATGTGTGTATTATTGCTCATGCTATCAATAATAAAGTTTAAATGCATATAAACTTAGTTTTCGTATATTTGTATACAGTTATTACTTGTTTTCTCGTAATCTGTCTCACTAGGCAAGCCTGTGTTGAGGCAGTAATTTTTGCCGATTGTTTTGGTTACTTCAAATTAAATTAATCTATGGTTAATGTTATTTAAAAGTGTGAATTTAATATTGATATAGAAATAGTAACATAAAATTGTACATATATGAATAAGTAATTATTTGTTCTGTGATTGGTTTATTCAATGATTTCGAATTAGGGTGAGTGCACCCTAATTCGAAATTATATAACTATATCTTCGCTGGAAAGGCAAAAGAGCTTAAGCGACAGTTTGGTAAAAAATGAGTTAAATATGAAGTTTTTTTTTAAAAGTTTTTTTCTGCATCGAATGCTCTGACTTTCGTTTGATTCAGAAGACTTTTGTAACCCTTCAGCCATCTAAAATATAGTTACCGTTTGGGAGAAGGCTTGACTCAAGCGACACAACTTTGTGACTTTTTTAGCTTTTCGTAGCTTCAGGTAGCACAGTGAGAGCATTGAGTTACCTGAGTTAACTTTTTTTTTTCAAAATCTAACCAGGTACTGAAGACTTATGAATTTTATTGTAAAGCAAAAAAAACTTTTAAGTGCTCTGGTGTAAACTTCCCAAAATGACGCTTCAGCCCTTTAGCCTTCGCCGGCGACGAATTACCATGTTATTTTATTTATTATC
The DNA here is from genome assembly GCA_022651775.1 of Drusus annulatus. Classification (NCBI taxonomy): domain Eukaryota; kingdom Metazoa; phylum Arthropoda; class Insecta; order Trichoptera; family Limnephilidae; genus Drusus; species Drusus annulatus. Next base: position 250,011 of record JAGWCC010000237.1, on the reverse strand, counting down.
TTTGTATTTTATAGGACTTATGGGATTACACCACCCTCCCTGAGATCAGGAATAATATATATTTTTAAAAAAATTGAACTAATTTTATGCACAATTCGTCTGTGTACATACTCCAAATATATATATATATATATAAGAGCCACCGGGCTGCCGATCTGCCGAGCTGCCGGGCGAGTGACGTCGCGGAGGAAAAACAAGAACGGCGCGCGCAGCCCCGAGCGGGGAAGCCGCGTACTGCACCACTCGCCCGGGTGACTCATCTCATGGGCAGAGTACTTCCGTTACGCTACCGAACCAATTCCTTAATAGTGGGGTAACTGAATTGAATGCGAAATAGTGCTGTACAAAACAACTGCTCACATTTTGCACAGCATTATACAATAAATTTCAAGATTTCATAAAATGAAAGATGTCACAAAAATGATATTTTTATGATATGTTTTTTTTTGTTATTTAAAAAAAAATACAAACATTCCCGGGCTACAAATAATCTGACAATACTACAAAAATTCTTAATACCATCACAATAAACGAAAAATACTACTTACATAGTACCTACTTACTTATTTTATATGTACTCTTGTTATTATGCTTTGTATTATAAACTTATTATATTATTTTGTGCAACCTACTATGCAAATGTAACTATATGTAAAACCTACCCTGTAACTACATACTTTAGATTGTAGCTACTTACTTATTTTAAACCCTAGTTATTATGTTGTGTACTATACATTTATTATACTCCTTTGCAATATAACTTACAAAATATATCCACATGTAAAAAATTTTAAGGTATTAATTAATAAAATGTTGCCTATGCAATTATGGAAGACTTAGGTAGCAGAATAATTGAAACCACGACGCCTGGGTGAAAACCTGATGCATTCATTTACTCGGCTACTAACTGGCATAGTGTATAATATTATTCAACACCAATGAGGAATTCAACAATGAAAACCTATTGATTATTAAAATAATCTCTCCTCATTGACTTGATCATAGCTACTTGCACATCTTCGAAACATTCGTAGCTGACATTTAGTTTCCAATATGTAATAAATAATTATTGTAAAATATATTATTACTATTTCTTTTTAATAATATGCAGATCAAATATTCAACTTGTGTTGACATACACAAAAAAAAACTATATTCCCCCCATGAAATCCGTCATTTAGTGAACCTAGGTGAACACCATAACCACACACAAAACAATAAGCGTGTTTACTGTGCAAACGGCCAAGAGAGGAACTAACGAATCAAAGACCTAACTGTTTGTACTCTGCACCTACTGTATGGACGACCTCATCGACAGAGATAAGTTGTCACATCGCATAACATGCTAACAATAGTAAATATGAAATAAATGAAAAAGTCTGAATTGTTTAATCCAGGCAACTATAGCTAGGTAACCTTATAAATATTGTATAAAAATCTAATTTTATGGTGAAAACTCTCGTCATTTGGTTTCTCGGACAAATACAATAATAAAGAAATAGAAAACATGGTTTCATAAAAAATAATATATGTTTTCTACTTTAACATTGAAGAGGCCTTGAAACTATTTCCAAAATCAATTTGAGAGTTCAATGTTATTATATGTTGTCCACGGAGATTTTCAATTGTTTGTGGCTGGTTTTTTTTAAAGTTTAAATTATAGATCGCATATCTGATTATCGCATATCTTCTTGTTATCTCAGCCCGCCCAGCGTGAGTGAATGTCCAATATTTTCAAAAAAAATCTACGTCAAGAAAATTTTGTCTGTTTTAGGTAGGGACTGCAATCCTCTTAAGCTCTCCCTGGTCACCCGCCCCTCCTCTCCACCCTCCTTCCCTCATCACCCAAGGACCAGGTCCAGGCAGCAACAACTTTTTCACCCATCCGACAGGTTTACCCAACGTACGGTCGTAGTGGCCGCTTGCTCCAAACCGAACTATTCCTCCAAGTCGTTAACCTAACAATACGTCGACTGAATGCGTAATGCGATGTTGGGAGAAGACAAGGGTTTGTGTAAGATGGGAGGACGAAGGAGAAAGGGAAGAAATCTAACACAGGAGGAATTATACAAGAGAAAACAAAAAGATTATCAAAGAAGAAAATAGAATACCACAAGGATGCTTAATTGGACCTTCATTTTTTACTGTTTTAGTTTGCTTAAAGGTATCTAAAAAGTTTATCCGGAAGGCTTCAGATAGTAACGATGCTGAAATTTATATTATTTATATATTAACGGAACATTTCCAATTACAAAAAATACACAACACGAAATGATTAAAAAAGAGCAACAGAAGAAGAGTAGCACATACTTAATATTTGAATGAAGCAATGACAAAAACAGAAAAAATATACATTAGAAAATTCTATATCATAGAAAATTCTAGCCAAAGCCTGAACAAGGTTTTGATAGAGTCAATGATGTTAGAAATAATAAATTGTATCCTTCGAAAAAATATATATGGTCAACACAAATTGAGCAAATTTGATAACTATGTTTCTGAAAATATTTAATAATATTGAATACAATCAAAGAAAAATGCATTAACACTAAAAAGAAATCTTGAAAAGTAATCAAAGAATGTGCCAAATACGTGATGGCAAAAATAGAGTTAATTTCAAGTAGTACATATTGTGAAAGACTAAATGTAGGGAAAGACCGCCCTTGCTATTGGACGCCAAATTACTGTTGGCGCGATTCGCGTACTCCCGTCCGAGATTTAATGCCATCCAGAGCAAATACAATACAATAGCTTGAGGTTGGATTCTTCGGTGGTAAAAAAGATTGGGTGATTAATATTTTGATGCGAGTATCGGTCCTGTGCCGGGGAAGGAATGCGGGTTGTTTTTGGATACTGGGTACTGCAGGTAGCCAGCGTAAATATGTAGTGGAAATAGTATTGCGAGACGTCGGGCCACATGGTCGTACTTGACAGGTGATAAGGGTTGTTCTGGGGGTGTTGGTGTTTCAACACGAAGAATTAATGTCTAGGGGTAGAGAAATACTAATTGGGGTCAAAGAAAAATTAAAAAATAACATTATTCTTGATAACTAAAAACATGTACTGAACCAATGGAATGCCGTGATGCGACGAAGGTAAAGTGATCTTCATATGGTTTTAAGGTCTCAAAATATGATTTGATTTTTTGGATATGTTTAGAAGAGGGCTTTCCGGAAAAAATGTGGTAATAGTTTAATTAACGCTTTGATTAAGTAAGCTTCAATTGAAAACTCAATGTTTGAAAGAGTTTTTGATTCTATAGACGCTCTAAGTGGTTTTGAAACACGTACGATTTACATATAGATATATGTATACCTACACACAACATATACCTACGTGTATTGGGTTATCTTAAATTTGGCTTGCCGTAGTATTTCATGTGAACCAAGAATCCAATAAACAGCCGAATTTTCAAATTCGTAAGTTATCACAATTTTCTGGCACGTACAATAAGGTTCTAGAGAGATTAAAATAATTTGTCCCACGTAAGGAAGGGCACGTTTCCGCCATTTTCGTCTTCAATTTGCAAGATGGCGCCCGCTAGACTTCCGCCCGGCTTATCAAAACACCCGCCAAACGGAAGCGGATGATCGTGTCCGAAATACGAACGATATTCAAAATTTAAACACCGTTCTAGAACCGCCCTAAAAGGGTGTACTTCAAAAAAAATACCGTTATACGAGTAACGTAATTTCGCAAACAAGGACCGGGGATCTAATATGGTAGTCGACAATATGACACGCATATCTGTGTGTCGTCAGCAGTCATGCTATAGATATTATTTGCGTCATTAAAACTTCTGAATATGGCAGAAAACGCATAGCAGAAGACTAAGTACCGGGGAAATTTATTACCGAGAAATTAACACTGTTATTAAATATCGGTTTTTATACTCTTGGCTGCAACTTATTGTTCCGTTCAAACGGTGAACATTTATCTTATCGTTCGAATTGTAGGGCGATAGCTGGCGATAAATCAACCAAGGTAATCGTCAACGTGTACTACTAATGTGACAGGCAATGGATTTTATACAATGCATTGAATATTTCGTATTTGAGGGGCTTAGAAGCAAAGCCAGCAATCTCCAAAAACGGTTCTGTACCATTGTTAACTTTTGAATGATTATTATAAATAAATGGAGAAAGAAGTGTACAAAAATGTAAGTGCACATTAAACTAGAAACAATTATCTCTAAATGTATCGACATATTCACAAAAGAAAAGTGCATTAAACGTTAAATCAAATTTCCAAGAAATATTTTAAAATAAAGGAGATTGCTGCCTTTGCTTCTAAGCCCCTCATTTAAGCATCATTGTTTTAAACATGCATCGAAATCCTGCACTCATTTACAAAATTATTTATCAGTCAAACTTTATAGTACAGCGTACTTATATTCAATTGCAATCAATTATTATTATGTTGCATATCAGAATATCTTACCCCACTAAAACTTTATTGACACGTAGACTACCTTTCCTTGTGAAAAGCTTCGAGCTTTAAAATAACGCAAATCCAGAGATTTCGAAAATATAAAAAAGTTTCGTAAACTACGCTTCCTTTGTTTATGAATCTCATATCTCTTTGGGATTGCGCTTCCGAAGATCACCAACGCATCTTGAGTTTTTTTAAACTGTTTCAAAAACTAATCGGAACAGTTAAGTTAAACAACCCATGAAATCCGACTGTAAATTAGATGCCAGTGTGAGTTTTTTTTTTTGTAGTTTCAAGTAATCAAAATTGGATGTTGCCGGTTTGATTTCCGTAGAAGTGCTAATACATGTTTCTACTTAAATTTAAATTTAAAATTCAATTGAATTAAATTTAATATTGTTATTTAGTTCTGCTGTTTTTAGTTTTTGTGACAGCTGTTTCGACGTTTGAGGCCACTATCAAAAATAGCAGAACTAAAGAATGAAAATATTAAATTTAATTCAAATGTTTATTTTTTTAAATGGAGTTCTACAAATTAAACAAAAAAACTATAAATAAATCGACTAACTACCTAACCATCACGCCGTTTCCCCATACAACTCTGTCTTGGCACACATTTCTTGCTTCATTCACATTCATACATACTCTTCTGTTATTATGACTTTTCACATGGCCCGATTCAAGTATTTGATTCACTTGATCTTGCCGTATCTTCCTCGGGCGTCCCGGACTTCTTCCATTCGCTTTCGCATCACATATTCTTTTCACACTCCTTTCTTCGTTCATTCGCTCTACATGCCTAAACCATCTAAGTGTCCCTTTCTTGATCCGAATATCCACATTTTAACACGGAATTGACACTTTACTTAAATAATTAATGGTCTGATGTTCTTGGTGTTTTGATGTTGATTTTTAAGATTTGACCTTAGAAAATTACATTACAGCAGTATATAAAGATTAGCTAACAACTAAATACATAATTATAAGTCATACCTGTTGTTTTAGGGCAAAATAGTGCAAAAAACCACAATTCTCGGGAGAACAGTTGTTGAAAAATCCATTGCAATATATTTTTTTTGAATCTTCGGTTAAGTAGACCATTTGTGCATAAAATATAGTCATCGTAGTCTAATCAAATTAAATCAAACACATTACATTACACAATCATTACAAAAACACACAAAATTGCACATTTTAATAACCTTCGGTTATTGATATACAGATATATTGATTTTTTAAATATATATACGCGAATATAATATTCATTAAAAAAAAACGGGTTGCATATTGCATCAGACCGTCAAAAACGTACATTAAAAAGTCATAAACCCCAGCTAGCACACTTCTCCTGCATCTCAAATAGACTCGTCAAAACATCTCAATTGTAATATAATATTTAAGACTTCAACACTATTATAGCTGAATATATTATAATTATGAAAATTTGAATATATTTGGCCATGCACCAGCGCTGCAGGCGTGGTGCACCCGGCCAGCTAGTTGCGGGCGCTTCCGCGTGGCGGCCAAACGGATGGAGCCACCGTCACGTGTCCGGCGGCGGAAGTGGCACACATCACACGCACGGTGCACGTGACTGGATGAATCGAAATATTGATTTTGATGAATCTACGACATCATTGATAAAGTTATGATTAAAAAGCTGAAGATAAAAATGGTAGGAAACTCAATAAAAAAAGTCACATAACACTTCGTAATTCTTCAGTCTACCCGTCTGTGTTCATCTCGAGGAATAATCTACCAAGAGGGATAGTTTTGCGAAACAGTGTAGTCACGATCGTTGATTTTTTCCTGACTTGGGCGTGGCTAGGGTTTTCATGGACACACCTTTTTACATCAATTCATATCACATGTCGACATAATGTTTTGTTTATTTGTATTACATTTATATTTATTTATATATATTTTTGTCAATGGTATTATAGACAGCCCTGAGTTATTGAACCTTATTTCCTTTCACATTCCAACGAGAACTACTCGATCCAAAATTTTATTTAGTTGTATCAATAACATCAGGACAGTCTTTCAGATACTCGCTTGTACCTAGATTGCATGTAGTTGGTAATACATATGCAAAGGTGGCTGATGTATTTAACGGCACGGAATGTAGATACAAGAAGGCTTTAACATCATACATCTTTAATCAATAATATTTTTATGTATTTAAACACTAATTTTTACTACTCTACAACTATTCCTTATTTTGTTTGTGTATATAATTCTCAAATTTTTCACTGTCAATTGTAAACCTTTAATGTAAAAGCCCTCACGGGCGTATACAATAAAAATAGATAACCACTTTTTCACAGTATTGTTATCAACAAAACATATAGGATATAACTGACAGTATACGATGACATCGAAGTCCAGGTCACAGCGCACATGGTCAACACGGCCATCAGAAACATGAAAGCTGGGACATCAGCAGGGCACGATGTACTGAGCATCGAACACGTCAAACACGCAGGAGAAGCGATTTCGCAACTACTCGCAACGTTGTATACTGTCATCCTTCAGAGTGGATACCTTCCTAAAGATATGACAAAAACAATAATTATACCGATCATCAAATCAAAATTGTCAGATACAACTCTACAGGAAAATTACAGACCGATTTCCATCGCTACCTCTATCGCCAGGATGGACTCCCTCTTGATGGCGTTTTGCATTAATGAGGCCTAATATCCTCCATTAATATTTTTTACTATTATTATTAAAAAATATATTTTATTTTGTTTATTTTTTCTCATGAATTTCTTTTAATTTTTATTTGTTAACATTATAATTACTATGTATTGATATCAATTATGGAAGGTATTGCATTGCACTACTCCTGCATACCTTCCGGAATAATACCGTTCAGTAATGTCGCACAACCAAACGTAGTGGGTGGAGTCGCCAGAGACGCGGGAGACGGAAAACATGCTTACATACCCTAAGAGTGGTGCGATATTATGTGACAACTTGTCTTGTCTTGTCTCTTTTAAAAACCCGGAGAAAGTGATTTATCGTAAATTTGTATAGGTTGGGTAAAAATATTTAGCTCTCTCTCCATATATATTCTTACTGCAAGATTTTCATCCTGCCTTTTTAGGCACCTATTTCTCAAATATCGTCACCCCTCGTACCTCTAAGATTTTTCTGCAAATCTACTAAACTGTCTCCCCCACTCATTTACTTTAGATAGTCACAATGATGTTTTTTTCATATTCACTTAACTACTGGGTAACATATTTTATAGACGGGTCCATTTATAAATATTTCTAAATAAAGATTTGTTTTCTTCATAATGACCTTGAACGCTGAAACTAGCGGTGACTCAAAATAAAAACTGAAATTTGATTAAATTAAATTATTAAAATGTAGTTCTACAAATTGAACACAAACACTGTAAATGAAAATCTATCTAAATATTATTGCAAGTGTGCAATAATATTTAGATAGATTGCAACTTTTTCTAAAACTTACGTTGCATTGAAAAAGTTCTCATAATATTTCGTTTGGTGCATTGGACAAGTCTTAATAAATAGAAGTAGTAAAAAAATATTATTTTCTAGTCTCATAAAGATGTTGTTCTTAAAATGTATTTTAGGTTTTTAATATAAATCTTTCATCACAAAGTCAATCATTTCAAAAACAAAAATAATATACTTTACCACTGATGAAAAAATCTGATAGAAGTGTGTTGTGTGCCTGTTTCGTGTGCCTAAAGTGAGGTCAATTTCCCATATTTATTTTTAATTTTAAGTATTTATATTCCTTTTAATAAAATTTAGTTTACTTTTTAATTCTTTTAAATAGCAGTTTGTCAACAGGTCCTTATATTTAACAATCTACATTATTATATACGGTACCTACGTCGGGTGGAAATTGGAAGTAGTTATGCAGAAAGCGTCTAACCCACAATTTGTTTTACAATCGAGTTTTACATATTTCCCGATAGATAAATACGAGATTTATATCTGCTGAATACATCCAAGCTCCATATGTAAGTTTAAAAACATTAAAATGTAGGATAACGTAGGAAATACAATTATTTTTTTAACAAATACATTGAAAGATTATGTAATTCTTATAAAGAAAAAAACACTGATATTTACTTAACATGCCATAATATGCTTTTGTATCGTCATATTTTTAAACGCCTTTTTCTCAGTTTCATCTTTTTGGGGTTGGATGCTTTTTGCATAACGACGTCCAATAGATCAAACGGTTTCGAATATCAAAATATCATAGGCTATATTGAAAGGTATTCGGTGAATTAGTAACACCAGTTTTTTTTTTATATGGGTATAGATCACACTTCTAAGGATTATATGTTCAGTGTGTTTAGCAGATAAAAAATAAAAAAGAGTTGGTATAAAAAAACTGTCCCGTTCAAATTGTAATCAAAGTCCTCTAGTATTACTCTACTAACTAACTAACTAACTAACCATCACGCGGTTTCCCCGCAGGGGTAGGCAGATAGCATAGACCGCCATATAACGCTGTTTTGACACACACTCTTTGCTTCATTCATAAATCGTTTTATGCACACTCTTCTGTTATTCTGACTTCACATGACCCGATTCAAGTATTTGATTTACTTGATCGTGCCATGTTTTCCTCGGGCGTCCTCGACTTCTTCTTCGAAAATATTACAATTATTATAACGAATGTACTTACTATTATGTTATTTTCTTTAAAATCGTTTGTAACCATGTAATAATAAATAAAGAAGAATATTTAAATTCACCTAATAATAATAAACAATGCACGCCTGCAGTATTCACTAATGAGATCTTAACAAAAGGCAATTATTGTGAAGTTTTAACGCTACAAAAGCACAGTAAAAGTCCTTATCAGAAGCCATTAAAAGCCAATAATGAATAATCAATGCCCAAGAAGGATCATTGTTCAATAAAGGATCCCGCGCGCAACACTGGGCGCATCCTAATCGCCGGGCCGGAACAGGTGGCAAGGCATGTGCGATTAGAACGTGACTTTTCATATGACGTGCGGGAAAATGGCGAACGGGTTCAGGCCGTGTGCAGAAAAACCTTCCGGTCGACAAGGGTCAGGCTAAAGCAGAGGTTCCCAAATGGTTCAAAATTATTAACAAACGTCTTGACTACCCTTCTCACTAGTGTTGAGAATCTCGTAAAAGCATTGCGCAATATATCGTCGCCGGAAAGGCAAAAGGCCTGAAACGCTTTTTTGGGAAGTTTACACTAAAGTACTTTCTTTTTTTTAATAATAATATTCATAAGTCTTTAGTACCTGATGGGATTTTGTTTTTTTTTTAACTCAGGTAACTCAATGCTCTCACTGAGTTACCTGAAGCGAGAAAAAACTTTTTAAAAGTCCCAAACTTGTGTCACTAGAGTCAAACCTTGAAGTCAAATGCTAAATATAATTTAGATGTCTAAAGGGCCACAAAAAGTCTTCAGAATCAAACGAGAGTAAGATTTGATACAGAGAAGAGAATAAAAACTGCATTCATTTTTCAACATAGTGTCGCTTAAGCCTAATTGCCTTTTCAGCGATGATATAGGTTAATCGCAGATTTAAGCTTTAAATAGTCAAAAGATTTGAAAGACAACGCTGCCACTCTTACATTAATATATAATGCTATATTTTTCTATCGATTTTTATATTGTAATTTCTAAATCGTATTTGCTAAATACTCGCATATCTAGTTATGTATAGTTTTAGTGATAAGTTTATAGAAGTTTATCGTAATTTAATCAATCATTATGAAACAATAATTAATTAAATAGTAATAAAACAGTAATTATTTTAATATTAATAAAATCAATAATTAATATTATTAATTACCTGTAAAGTTTTGCTAGTTTGCACATAACAATACTTTTGCACAAAAGGTGTTTTGACGGTCGAATCCATTATCAAACTTCGCGCAACGGCTCGTACCAGTAACGTTGATTTCGAAACCATAAAGTGCAGCGTCTTGCCATGTTACATATTCCATCAATTTTCCCCTGGATGATCAATTAATTAGGTAATCCTGTATTTGTCTACCCTTATATTACGAGATATTGGAGGGTTTCTATGTTTATAGCCAGTACAATTTAACTATTTTTGGTCATTCGATGAACTTATAAATTGGATATCCTATCTTTACAAGGTATTTTTCAGTGAATGCATGGATAGTTTTATTTAAAAAAAAACACACATAAGTTTGAGAATCGCGGATCACGTTAAGGAACTGACATCCAATCCCTGCGGCCAGTTCCTTTCCGGGACGGCGATAGTTTTTGTGTTTATTATGTATGCGACACCGTCTCTCTCGGCACAGCTGTGTCAATGATCTTAAGAATGGTAGACAAAATGAAAAAAAAAATGGGCTGTGCAGACGAGAATTATCATCATTATTGCATATTAGAGGACAATTAAACGAATTTCGATTTTTTTTTTCTGAAGTTGATGCACACAGGAAAAGCATGTTGCCGGGATTACTTTTAGAATAGATAAGTACGAAGTTCAGTTCGTTGACCACCAAAGTTAGTTTTTTTATGATTAATAAAAAAATACATAAGCTTAAACATTGTGTATCACTTTATTTGAGCTTAAATCCAATTAATTTAACCATACACAATACACAAATATTAATACCTGCTAGTAAGTAAAATGAACTAATTGACCTAACCTAAATAATTTAGAGTTGTAACTTTTTTTAACGTTTTTTTCCTTATTTTTGCAAATAAAATAAACATTTCGACGCTCCGTAGATTATAAGTGAAATTACGGTTTTAGCTAAAATAAAAACGTTGACTTATAAATTCCATGCATAAAAAGCGAAGCAAATTTAATGGCGCTGAACTCACCGTCTGCGAGTTTTTTCTGTTTCAGAACAAAAAGTTTTTGTATTAATATGTAAGATAAATAGGTAATAATAAAATACTGTTGATATAATTCACAATAAAGCCAGCGTTGTGGCTAACGCATTTTGTATTTTTATAGTGAATACCGCACAAGAGCTCCCAACCGTCTAGAGCCAGCGAGATTATGGCATCTTCAATTAGAATTTGTTGTGAGGCTAAAGGGTAGTGGGAAAGGGAAGGATATGGGGAAGAGGAAGGTTGGAAAGTACCTGGCTATTCAGATCTGGTCACCAAACACGGCTAAAACCATTTCAAGCAACGTTTCGATTCTGAATGGTGATCTTTCACCAAGGCGATAATTAAAGTATCTACCACTCTGCAACATGTCGCAGATATATTTTATTTTATTTTATATGAATTAAATGTGTAATGACACATATTAATTAAACAAAAAATATTTGCGCTCGTCGGGTTTGAACCCGCGACCTTTGGATTCGTAGTCGAGCGTCTTACCACTCGACCATGGAGGCCGACGCTTCTATCTAGCATGTAATTTATAAGGAAACTTATAGAGTAACCAGAGTGGTAGACACTCTTAGTATAGCTCTGGAAAAATACCACCATTTATAATCGAAACGTTGCTTAAAATGGCTTTCGCCGAGTTTGACGATCAGATCTGAATAGCCAGGTACTTTTTCACCTACCTCTTCCCATCTTATTTTCTTCCTAACTCCCTTGAGCCCTCACAACATACCCCAATTGGGGATGCCATAGTCCCACTGACTCCGGGCAGTTGGGTATCTTGAAATTATAACAAATCATTTTACCTGCAGTAAAGGGCGGGATAACCTCAAGTTCAGTAAGATCAACCTACGTAAGGAAGCTGACAAATCTGCAACATGACACAAAGCTCGCGGCGGAAAGCTCAACAAGTCAGGCGAGGATGCAAAAGTTGAGAGTTCTGGCCCCGCCGCCCCACCGTTCCACATGACCAAATTAGTATTAGAACCGGCAGCCTCCGCACTTCCGGACTGTGCGGGGGCAACGGCCGGAAGAAAGGTTTGGCCACTGAACGTTAATATTATTATTTATTCCTCTGGATGAACTGTGATGAACCTCCGGAACGGAAGTCAGTTGTGCCTGCAGAGAGGCAACAACACTTCGAATTTGTAAGGATCTGTACAGTATATATATATATATATATATATATATATTAATAATAAGTTCTATAAATACACAATAGCTAGTCTCAATTAAGACTCGCGAAGGTAAATTCAATGACAACGTAAATTTTAATTTGACGGCCTCCATGGTCGAGTGGTAAGACGCTCGACTACGAATCCAAAGTTCGCGGGTCAAACCCGGCGTGCGCCAATAACTTTTATTCAATTGATATGCGTCATTACACATTTAATTTATATAAAAATAATAAAAAAGTATATTTGCGGAATGTTCAAGATTAGTAGATACTCTAAGTATCGCCCAGGTGAAAGACCACCATTCAGAATCGAAACGTTGCTTGAAATGGCTTTAGCCATGTTTAGTGACCAGATCTGAATAGCCAGGTACTTCCCAACCTTCCTCTTTCCAATCTACTTCCCCTCCTCATAACCTTCAGCCTCACAACATACCCTATTTGGGGATGCCATAGTCTCACTGGCTCTAGACGGTTGGGAGAAGTTGAGACTCCTGTGCGGTATTTATATTTTAAAATATAAAAAACGGATGATTTTTAATCGAACTTTTACAATTATTTTTTTTACCTTTCCGTGGTATGATCCTTTTAAAACAACCATTATGTACGTTCACTCACTAAATATATATTAAAACGATTCATTTATATTCAAAGCATTTCTTAAATACGTTGTTTTCAATCTTTGTTTACCAACACAAAAGAGTCACCTGCCGCCAATGCACTTGCGCTGATGATAAATTTTTAAATATTACAAAATAATTTTTATTTACTTTGAATTTTTTTTTTTTTGCAAACCACTTTTTAGGGACTTTTTAGGACAAGTAAAGAAATACAAAAAGTAATATTAGCATGCACATTTAACACAACACATTATAACCTCTGCAGATTAAAGAAGACACAAAACGAAATGGGTACTTTCGATCTGAGGGTTGTGAAGTAGACTGACAAGGGCGTTGAACCTAGCTAATTGGTTTCAGGATTTACTGTTGCAAAGTAAATAAAAAATGAACAAAAATATCAATTGTTCATTAATGTATTGATTTTAAGTGAGATCACATTATTATGAGTTCAAATTAAATAAAATCATATACATTAAAATATGTTAATTACTTGATGATTATGAAGTTACATAAACCGGTATCAGTAATTTTTACGTGCATGATTTTCCATTATAAGTAGGTGATGTTATACATTTTGCATTTCTCATCCCGTGTCCGTGAATTTCATAATATTAATTTTGTATAACATTTTTCCGTCATCATTATTCCGTTGACAACATATCAAAACAAAAAGGTAATCAACACATATCATGGATCATAGAGTATGTTTATACATGGCCTGTTCAAAAGAAAAGGTGAATTTTGAATTTTCGCGGGCTCTGCTGTACATTCGATTATCGTTTTTTTTTTGTTATGTTGGTACACATATGTTTATCATGTGTTAGCATTATCAGCCATTTTGGATTAGTGGTTTGTTTTTGACCACTGGAAAGGTAGGTCACGTTTTTGTGTGTTCTTCGATTTTTTACTTTTGAAAAAAATGGATCAAAGAATAAAATCCATGATTTGTTTTTCCACAACTCCAGGACGCTCACCGTCATTACCATCTTCTCAGCCTTCTGTAAAGCGCTTGTACCACTTATAAACACTTTTTTAGGACAAAGTAGACTCGCCGAATGCCACAGTCAACATTTTAAGTGCGTTGGAGCACTTTATTCCATTTTTAACGCAAAATTTAATACATATTCTTTGATCCATTTTTTTTAAAAGTAAAAAATCGAAGAACACACAAAAACGTGACTAACCTTTCCAGTTGTCAAAAACAAACCACTAATCCAAAATGGCTGATAATGCTAACATATGGTAAACATATGTCTACCAACATAACAACAACAACAAAAATCGATAATCGAATGTACACAGCCCGCGAAAATTCAAAATTCACCTTTTCTTTTGAACAGGCCTCGTATAGAGTTAATTTTGTTGTTTTTAAGTACGATAAGTGCTTCCCTGAGAAAGCGATTATTCAAAGAAGCATTTAGTGCAGCAGTAGAATTAAGCATTCGAGGGATTCCCCGATCGATAATATCTGCTGGCTGACACCGATTCCATATCCTAATGAGGATCTACCGCCGGTACCTGCCAGATCTGGTATCACTTCGTGTCGAGACTGCAGACCGCTCGGACCACTGCGCCACTGTACCTACCAACGTACCGAGGGGAGGAGATCGAGAGATTTGTATGCCTGGATAATAGTAATTGGTCGGTAATGAAGGAGAATAAAACAGCAAACAAAAAGTAGATGAAGGTAGTTACTTGGTTATCCAGTTTAACAAGCTTGTTGATAGATGAAAAATCATTGATTGAGTATGGGAAAATAGATAAACAAGGACACTTGTATAGAATATAAGCTGAAAACACTAATTTACTTAATAATTAATCTAATCTGACGGCCTTCGTGGTCAAGTGGTAAGACGATCAGTTGCGAATGCGGAGGTCACGGGTTCAAACCCGACGTACGCAAATATATAATGACCGGTCGGTAGCTGAGTGGAGAACGCGTCGGATTCCCACCCGGGCGTCGTGCGTTCAATTCCTCTGCTGGCTAAGTCCTCCATCATTGCACAAGCAACATCTTCCGCTTTTTATGATGGCAGTAGGAGTTTTTCAAATATTGTCAGGTTATTCGTAACCCGGGAATGTTTGTCTTACTTTTAAAAAAAATAAAATATATATATATTGTTAAGCTATTATAACACAATTAAATCAAATAATGCATAATACTTGTATATTTGCGGCACGTTCCAGAGAGGTAGATACTCTAAGTATCACCCTGGTGAAAGACCACCATTCAGAATCGAAACGTTGCTTGAAATGGCTTTAGCCGTGTTTGGTGACGAGATCTGAATAGCCAGGTACTTTCCAACTTTCCTATGCCCCATCTCCTTCCCCTCCCTAATACCTTCAGCCTCACAACATACTCCAATTGGGGATGCTATAGCCTCACTGGCCCTAGACGGTTGGAAGAAGTAAGGACTCTTATGCGATTTGCACTATAAAAAAAATACAAAAATCTACGCACTGAAGAAAAATTGTAAAATAAGCAAACATTCGTACAATTATAAACATATCCTTAATATGTGATTTATTATGTCTCATTTTCATAATGGCCTGTGAACATAAGCCATAATATGCACGCATACATCGAATTTTAAATTAAATTAATTGTCTCACAAAAATGTTGTCAGTTCAGATCTATGGAGTGCATTTTTTTTACGTGAATACCGCACAAGAGTCTCAGCTGCTCCCAACTGTCTAGAGCCAGTTAGACTATGGCATCCCCAATATGGGTATGTTGTGAGGCTGAAGGTAATGGGAAGGGGAAGAAAATGAGGAAGGGGAAGGTTTGGAAGTACCTGGCTATTCAGATCCGGTCACCAAACACGGCTAAAGCCATTTCAAGCAACGTTTCAATTCTGAATGGTGGTATTTCACCAGGGCGATACTTAGAGTATCTACCACTCTGGAATGTGCCGCAAAAATACTTTATTTAACTTTATATCAATTAAATGTGTTATGACACATATTAATTAAATAAAAAATATTTGCGCACGCCGGGTTGGAACCCGCCACCATTGGATTTGTAGTCGAGCGTCTTACCACTCGACCATGCAGGCGTCATAAAATGACGTTACAATTTTCGTGAGGGGCAATCAGGATTTTGAACCTAATACACATAAAACATTAATGCTTTATGCAACATTAAAGTATTTTCAATAATTTGAATAACTTCATTTCACTAAATTATACAACTGCGTTTATATTTGGCCATTTTTTGCATGTGTAGAAATGCATACGAACAGTGGCCGTAAGGTTCCGAATATGTCTTCGTCAAGGCGCCCCCTCAAAAAACATAATAGATGCATTTATTATTCTAATTTGATTTGATTTTCTGACCAGTCCAGGGCCTGTAAGTTTTAGCTACGCCACTGTAAGCGAGAACACATTTTATAATCTGCGTAGTCTACAAATAACTAGCTACACATAAAGCAATGTAACTGCTGACTTAGATCCCCGTCAGATATCGCTATAGTCGTTGCGCGTGTCGAATGCGAACTACAAGTTGTTTCATCCTTCATTCTGCATTCAGCAAGGAGGCTTTTCATCGCCTTTCCATCTCCCTTCGTCCGTGAACGTGCTAGGCGACCTCAAAATCAATGATTTAATGAGGTAAAGCTACACAAAGCGTCTTTGCGATATTCGTTTTTTACGTGACAGACCAAAGAAAGAATAGACTTGAAATAAAACAAATCATTAGTACTCTCCAAACAAATAAGTGGTATCAAATACATTGGTAGGAGCAACAGTTTTTTTTTAAATACAACATCGAATACGACAGGTAAAATTGAATCAATTTTTTTCATGCCCTAAGAGGGGTGTTAAAATACATTCAATAAACAATTCACACTTACCGTAATACCCTCAGTTTATCAACGGTGCGAAGAAAATATGTTCACTTACCTGAAACAATGAAAATAACATTGGTTAAAATACGTAAATTATGTAGGGTGGAACATGGACAATGCTGTTACTAAGAATTTAAAAAAAAACATATAATATTACATGATGTATAAATTCCCAACAAGAACACAATTTACTTATTTTTTAAATATTCGCGGCTCTCATAAACGCTTGGGAAATTTAACGCACGGTCAATTAGGATGAAAATATAATTTAATTAAAAATATATATATATTTATTACACATTACGTAATAACTTCCGAGTGATACATGATTATGTTTGATGTTTTTGTTTTAAATTGATGTAAACATCATAGGTACTGATGTAAATTACAATATTATGTATATTGTTTGTAGGTAATACTAATTTAAAAAAAAAAAAAAAACAATTCTATTGAAATGTACCCTCATTTGTGTACAGGGATGCTATACCAAAAACATGTAACAAAAGAACTTATGTTGAAATAAATTACAAAATACTTAAGGGTCGGGCTCCCAAAAGTATACACTTTTTGGCTTTCTAATACAAGCAATACTACAAATGCTTTTTCTGTAAATTCTACATGGGCAGTTACGAAAATGTCTGAGGTTTACACTGAATAAAATTATTTTAGTAGAATCGTTTGAATTCTATAAAAAATACATACTGGAATTTAATGTAAACGTTTGAAAATGCCTTCGCCTGTGCCTTTTACCAACATTTTGAGGGAATTTAAAAGTTCACAGTTTAGAATGTTATTCATTGGAAACCTAATACGTTTTTCTAACTACCCATGTAGAATTTATAGATAAATCATTTGTAGTATTGCTTGTATTAAAATGCTACAAAGTGACGTTTAGAGCCATTTTGGGTGCTGAGACTTTTAATGTCTATCATTAATTATGTTCGAGCAATCCTCGAAGATTCTTGGCTTTGAATTAGAGGTCACGGGTTCAAACCCCAGCCTAGCGAAAATAATAATTTATCAAATGTAATCGACAATTAAAAATTAGATATTACACTCGGCTAGCAGTTAGATGGGTCGAGTTCGAAACTCACAGTGGGTACCGATATACACACCAATATATGACAAGTTATATATTAATTTAATAAAAATTATCCAATACATAGTTTAGTTGAATGTTACTAAAATTAATAAAATATCATAATGAAGCCTATAGCTTTGATAAGAAAATTTTAATATAAAAAAGGATCTTTAAATCCGAGCTCTAAAACTTGAGTCAGAGCTCCAAGTTAAAAATATTCAGATGTTTTATATAAAAAAAATTATGTGCACTACGGATTCAAATTCAAAATATAATATATTATCATTAACTCGTAGCAAAGTGACAGTCTATTGACTCTGAGTGGTAAAATAAACATATTTCTTTGTGGTGAGCTATATTGATATCGATACAAATAAAAACAGCAGTAAATCGATTAATCTAACATTTACAAGCGTCGCGAGTAATAAAATATGAGGCGTCATACTATTTGATAAATGCGCCTGATTTTATGATGGCCATTGACCGTTTTCGCCCACCGGTGAATCAATATGTTCCTAGTCGATTAGCGTGGGGCCCGCGGACCGTAGTGCGGGATAAATCAACGCGATACTCAGATCATAAACGAAGACGGACTGCTTACAAGCTATTTAATTTTACAGGAGCAAATACTATTGAATGATGTATAAACTAAATACTAAAATCAATTAGAATGTTAAGTAGCGCAGCGGTCCCCAGGCAAGTTTGTAACCTTTTTTTTTAATAGTGAATACTGCACAAGAGTCCCAACTGTTCCCAACCGTCTAGAGCCAGTGAGACTATGGCATCCCCAATTGGGGTATGTTATGAGACTGAAGGTATTAGGAAGGGGAAGGATATGGGGAAGAGGAAGGTTGGGAAGTACCTGGCTATTCAGATCAGGTCACGAAACACGGTTAGAACCATTTCAAGCAACATTTCGATTCTGAATGGTGGTCTTTCACCAGGGCCATACTGAGAGTATCTACCACGCTGGAACGTGCCGCAAATATACTTTACATTTGATTTTATATGAGTTAAATGTTATGACACATATTAATTAAAATAAAAGTTTTTTGCGCACGTCTGGTTTGAACCCGCGACCTTTGGATTCGCAGTCGAGCGTCTTACCACTCGACCATGGAGGCCGTCAAGGCTCGATTTCGATCGAAAAGTTTTATTCCAGCGTAGTTCTTTTAAAACTTTCAATACATAACCGGACACAAAGAAGACTAAAGCTAATACCACAATTCTTGGGTAATTATTTGTACATCTTTTCATTTTGTAAAACATCCCGTGTCCCTTACAAAACACACGATCAATCAACTATCCCACGTCTAACATCCAACATTAAAAAAAACTACAGACAAACATTATTTGATCCGAAGATCATGTGTCATATACTCGTACAACGATAGTTTCTCGAACATGAATATTTTCTACTTTTTCATCACGTCAATTTAGAATATTTTAATTTACAGTATTGGATAAACATAAATGTACGAAATAAACACAAATTAATAATGAAAATGTAATTAGAAAATTTACTTAATGTTTTTGAAATGAAAAAAAAAGAAAATATTACAATGAAGAAGGCGAAAGGTATAGGTAGAGATGGGTAGATTTAAAAAATAAAATAAAGCGTTACCGTATAAAAACCCGATTTTACAGGAGTAGAGGAGCCGAGAAAGAACTGCATGCGAAAACTTTACAATCATTTTATAATGAAGACGTATTTTGAGCATTTTAATATCACGGACCTCTTCGAGGCGTTGCCCCTTGACGGCTGCCCTGATTGATCAGACGATCGCTATGCCACTGTGAGAGCTTAATCATTTTTCACTGATGCTCGGGCAAAAATATTTTATGATTTTCGGATGTCTGTATTTTGGAAGAGACAAAGTCGTTTCCCGCTAGAAAGTAAAAGTTGTTGTATTGTGCATTTTATATATTTAAAAGTGACTAAAGAAATTTATATAGGTAGAAATTTATAATATTCTATTTTTCTCTGCTGTATTAACTAAACACTATTTTATTATTTTAGCGTAAATTCCCTCACCAAACACAAGAACCTTGATTGTTTATGGTAGGAACAGCTTATGCTTATTTTGAAATACACTGTGCAAAAATTGTATAATTTAAAATTGACTAAAAAAAATACTTATATTGTACATACATTTTTTAAATAAATTTAAAAAAAACGTTTCAATGGCATTTTAATGAAAGAGAGGAATAAATTTAGATTGTTGTTGATCATTCATTGCCAAAATTGCCATGATGATAGCCAGCCTCCGCTAGGAGAGAATACCATAAGAATAAGAATATATTATCAAAAAATCTGTACCGTGGAATGAGGGGATAATTTTTAATAATAAAACATATTGTGTTTTCCTTTGTCTCCTGTTATTTTCACTAATGTTTTCTTTCAAATACACCAAGCTTTAAAACTTTAATTAGTAAAGGGCCATTGGGTTCTTCATACCTCACAAATACACTTCCTTCTCGGAGGTTTTGTTAATCGCCGTATTACCGTACTACCATCAAATCTGCTTACTTTCGCATCGTTGTTTATTAGTCGTAGTATCGAATTATTAAATCAATAAAATTAAGTAGCGTATAGGATTATGTTTAAAACAAGTACGTCCATTTATAGGCTGGTAAATTTATAACAGTATTAATTAAAATCAATACAAAACATACGCCTGGAGTGGAGATCGAATAAGCAACATCTTCTTATAAGGAGAAGATTTTTCTAAGGCCTTAATGAGATGTTTATTTATGTTTTTATGAATAGGTCATTGATTTTTTTTCGATTATTTATAAATCAATATGTTAAAACATCATTACACAGTGTCACGTGGGAACAACATTGTGAATATCATTAAATACGGGTCGGTGACACTTAACTAGCTGATAATATATATTTTTTCATTATACGTAAAATTTATTTAAATGGTTAGTGGGTAAGCAAAGTAGGCATGCGTCAGACACTCCAAACTTAAATAGTGAGAGAATGATTTTAATGGATAATATTTTAAAACCTAATTATAATGATGTTACAGTGCTGAACTTGCTTTGGATGTTGCAGTGTATCGAAATGTGCTAGTAAACAAATGAAATAAACAATGTAAGGGTCAGCACCCAAAAATACACACTTTTTGGCTTTCTACTACAAGTAATTTAACTGTAAGTTTTTTATGGAGTACTTGAGAAAATATCTGAGGTTTCAGTGAATACGATTCTTTAAAAAAAAAATGTCTTAGTTGTTATGACCATTGTCTTTTTATTTTCTGGCTTTTTTGTTGATTATTGACAATATTTAAATTATTTAAATATTTTAAAAAAACATCATTAATTGCTATAAAGTTAATTTAAATTTCAATACAATTGTTGAACATTATTTTGATTATACTGGAATTTTCAAATGCATACTAAAATTTTAGGTAAAACGATTCAATAAATGTCTTCGCTGGTTTTCAAACTGCACCTTTTACTGAAATTTTAGTATGTTTTTAATCAAATTTAAAAGATTTTATTCACATGAAACCTTAGACAATTTCCTAACTAAAAAAAATAATAATAAAACAATTTCCCAACTACCCACAGAAAATTTACAGATACATTATTAAACTTGTAGTATTGCTTATAGTAGAATGCTG
This sequence comes from Drusus annulatus, assembly GCA_022651775.1. NCBI lineage: Eukaryota > Metazoa > Arthropoda > Insecta > Trichoptera > Limnephilidae > Drusus > Drusus annulatus. Next base: position 228,362 of record JAGWCC010000237.1, on the reverse strand, counting down.
AAATGACGTTTAGTGCCATTTTTGGGTGATGTGGCTTAAAAGTTGTAAATTGGTACTATGCTTATAAGTTTAATTTTTAATTTCAAAGATTCTTTGAATCGTTAAAAAATTATAGTAAAACGCCATTTAAAGATATTTTTCGCACAAATGGCGCTATAGGTATCCCTTGAATACTAGCGGCAAACAAAATCGAACTGTATTATGAAAACAACAGATCAATGACCGTAAACTATTAATCTATTGCTTATGTAAAACGCAAACGCCAATCACCATAATCATACACCCAAAATTATACAGAGACCTACGTACACTTGGGTTATATTGTATGGAGGGCATTTAAAGGGTGAGAAAGAAGTGAGCCAGATAGAACCAAGAGACTCACGCTATATGACGGAGGAAACAACTCGTTCTGTAGTCAACCTAAGGACGAGTCGTAAATATGATCCAATCCCATGAAGTTGGAAATCGTAGGTAACTTAGCCTCCCGGCTCTAATCCCTATTAGCATGTGACGCGTGCATAAATCGATGACAGAACGGCTAATGTCATGTTTACACCTGTCACTTTGTTCCGCACGTTACCACTCCAGCGACGGGTTGTGACGTCACCGACGCCTCCGCGCCTTTGCTTATCCTCTCGCCTTTTATGGCGGTGCGGGCTCCTAGCCGCTGGGAGGCAGCTCCAAGCAGTCTAGTCCAGCCCACGCCGACCACGTAATTGCCAATTGCCGACAGAGACAAAGGCTTTTACGGTATACAAATAAAAGCCTGAACACTGCGAGAGAAGTAAGACAGCGTAGCAAACCGTTCACGTGAAAAATATGAAAAGATATAACGTAGATGTCATTCATCTCATAGAAGGTATTAGGTAACAGATGAGAATTGCATACGATGACCCATAACTCAAATGTAATTCATTTTAAAAGGCAATGCGAGGTAACACGTAGACGAAGATACTTTATGATAAGATACAGTCTATAAGTCAACTTGGGATATTTCCGCATCAATGGGAACAGAATAGTTTGCAAATTAACTATTTATTAGAGGGGTTGTATTCACCTAGTTAGAATATAACGTAAATGTGACGAAAGATGAACGCGAATAAAAAGTTGTAGCTGCCATACCGTAAATTATATTTAACGATTCCATAACAATTAGCCGGTTAGCAGCTGAATGGACAAAAGCGTCGGCTTCCCACCAGGGCGCTGTGGGTTCAATTCGTCTGCTAGCTCAAAACTGATAGCCAAGTCCTCCACCATTATAAAAGTAAAATTTTCCACTTAATATATGATGGTTGTAGGAGTTTTTCAAATATTGTCATGTTATTCGTAATCAGGGAATGTTTGTCTTTCTTTTTTTATCCCAATTTAATCCCAACAACAAATGATTTGTAATTAATAGTGTTTGCCATTTAGACGCTCAAGGAGCGGCGTTAATTAACGTACACATTCAATAAAGCCTTTTTTATGAAAATTAAATCTACAGATGATTGACAATATAGTTTATAAAAACTGCGAAGATTCTGAAATTGAAAATATAAACCAAAGTATTTTTTTTAGAGACTTATGAATAGGGAATTAATTAAAAATATTAATACTTTGTTCCAATAAGAAATAAGTATACCAAATATATTATTAATATAATAATTGTGTAAGACTTCTTACAAATAGATATACTTACACCCTTTTGTTTTTAATGAAAAAAATCGAACGAATATCGCGAACTTATTGAAGGGAAATGGGTGGTAACGTATTGCATACAACATTCATGTCCCCTGAATACAACATTCGTGTAAGGGAGTTATGCATTGAAAAACTTGAGTTATTTAAACTTCCAAGGTTCAAAAATAAATATACGACATTTTGTACAAATAACAACTGGACGATGCATTTTCTTTAAATTTAAATATGCATTTTTTACCCTAATAAAGTACCCATTCCACTTTTCCGATTGGCACTGCCTACAAAATGGTCGCGAAAGTTCAACTAATTCAATAACAGTGTTTCAAAATAGTCACTGATATAAAAAGGGTTATGTTTATTCAGATGCGTTATGTAACGTCGAGTGAGTGAATGTATTTTGCTTATTGATTGCCTCGTTGATTTCAATTGGACTTGGTTTGGTAACGACGGGTCCGCAAGGACAGCCTCGATGACGTCAAGCCCGGTGGGCGTGTCCTCCTCTCGGCCAGGGGGAGAAGTGGCGGCTGGAGGGGGGAGGGGGAGGTACCAAGCCTTCAGTACTGCCGCGGCCATCGTCCACGAAGGGTGTGTTGACGACTTTCGTCCCAAGAAATTACGTAAATAAAAAGTGAAAAAAAGAAAATTCATCATGAAAACCGTGACAGATTTTTTTCAAAATTGAACACAGTTTTAAGAACGTGCAACAACTTAGTGAAGTGAAGGCATTTTGAGCAAAAACAGGACGAAAATGCAGAAAAATAATGAAAACAGATTTTCACGACGTAGCGCGGGAAGGCAAAGAAAACTGGCTAAATATATAGGAATTAAAACGTCGTTACCAGGAGCAGAGAGCAGAGAAGAGTGAACTTCATAAATGGTGAAAGGAAATTGTGTTCTTTACAAGAGAAATTAGAACAAAAACTGACAGATGGCCCGAGCCGCGCGCAGCCGACCGGCGCATCTGGATACAAAACGTCAAGAAAACAGTTGAAAACGTGAAAATTTCTAATTTAAAATGGCGGCATCCTTTTTTTACAATGTAAAGCGAATCAGATGTGAAGAAAAATATCAAGTTCTTTGGACGAAAACGCACTGGCGCCGAGAAGTCTCTGCAGGTGGGTGTATTATAATTTTAATTCGCGTCGAATAAAAGCATTTCTCAATCGTTAATTCTTTTGAATCTTCGGCTTGATCTGGCGTAGGTGATAACGACGAGGAATAATAACTTCTTGTTCAAATTAATGGCTCAAGAGTAATTAATAAATAGCCGACGGGTCGTGGTATGTTAATTGAGTTTATTTGAGTAGGTTTTGTTAACTAGCGCCAACCGTCTACATATATATAAGTAATATTTAATTTAATTCTAATTTTTGTTTGATTAAGAAATTTATATTTATTGTTTTCATTTTCAACAGATGGCAGATGATGACAAGAGGCAGATTTCCAATGGCGAATAACACTACACTTTTATAGAAGACAACCAACAAAGGTAATATATTTGTATTATTTAATATGTTAATAACAATGTAGAGGAAATTGACACGTAAGGCACGTTTTAGTATTTGGAAAATGTACCGATCAGAACGTAAATAACGCGCGCTTCCGAAATCTGAATCAAAATGGTTAGAATTCTACCCTTTCTGCAAACGTTTACATCAACGAGCATTGATCAAAATGAAGGATGGATGGTAGGTTTAGTTAATGCCATTTATTTTGTTTAGTGGGATTTAGAACAGTCTGCTCCCAACCGTCTGGAGGCCAGTGGGACTATGGCATCCCCAATAGGGTATGCTGTGAGGCTGAAGGTAGTGAAAAGAGGAATGAGATGGGGGAGAAGGTTTGAATATACCTAGATGTTCAGATCTAGTCACCAATCACGGCTCAAGTCATTTTAAGTACTTTTTCTATTCTATCGAAGGAAGCAATCACTTTGTGGCTTGACATTATAATTTAAATAAAAAATGTTTTAGTTTTAAGCCACTTTATTTATATACACATAACATTCGACCGGTTTCGGTTAAACTTAACCTTCTTCAGGAAAGTATTCTTCGGTCGAATGTTATATGTATATAAATAAAGTGGCTTAGAACTAAAACATTTTTTATTTAAATTTTCTATTCTAAATGGTGGTCTTTCACCAGGGCAGTACTTTATATTATTTTATTTCAAGAATATGTGAAATTAAAAACATTATTTTATTTAATTTTTGCGTATGCCGGGTCACAAATCCGCCTTCTCTGAATTCGTAGCCGAGTATATTAACTGCTCAGCCGAGTATCTTAACATCGTCTAGGTGTGTATACATTATTGCACCAGAAAACAATCATTTCTGAAAGTCAATTTTTCGAATGGATACTTTCAGGTGAGTATTTCATGCGCCACACCATATTCTTGAAAGCCTTTTTACGTCACTATCAATCGGTCCATTCCACCCGTTCGAAACTCGTGAGAGTTGAGAGTAGAAACCGAAAACTATTTCATAAAACAAACATATGCATTAAATAGCAAGATTTTCACACGTTTCAAAACCCAAAACGAGACTAGTATTTGAATGAATTTAAAATATGGAAATAATACTCGTTGCAGTAAATTCAAATCGATCTTTCGTTTACGTTTACCATAGCGGAGCAGTTAGGAGTATCGGCTGTGGCGAGGTATTGTAAATTGTGAGCCAACGGGTCGTGACTTATAAATTAAGGTGATTCATATCTGAATTACAAACAATATCGCCCGTAATTCGTGCGCATGCGCCAACTTTTATTTTCAGGAGGCCCCGTGGTCCTATTTTTTGTATTCGACGAGCTTTACGTGCTTTGTTTACTGACCTTAAAAAATAAATATTCTAGTCTTTTAATGTTTTTTTTAATTTTATTATTATATCTTCTTCGAGTTATTTAAAATGCTGAGAACCAACTATGTTCATACCTAACTAAGTTTACAGTCCGGTTTCGCCCGAGATTCGAATTGAAAAATATGATATATGGATCACTTCTTTGAGGCCGTTTTTGTTTAAATAGCCTCAAGAACGTTAAAATAGGCAAATATAAAAATAAAACTAACCTTTTTTTAAAAATCAAATAGAATATTTCAAAGCTCCCTTACTCGTGATCTATATTTTATTGTCTGCTAAAACAGTTGCGTTGAACTAGAAAGTCTTTAATGAAAATTCTGTGCAAATTTCATAATGCCAGAACTCACTGTTAGAGATTTATTGCTGGTTGGGTTTTTTAGAATAGTTCGGTTAGTTTTTTTTTTAGTTCGGTTTTTCGGTTTTTACTTTTATTTAAACAATAATTATTATTATTTTAATTTTTAAAAAACAGTTTTTTAGTTAAAAGCTCTGCGATTGTAATTAAAAAAAAAAATAATAATTACATCGCAGAGCTTTTAACTAAAAACTGTTTTTTAAAAATTAAAATAATAATAATTATTGTTTAAATAAAAGTAAAAAACCTAAAAATTAAAATGGAGTTCTACAAAATAAACTTTAAAACCGTAAATAAAATAAAAAAGTTCGGTTAGTTTTTGACAAAATCTCGCAAAACTGCCGCTAAGGTAAAGATCGAAATGATTTATTTAATGGTGTTAATAACTTACTACCTATGAGTCGTTTTTTAATGCATTATAACCGTCCAATATCGTCACTTAGAATTACAAACTCGCACTTTCTACGCAATTCTATCACAATTACCTTGATTCGTGACAATTTTCAATTATTTCAGACAAATTCAACTGAGTCGCGATATTTCTAAATTGATCATTAATGTCCACAGATGGCAGTGACGGAGAGTGCGAAGATGAGACGCGAAGCCGGACGAAACGTGCCGAGACGACAAAGGTATGTAGCCAGAACAATCATAATATTATTATTAATAGTTCATAACTTGGCCAATTCTCAGAAATGGCTTATATAAACAATATACAATATGACCGTAGTTAAACACCCGTGTTGTCATTTGAATCGATTTCTTCTGACGTGAATCAAGTCGGAATTTCGTGGTAGAATATTTTTATACATTTTTTTAATATATACGAGTACTATTGTAACGTTCAAAATTTACTTTAAAAGTTAATAAATCGCTCTTAACTCATCGTTGATGTCACCTGAAAGACATTTTTTTTTCGTAAAAAGCAATCACTTTGTGGTTTTACATATTTAAAGAAATGAAAAAATAACTTTGTATAAGACCACGAATATTATTTAAATTTTTATAACCGACCGGTTTCGCTTAGCATCGTCAAAATTAAACTAGTTAATTAGTCTAATTTTGTACCCTGATGATGCAAAAGGCTAAGCGAAACCGGTCGGTCATAAAAATTAAAATAATATTCGTGGTCTTATTCAAATTTTTATCATTTCTTTAGTTTTTAAAAAGTTTCGAAAGCTTAGTTCCGATATTTACTTTCAATATTGTGGTCGTTGGTGGATAATTTCTTCTATAATTTGGCCAAAGTTGGCGTCAGATTTAAAAAAAAAAACATGGTAAAAAGTTAGGTTAAAGATATTTAACTTCGATGGGGTAAAGTCAAAGTTTTTAGGAATTTGTTGATATTTTTTATTATTTTTGGTCCGGGGTTAAACTTTCGGTTATAAAATATTTAAATAAATTAGAAATAGGACAGTCAACAGAATGATATTTCACGAATATTTTTCAACGTTTGAAACGACGTATCTTCGACAAGATACGTTGTAAAGAGAAATAATAGGAAAAACAAAAGCTCAACAACTTTTATACGTTTCTACCAAGTCTAGCTTTTCACGAAACTGTTGATAGTGTCCCTCCACTGTTAGCTTAATATTCCAATCATTCATTCAAAACGATTCAATGGGTTAAGTTACAAACTTTGAACAAAATCTTAAACGCTTTAAATATTTTTGGAATTTTGTTAATCCATTATTAACCAGAAGCTGTTTTACTCCATTTAAAATCAGATTCTCTTGATATCGTCCAACACAAACACGGTGATTTTGAGAAAGACGTAGTCCGCCGTCATACCTGTAAAGTCAAACGTTTACTGTGCGCGTGTGGGAGGGTGAATATGTTTGTGTAACTGTTAGACTCGGTGCAATGTGTTCACCGTCTCACGCACCATCGGTCCACACGTGCGCCCACGTGAACGCACTCAACACTCAATTTATCACATAAAAACCATAATTCAAGGCGTTTCCCACACGTTTCCGACGGAACCTACGGTAAACATATCGAAAACGCCACAAAATAATGTATTACATTCATTGATGGCATTATTTGTGGACACTTTAAACATGAGCTTAGTTCTTAAATATCGGAATATTTTAAATTTATTACAAAATGCTTGTAATCGTGTAGGTTTCTACGGCATCAGCTATCGTGATGCGAGATGACAATCGAAATAATGGCCGTTTAGAGTTCGTGGTAGCAAATATACCTTTTGGATAGTTTCGTGGTTTTTACGTTCGAAATACGTGAAAATAAAGAAGACCTCAATAGAGTCCCAAACCAACGTGAATATATTATTATAGCAGTGAGGTGCGGAAAAGCCATCGGAATCACGAAAGCAGAGTAAATGCAGTATAAATTAAATTGTTAGAACTATGATATTGGTACTTAACCGATGTATGACCGAATTACGAATGAGAGGAATGCGGGGCCTGATAGGTGAAGGAGACTCGAGAAAATATTGGTCGAGAAAGTAGATGAAAATTAAACATTATTTCAAAATATAATATTTTTAAACAAATCATATTCCCCAAAAAATCATTATAGGTTTCAAAGTTATCAGTGTAGAAAAGATATCTATTTAAATTAACTCTTAACCGTTATTCACACATTTGAAAGGTGTCTTTGATAATTTAAATTGAATTTTAAAAAGATAAGCTTTAAAAAAAAAAACAACAAAGTGAGGTGATGTTGAAAACATACACCTGGGAGATTTGTTTTTAACAGTTCAATACTTGTATTAATTAAGGCGCTAAGTGGCAAAAAAATTCAAAACTGACATTTTACTATATTATTTTATTTTATAGAAATGCGAAATTAATTAAAGTTTAAAAAAATGGAAAATGTTTAGATTGTTTCAAACCATTAGAAACAATTTTTTTTAAGGTGCGCTACATATAATTTTATTTGACAAATTATTATTTTGTTACTACTGTATATGAAAACTCTCAGATTCATGCGTACCAGTTAACGGTTGAAGATTCAGCCTAAGTATTTATTAAAAACAAAAAGTCAGACAATATTTATGTTTAATTTATTTGAGATATCGTATTAATTATATTAGAGGCTTTTAGCGAGATTTTTAGATTAGACAAAGTAAAAAAAAGGCAGACATATCTTTAAAAAATCAAAATACGATGATTCACAGAGCATGTGTTCATTTCGTCCCCGCAGCGCGTGAAATGAGAACGCAAGGCAGAACATAAATCACTCAAGTTAAAAATTATTCCGACAACTTAACAGAATAGGTGTGTACCAATGAGCCAATGGACGAATGGCCCAATGTTCGAGTCCAGCCGTGACCAAGTATCAATCATCCTCAGTGCGGCTCGATAAACAGAAATTATAAATTCAGATTGCCATTAATAATACACTATTTAACCTAAACGCTGTGACGGTAATTCTTTGATGGAAGATTGATGTGGTGTTTCACGACCATAAAAAACCTACAACTGGAATTATATTATTTTAATTAGACGTGTGGACCAACTCACATTTCATAAATATCTTTACTTTCTAAAAAAAAACACTATATATTTTTTTGTTTCTCGTTAACGACAAGAAAATCTATTTATGTAACCGTTTTCTTTATAGGGTACCATGCACATTATACGGCACATTAGCTCACCGATCAAATCTAGTTATCGCACGCTTTATTTGTACTAGAAAATAACCAATAATAGGGTTTAGGACATGTGTGCAATGCAAGTTCGTGTTTTACATTGAAAGTCGTCAAACTGAACTTTTTCTAAAGATACCGCAGTCAAAACACCCCGAGGCCAGTGGGACTAAAGCATTCCAGATTAAGGAATATTTTTAAGACGAAGAGGGCTGGAGGTGAGGAAAAGTAGAGGAGAAAAGGTCGGAACTATCTAGATATTCGTATTTAATTACTGAACATAGTTGATCCATTTGAAGCTTAGTTTCTGAATTGTGATCTCTCATCAGAAAAATGCCAAGAGTAACTTGATAACAAATACAATACAAAATATAAGTTAAATTAACATAGAATCAATAATCTTAGCTTTCCGTCACAGGGGTCGTCAAAACGTCATTAGCTTTTTTTTTACACATACTCGTATATACCACACAAAAGTCACAACTGCTCCCAACCTTCTAGAGCCAGTGAGACTATGGCATCCCAATTGGGATATGTTGTGAGGCTGAAGGTAGTGGGGAGAAGGAGATGGGGAAGAGGAGAGTTGGGAAGTAATTTACTATTCAGACCCAGTCACCAAACACGACTAAGGCCATTTCAAGCAACGTTTCGATTCTGAATTGTGGTATTTCATCAGAGCGATACTTATTGTATCTACCACTCTAGAACATGTGGCAAATATACCATACATTATTTTATATGAATTAAATGTGTTATGACACATATTTATAGATTTAAGTCATTTGCGCATCCGGGCTTGAACCCGCGACCTCTGGATTCGTAGTCGAGCGTCTTACCACCGTTTATAAATTTTATTTACGAAAAGAAACCAAAAGCTCTGAAAATTGCAAAAGCCGGGAAAAAAAATCACGACACCTGTCGAAGAATAAATAACTAGTCGTTCTACCAACTCAATTTCATTGCACGTTTTAAAATTTATTTTTAATTTATGTAAAGCAGCAGATTATATTACACTCAAAATATGCGAATATCGAAACCAATAATTAAATTACTATTTGTCACTTTGATCGGCTATTAGAACCCTATTTAAATGTCACTCAACCCAGTCTGACATAGTATCTCAAATTACATTCTCAATTCTCTATCTATCTAAAACATCTCCTCGGCATTCTTTCGATTTTATCTTCGTTTCAAATCATATAATTAATTGAAGTACGGAATATGCCTTGTACCATTGAGTCGACTACCGTGTGTACCAAGAAAACCGTAACTCGCCGCTAATTACCATGTTGGACGGACACTTAGCTTTTTTCATCTCGTTGCTCGAATCTCTCGCTAAGAGCCTGTTAGTCTGTTGGTTAACTTGTAACCGATGAATAATTATTACGAGTAACTTCGGCGCAACTTTCCAATAAAGAACGTTCTAATATTTTATTAATAATGAAAAATAAACAAAATATGTATTTAGCGTTTTATGTCGCACAACCATTGACAGTACTTATTAAAATAGAATCTACTAAATCATCATCGAACCATTTACGTGCAGGTGTTGGCAAGGAGGATGGAACGCCACACAAGTCCTGGAAAACACTCTTTGATTCATACACATTCGTAGATCTTATCATACCTTCTCGTCCGTTGCTCTGAACCTTGACATGGCCTCACTCAATTACACGATTGACTTGATCGTGCCATGTCTTTCAGGGACGCCCCCGACTTGGTCCTCTATTCACTTGTGCGTCGTATATTCTCTTTACAATATTTGAATGTGAATTTGATTCCCTTTGTTGTTAGTTATTAGGAGATGAGGCATGATAAATTATATCAAACTAACTAAGTTATTGTGATGATTACCAGGTTACCTCTACCAACTCTCCTCCAATATGCAAAAGAAGAAGACTAACGTTAGAACTTTTTAGTGCTAAAAAAATTGGTAGTAAAACTTTTGTACTGACGAAGGTAGTGTTCTATCGAAACAGTTAAAACAAATATAGTGGTTTAATGTTAAATTTATGTATTTATTTTATATAATCTAATTATGACAAGCTTCATTAAAACAAAGTTTTACGAAATTGTAAAGATTAATCTTTAATCGAAAAACTAAATGTCAGATACGATAATAGATGTTCCAATGCAACAAAATCGTAATGGTGACCTCCCTTTTATGAATGTAAACAGTGTGACATTTTCAATATTGGAACTGATAAGAAAAAAGAGAGGAAAAATTATGTTAAGAAAATTATCAATTTGTAAAATTATTACGAGAGGATATTTTTTATTGTATATTCGAAATATAAAGCAACCAATATTTTAAGTGATTTAATAATACCAAACTTTATGTGGAGTAAACTTGAAAAATGGTATTATAAAATCATTAAAATGGAGTTCCGCCATGAATGAACAGTTTCAAAATTAGAAATTATTATATTTTTAGATTCTGTAACAACAAAAAATTTCAAATTAAGTTTACTTTTCATCGTAATATTGTTTAGGTGAAAGAATATTAACAATCCTGAGAGAATATGAATATGGAAAAAGACACAGAAAATAAAAAGGTTGTGACCGAGTGAATTTTTCAGTTTTCATCATGGCAAATCTAGTTACATCCCATGATTTTTCACTGGTAATATTATCTGTAACTTGTCACTTTTGCATTTGTTATTTTAATCTACTTTGTAAGTGCATGATTCCCATGCAGAGCGCAAAGCATTTCCATATTAGGAAATCCTCTATAATGATTCATAATTAGAACAGAGGAGATAGCTAAACCATCGCAATGGCTTTCTGTATGTGTAACGTTCTACCGACCATCGCTTCGGAGTGTGATTCGTCCTAAATACTTTAGCCAACCACTGGAAGATGCCTTAGTACGTCTGCATCCGTAAACGGATAATTTGAAGTGTGATTTTTTTGTGACTTGTGTTGGTTTAAAAACGTGATATACCGTGTTTTACGCTCATACCGCGAAATTTTCGGGGATTCGAAATTCATGAAAAACTAAGGAAATCTAAATAAACTTCATAGATTTTATATTTTCGTAGAAATCAATCACTTTGTGGTTTTTGAATATTTAATGAAAATATTTATAATATTTAAGTTTGATTGTGTACCCTGGTGATGCTTAGGCTAAGCGAAACCGGTCGGTCATTAAAGATTAAAAATTTAATCGAAGGATATTATTATCTATTACGCTTTTGAGTTATTTTATTATTTTATTTATTTTGTGAGATTTCAACATTGCAAGAAATAAAATAACATAATATTATATAGAATCGATGTTTGTTCAATCTGACGTAATTATAATTAATACATGTATATATTCAGTTGGATGCCCGTAGCAGAATAAAACTAGTCTGGCTAAAAAAATAGAAAAAAACGTTAAAAATCATAACATTATAATGAAATTCCACCACGAATTAACAGTTTCATACATCATAAAGTCTTCAACAGAATGATACTCCTAGCTTTTTTTAAGAGAAAAATAATTATGCGGTCAGTTTCATTAAATCTCTCGTTGGCAGGCCTATGTTGACACAACATCAGCATCATCTCAATCTTCGAGACGCTGAATCTAAGTCAGGAAAATATTTGTGTAAGGCCGCTAGGCACGTGTGAAAATGCAGAATTGCAAAATAAACAGAAGAGGATGACGACAGAAATGTTAAGCGCTTGTCTTTGTTTTGGAAGGAGTAGTTAATTTGATACAAGCGTTGCATACATTTTTGAAATTCTTATGAATATACTTGTAGTTTCACTTTGTGATAATTATTTTCTTTACATAATTAGAGACTCGCAAACTCTTAAACCATAATCTTCGTGATGCACTCGTATCGAATGTAGGATAACATCATTTATTATAAAAGGAAAATATTTGTTAACCGTTCAGTAACTATTTATATTAAATAAATGTGTATGAACGAGAATTGGATAAAAAATAAAATTAAAGATCTTATTATTTTGCGAATAAAATCGCGATTTATGATAAATTTAACCTTTTGAAAATGGAATATGTTTAATGATGATAACAACAAAAATGTAGTCTCAAAATACGTAGTTTATTGCATTATTCAATTTTTATTTTTAACAAACTGTTCTATTGGAACACAAAAAAGTAACAAAATAGATATACATTTGAAAGTGAATCGTAAAAAATCACATCATTTTATTTTAATAAAATGATTTTAAAAAATCGTCCTTGATACGGCCCGACTCAAGCATTTGATTCACTTGATCGTGCTATGTCTTCTTCGGGTGTCCCCGACATCTTCTACCGTTCGCTTTCGCGTCATATATTCTAATTACACTCCTTTCTCCATTCATTCGCTCTACTTTTCTAAACCATCCAAGGATCCTTGCATTCTTTCTTTTCATAGTTTACTAGAAGAACTTAATAATAAATAAAAAGATTCATTAAATTAAAATAAATAATAAAAACTATTTTTTCAATCAATTATTTAAGGTTGACATATGTTGATATCATATTAGTTCCCCTACATGGTCTCTTATAACGATTCAAAATTACATCAATACGCGTCTCTGCATACATGCATACATGTATACATGCAATGATCTGCCTGTTAACAAGGGCAGGGACGGAACAGCCGCATCATCCTTGTCAATTGGACCAATGAAGATGCATGGGCCGCCCAACACCTCTAATCATTTAATTCGATTTCTCAATCGACACTGTCTGACCTTTGGATAATTGTTTAATCGGAACTTGTTAAAGCTGCTTCGAAATTCAAACGTCGATAAATTGATGGACTCTTGTGATCTAAAACCGTCGTTATGCCTAATCATTTTCGCCGTTAGGCTTATTCGTTCAATGTTAAATAAATATTTCAAAGCTCTATGGCTCATGGTGAAAATTACGTTGAGAGCTGAAAATAGTTGCGTCAAGGTCATTCCAGTGAAAAGCTGGTCGTGGTGCCTTACGAGAGGTGTAGCTTCTTCAGAAATTAGTTTGTTTATAAAAATAATAAATCGATGCTCAACAGTTTCCCTTTCATGGGACATTGTCAAACGATAGGCGATAAAAAACAGCTGTTTTAGTTGGAATTTCTTGCCTCATTTCGATGGTAATTCCATAGCTATATTCCATAGAAATTGTCCTGAAACACCATAAATGATACTACAAATTCGGGAATGAAACAATCGATACCCTAGAAAACGATTCATTTAAGAATAATAAAATACGCCACTGACGTAAAGCTTACATACGGAGTTAACACTAACAAAGCACTAACACAGCACAGATGCATTGCTTGCATACAGTATATTTCAAACGTGTTATTCGATGAAATTAAATAGAAGTTATTTTATTCAAATTATAAGAACACACTGTTAAAACTTATCGAATAACTGCAAAAACCTACACAACATACCTGTTGTCTTTTTTTTGCTAAAAACGCTAAGTAGGTGTAAGCGAGACAAAAGGCTGTCTCTCAGTAACCTTTGGCAAGGACATAATTGTCGGAAGTTTATACATATGCACCAACACACACAATATTGAGTGTGTGATGTGTGGGATAACCCTAATTGCGTGACCATAACATCAAATTATATTGTGCCCATGGCAATATTTTACAATTCGGATGATAATTAATGACAAATTGGACAAAATAACATTTTCGCATTCTGTCTCTTGAAATTGTTTTTTTTTTCGTTAGCCATCTCTAATTCTTGTGAGCTAGCGATGTGGTGTCGGTGGTGCGAACCTGACAATTTTCAATTAAATCGTCATTCGCTTATCTGCGAGGTCAATCGGAGATTTGAATTTCAATATTTTCATATCGTCATCGAGCATGAATGACGGAACGTGATCGAGAGAACGATAGTGTTGGCCATCCCTAGTCCACAACAAAAGACATGGACGAAAGTCGTGTTTTGAAAATATTACACAAAATGTTTGTTTAAATAATTATTACTAAACAGGTTTTTGCTTTTATTTTCAATCAAAACAACAATTCGAAATAAATTAGTATATAAGAAAGAGAGGAGAGGGCCAACATGTGATTATTAAACATATTTATAATATCAGATGAAATATAATAATTATTTAAAGTACCTATTATATCATCGTCATCAGCCATTGAATATCAATTACTAGATGGAGACCTCATAAAGAATGGTCGCTTTCTTTAAGAAGTTTAAAGCTATAAAATATCTTACATTTTTTATAGTTATAAAACTGGGCTATTACATGAGGCGGATATAGTGATATAGCAATTACACTTGCCAAGTGATTACGAAAGAAAAGCAACATTCGTTCGAGTCGGCACGGCGCTTTAAATAAAAGCTATTATTATTATTATTTATAATATGTTTACTCATTTTAAAGGAGAAGATACATTTAGTATGTCCCTGACCAGACTTACCCAACCAGGCTTTTCGAGTCTTGCACTAACCCTTTCCTCTGCCCACATTTGCTAGATTGATTAAAAAATCAGCAATATTAGGGATTCCACAGTTTAACTGGCTCAAGGCAATTGACACCATGCGTTCAAACTGGTTATTACATAGATAAAAAAATACAAGATTTCGTATGATGTTTACAATCACCTTACTTCACTGCATACCCAGACGGAGAGTAAAGAAGTATCGATGTATCCAGTCAGATATCACATTATTGCTTCTCCAGAACGTGACAATAGAATAAGAGGATAGTACTAGCAAGTAGCAAGCAGAAGCAATCAATCTCCACGAGACCGAGTTGGGAGGCTATCGGATGAACAAATAGAATAAAAGAAACGAAAAACCGGCGGAGTAAAAAATCTCCTCTAGCTAAATACATGCTGTCCGAACAGATCAATTTTTTACATATTTTTAAAGATAGATTGCCAGGGGTTTAAATGCAGGACGTCCCAGTCTTATTATTTTTTTTTTTAATAATTTTTGTCGGTTCAATTAGCGGCATTTCTAGTTTGAACTCCAACGCCAGGGTTAAAGGATAGTATGATTGGAAGCTAACTATAAAATTCGTACTGTTATTGAAGTGTTAACTTTTTGTTGTTGTTGTTTATCATATTTAAGGTAGGTGTTGATGTTGTCCTTAAATAGCTTTGATTTAGGTATACGATGGTACACACAAGAATCCTAATCTACGTTAACCTCATAATTTTGCGAAGGTATCCATCCTGAAATCCTGATGATTCAAATCATAGTAAAATTTATTCTCCACATTGTTTGAATTCGCATTCCCACGGTGCTTTCACTATTACAAAGTACCTAATACATAAATAGAAGACAAAAACGAAAGAGTTGTCAATTGAATCATACTACACTATGAAATACAGAGTTGTAGCACATCAACCCCGGAAAGACGGGATTTTAACCACGGTCACATATTGTGGCAGAAAGGTTGTCACAGAGTACTGATAACACGCATTCGAGTAATTTGAGTACAACGTACTACAGCCAAATAAAAGTATAAATAGATAGTAAGAAAGTTGACTACATCTGTTCAAGTGTCAGATACAAAGCGCTACCGTGTTGTGCTTAGCAAATGAACACATGCCGGAAAAACGTCTCATATCCGGCAACAGCGAAGTGACTTCCACGTGCGACTTGCGCACTTCCGTTCGCGCACGCGCCCCGGACCCACTCCCGAGAGGACGGGCGAATCCCAAAGGGCGGGAACGCTTTACGCGGGAAATTGCAAACAGCTGTTGTGCCTGTAACGGAGCATTCCACCAACACTTTGCCAGTGTGAAAAAAGCCGAGAATATCTTCGCCTCGTGTGTCGGAAACAATTTTTCAAACACTTACGGTTTTTTGTTTGTTTAATTTATTGCATTGGAGTGTTGATGATGACCTACAATGGTCTCTTTCTTGAATGGGAGACGGATTAAAAAGTAATATGTTGGTACAACATTCCGCTTCTGACAAATTACACATTATCAAACTAGTTCTATACGCTGTTCACAGATAAGCAATCATATTAACAAGCGAATAAATTATACACAAAGCGGCTTGCGTTAAGGGAATATACTTTCATACATATTGTAATTAAAGTAATTCGATATACTACGTCTGTAATCATGTATGGCCACTGCTGCTATATGTTCAATCCTACTGAAATTAAATGTATTCCCATATTGTACTTTATGAATAAATGTAGAGACGCAAAGAAAGGAGATTGGTAAAGTGAATTTAGCTGACACTTTAAAAAAAAAATCAAATGAATCGAATGTGCTTGTCACGTATTATTAACCCCTATGAGCTAGCATTTTGTCTTTAGTATTTACCTAAGGATAAATAATGTTTTTCAAAGGTTTCTTTCCTTTCCCAAACCTCAAAAAGAGACTCCGCAGGTTCCTATCTGCATGATTATAAAATGTAAAAGTGTAGATAGGTAAAAGTCATGCTAGGCACAACAAAGGGGTATTATATTATATTGAATTACATCATCAGTAGCTAATATTTATCCACTCCTGAATGAAGACCATCCTAAGTTGACTCTGCTCTTATCAGTCACGTGTTTTCGACTTATTTAAATACAACATTTTTTAAGTGAGTTAAGATAAAAATGTTTTATAGGTAAGTTTAGTAAAGTTACAGAAACGTCACTGAATAAAAGTAGTGTTCTGTGGGTGACAAGTTAGGGACACCTAAGTTTGAGCTCGAAAAAATTAGATCCTTAGCAAAAAACTTGTAATTGGAAAAACAAGTTTCAGGTGTCGTCAAATGAAAAATCCGCTCGGCTGCCACTAGTTTCCGCCACGTGTTTGGAGGAAGGTAGGTACTGGCAACGCTGCCTTTGACGGGCCGCGCAAGGGTTCGAGATTCAAATTTAGAAAGCAAGACACGCTAATTGCACGTTGTCAGAGGTATGAAATGGCGCCGACGCGAGAAGGTACAACTGAGGAGCGATTTATTGTAAGCAAACTGTTGAAATCACAAGTGTTGAATTTATAATTTCAACCGGAAAAATGGACGGTTAAATTGTAACGTGAAACTCGGGACGATTAACGATCTGGTGCAAAATGGCGGTGATGTTATATGAAACGGTTCATAAAAGAAAACCAAAAATTAGTGTCCATAAATTATTTTGAAACATTGTTGAATTTTTAATTGTCGAGTACAGTTCACATTAAGAAAATCGACACTACAATGGAGAAACACCACCATTCGGCATCAATTTATTTAATGACTTGATCTGAATAACCGGATATTCTTACGCGATACACTCTGTTATTTTCAATGGGTTCACTGGATTTGGCTAGTAGCAAAATTCTTGGTAGTAAATATTAAAAGATGATTAAATAATAATATTGGAGATTATGATAATGTGGTGTCGTTTTGTGAAAATGTTCAACCCAACGACGAAACTGTTAATACATATAGTTTTTTTATAATTGAATTACAATCAAGCCTCTTAAATATGCTAATCCACTCTGTTCAGTGCCAACGGAAAGCAACAAAAAATCATAACCGTAAAATTGAACAAAATATTTTCGCACTAACTAAAATAACACATTATGTAGGTACCTAAATTTCAAAATACCTTTTTTGCTACAAAATAGCATAGTTTAGCAAAACCCAACTGGCGGCAATTACTTCTAACGTATCAAATAACACAGCGAAGCCATCAAAAAACGTAAAACATAGACTTGATAAGTAACTACATATTATTACATATTTGATCGGCCAGAATCTCTCACGTTCCGTGGACCACTATTCACAGCTTCCTCGCATTAAATACCATCTGAGACTAGTTATCGGACACCCGTAATTAATTTATCACCTCAGATGTGTAACGGAGTAAGACACAAAATACCACCTATCGGATACTAAATTTTGACTTTGATAATTATTCAGGTACGAGCATTTAATTTCTTACAAGAAAAAAGCTATAAATCAGATGAATGAAAAAAAAAAGTTTACATTTCCCTAGTAACGATGGTTGTTCCTTATGTCCACGTGAGGTGTTTTTATACATAAATGGGTACTAATTTACACTAAACAATCCTTCATACCATCGCCGGAAATCCTACTTTGTAAGGTTTATTAAACATTATAATATCAGACTGATAGCGCCCATACATATAAAAAACAAAAATAAATTATATTTTCGTAGAAAGCAATCACCTTGTGATTTGACATTTATAAAGAAATGAAAAAAAACCTTTTATAAGACCACGAATATTATTTTAATTTTTTATGACCGACCGGTTTCGCTTAGCCTAAGCATCATCAGGGTACAAAATTAAACTAAACAAAAAATACAAAGTGTGCGGTTATTTATACATACAGAGGGAGAACAAATTATAAAATATATATTTAAAAAAAAAAACAAGATAATGAGGAAACAATAGAATAACATTTAAATTATAACAAAGGAAACACAGAGAAAGAGACAGAAATTATCAATTGAAAGAGACAAAACGTCTACTTAGATGGTGATTAAAGAAATAAAAAATAATTTAAAATCAATCATTTTCGTGCTGACGTGCAACCTCTTGACTTAAAATCAAATAGAATAGACCATAAGGCTACACGTACCGTCTTCTGCTGATGTTTTTCAGAGTAATAGATACACTTATTATCGCCCTAATGAAAAACCACCATCCGGAATCTAAATTTGACTTAAAATGGTTTTATCCTTTGACCAGATCTGAACATCCAGATTCTTTCCGACCTTCCTCTTTTTCATCTCCTTCCCCTAATCGATTCCTTCGCAATATACTCAAATTGGTGATGCCATTGTCCCACTGGCCCCGGGTAGTTGGCTTTTCGGACGGTATTGACAAAAAAAGGGTGTAGTGAAAAATACCAATGACGTCATATTTATGATCAGATTATAAATTTTAGCACCCTTTTTGGGAAAATATTTTTCGCAAAAAAAAATTCTTACAAATCTTTACATGACAAATATAATTTTTTTTTTTAACAATATAATATTTAAACAGTGCAAAAACTATTGTACAAGTAAGAAAAAATATTAATTGAATAACAGGTACATCCAGAGTAACTAAATAGTTTCTAAAGTTAATTTAGTTTTACTAGATAAAAAAAACTTTCCTAAGGTATACTTATATTGTGATATTGACGTCTAAATTAACCATTGAATTCCTGGACTTGGTCCCTATTTATCTTAAACCGAAGTTTGGTAAGCTAATGCCATCTGGCGAACGCGACAGGAAATAAGGTAGAAATTGGAAGCGGAGTTAATTACGCAAATTATGGTACATAATATTAACACCTGATTGGCCATCGCGCGGATGGGGCATCCACCGCGCGATTCGCGGACTAAAGGTGATTTGATGTGAGTCTAAACCCGTGTTTAAAGGACGTCGACCAGGTTGCCTGTTGGTCGAGCGATTCCAACCAGATCTTGAGATGTAACGCGTTACTAAGCAGAGAGCTTATTTCAGGTTTTAATTAATAGTGCTTTTATAACAATGTGTGGTAATTATATTAATCTGAATGAAATTATATGCTTGAGATTATGGATTTAACACAACCACTCTGCGTCCCGGTCTCTGTACCTGTTAAATCCGAGCACTGACCACCATGTTAAACTATAATTACAGTGTGTAGGGACAACTAGCTTCTTACCCTAAAGCGAATTCTTAAGTTTAAATCGAAATGTTTTTAGTCTGATCCTAAATTGTGTTCAAGTATAATTTATTTTATTTTTTCATATTTTTAATAATCAGTTAAATTTGTCCAGGAGTCCAATATTAGGGCACACTTCCCGTAAACTCTCATTATTCTTTTATCACCTTCTCAGTTGACGTTTTGACTCTTTCATTTTTATATTATCTGTCTCTTTCTCTCTGTTCCTTTGTTATAATTTAAATGTAATTATTTTGTTTTTCTTACTTTTTTCTTATTTATTTTTTTTATTGTGTTCCCCCACTGTGTGTACGGTATATATAACCACGCACCACGTATTTTTTGTTCGGTTTAATTTTGCACCCTGATGATGCTTAGGCTAAGCGAAACCGATCAGTAGTAAAAATAAAAATTTTATCTGTGGTCTTGTACAAAGTTTTATTTTTATTAAATTATGAAACATAAGAGGACTGATTTAAGCAATATTATTTTATTGTTCTTTGTAAAAATATAAAAGACTATCTTATCCTATATTTCAGATCATCTAACCCAGTTTTTTCCCAACATTAACTTCGTCCTAAAGGTTTATTATAAAGTAGCCTCTTTGACGATCGGTTATCTTCCACCCTTACAACACGCCCTACCGACCAATTGATTGGTTATAGATGATTATTCAAACTGTCGGTATATTTCGTGGTTGTAGCATGTGCGCCGGACACAAAGTTCGTGTTTGACTCCTGAGATTCTTCTCAGGATCTTCGTTAAAAAAATATTGCGATTGCTATTCATCACAAGGACCCAACACTCAGAGTCGTCAGCAATGATGTTAGCAGTGTTTTCCTTGGCTTGTCTATCGCGGGGATAGTGGACAAATAACTGTTTAGCAGACTGCCTCAATACCCCGACGACACGCGGTCCGAGGTCCTATTAGAGCCAGGACGTGCGGAAGACGTGTAACGTGTAAAGTACAGGCCCGGGGTGATGGTTATATCGCCCATGTGTCAAATAACGCGTCCCCGTCTATTAATCTGTCCATTAAGCATAGACGCGAAGTGATTGATGTAATTCGAAACTGATTTATCATAGAAGATGCATTCTTCACGAGGTGCTATTACCCGACGTGATTAACACAGGCCGCCGCGGACTCTGTTATTATTGACGGCGCTCTCGAGAATTATGATCTAAAGAAAGTATTCAATTCACCCATGAGAAAAAAAACGATAGACCGAACCGTCAGTAATAATAAATTTTGAAATTTGGTTATAGATTAAAGTTTAAAATACCTTAAATTTAATTGAATACTTGTATTAATTAAGGCGCTAAGTACCGAAAAATTCAAAACTGACATTTTATTAAATTATTTTATTTTATAGAAATGCGAAATTAATTTGTGTTTTTAAATAATGGAAACTGTCGAGATTGCTTCAAACTATTAGAAACATTTTTTCAAAAGATGTGCTACATATAATTTTATTTGACAAATTACTACAAGTACGGTTTTAGTTTTTGGAACTTAGCGCCTTAATTAATACAAGTATTCAATTATTGCAAGTTTATCACTTCAGAGAAAACAACGAAAAATTTAAGGACTGTTTTATTTGAACTAAAAAAAACAATTCGATTATTTTAATTAAACGGTTGCTTAGCATTGTATTTTGTATAAGTAAATCTTGCGTATGTTTTGTTTATTTAATTCAAGTATTCACTAATTTACTATGTATTTACTCAACTAATACATTTACTGCGTTATTTAACTATGCATCAAGATGTCAAAGGACACATTTAAACGAACATGAGGGTTGTAGTTTTTTAAACATGCTAATTTATAAAACATCTTAAAGTACGAATCGACACACTTATGTATGCCGCAAAGCTCGTAGCTAGTGTTAGTTTTGTGGATACAAACAATTTATATATTATATTTAAAAAGTAGTTTGTTAGTTTGTCTTTTCATCGCCTGCAGAGATAAGTATGTCATAATGTACGTTTAGCTCATATATAGTGAATAAAATAACGATTTTGACACTTTTTTCGAAAACACATTTGTATTTTGTAAAATTACTTACTGCCGTAAAAAAAGGGTGAGGCACAAATTACGTTAACGAAGAATAAAATAAATATCAATAGAACAAAAAACGAGTTCGATAAATCTACAGTAATCAAATAGCAGACTAATATGACCTAGATGAAGGCTTCTAAGACACAAATCACATCCAATAAAATTTATGTTCAAACCAAGAAAACTTTTCAGACTGTCATTTCTTAAATTCATTAGAACATTTTCATCATTATCTGTCCCGCACTATGAATAAATTTAAAAAATACCTCCGGTATACTATGTTTTAAATTTTCTCTCATGCCCTAAAAATATAAAATAAAAATATATGTTAAAATCACCTAAATTTTAAGTTATTATGATATGGTGATTGTGTCCTGCCAAAAGTGACCTGCCAGGTAAGTATGTTGCTGTATATTTATATAAGCTAGGAATTGATATTAAGTAGAAATTAAGATTTGTACAGCGCCCTTGAGGTGATTTTTCCCAAAAACGGCACTTTACAAATTATCCAAATATTATTATTATTATTAGAGTGGCTTTATTTGGTGGTGTGAGAAAGTTGCGCGTTCGCCACGGCGATATTTCTTACTAATAGACGGGAAAAATACGACGCCAATTTAAAAAGTCCGTAATTGATTTATGCATGAGAATAATATCGCCGTCGTTATTCGGTCTTACGGGCCCCCTTCCCGGCCCGGGCCCAGTCTGGCGGGTGATTGAAGTCCCCGGGATGAGGCTGGGCCTAAGTGTAATCTATTAATAGGGAGATTAATCAACTCTGACGGGTCGATGAACCAGATGAGATCAATCAGATATCTCGGTACACGAAACAAAACGAAAACATAATATATTATTATATTACTTCTACCTTCTTCCTACGGGTTATAGGTACACAGCTGATACGTTGTAACATCTCTCTTTCTCGTAAACGTCGCGTGTGACCAAAAGAGAGGGTGCAGCGAAGCTCTCGGTGGTAAGATAACTACCCACCACTCGTTTAGAAATAATGACGTTTGACACTTGAATAAAAAATACACAGTCCCTGTCAATATCTGTGTACGGGATATGTTCAACGTTGATTTAAAATAATCATCTTGTACTTGATGCTGTATTGTATTATTTATATTGTCAAAAGATCAGTATTAAAGACAATTGATTATTTATATGTCGGATTAATACTGACTAGAATTTTAACCAAATAATTAAATAAAATATATCAGGAAGATTTAAAAATCGTTAACCCTCATTGCCATCCTTCAATCACGTGATCAATAGAGTACCTACTTAATTCGTATCCATCTGTCTACTACTTACATAATTTTATACACCTTGAATTGATGGCTGTAACAAACTAGAATTTATTAAAAAAAAACATGTTTTTATTAAAATTAAACTGTCAGTGTCAATTTTTCACATATTATATTTCGAAATTTGAATAACTCTAAAACATATATTGGATTTAGTAAAAGTATTACGATAAAAAATATTTTAAAATTTCATATTTGTTTTATTTAAAAATTACCATTTTCATAGAAAACTGAAAAGTATTTTGAATTTTCACAAGCTTTGGAGAGAACCCAACTCTACACACTTTTAAAGAATCCCTTAAAAACATAAGACGTTGATAATTTCATAAATATCATTTTTGATTGATCGTGGTGTAGGAAGGCTTTATTTGTATAACTCCAAATTTGCATTTTTTTTTTGTATAACTCCAAATTTGCAAGTCGCGATTCAAACTCTGACAAAAAAATTATACTGCCTATATACACACAATTATGAGACGATATTTATTACATTAATAATTTAATTTATAATTAAATTGCAATACTGCCCCAAAGAAAACATGGTTGTGCCAAAAACTATTTGGTTTCCCGCTCAAATAAAGTATTGCGAATCTGCATGTTCGACTTTTAAATATATTTCAATTGACGTTATGAACCCTTCGTACACTTGAGATGAAACTAAAATGTTGATTAACATAACAATTCACAAGACTTTTCCTGTATGAACAATATCTCTATATATAATCCTTTTTTTAATATATATATTTTTAGTGAATACCGCACAAGAGTCGCAACTGCTCCCAACCGTCTAGAGCCAGTGAGACTATGGCATCCCCAATTGGGGTATGTAGTGAGGCTGAAGGTAACGGGGAGGGGAAGTAGATGGGGAAGATGAAGGTTGGGAAGTACCTGGCTACTCAGATCTGGTCACCAAACACGGCTTAAAGCCATTTCAAGCAACGTTTAGATTCTAAATGGTGGTCTTTCACCAGGGCGATACTTAGAGTATCTGCCGCCTTCCAACCTGCTACAAATAAACGTTTTTATTATTTTATTTAATTAATATGTTATGACACATATTAATAAAATATAAGTTATTGGCGCAAGCCGGGGTTTGAACCCGCGACCTTTGGATTCGGAGTCGAGCGTCTTACCACTCGACCTTGGAGGCCGTCATCCGCTCAACTCAGCATTTACATCGTACCGAAGTGAATTTTCAGCAGTTTCCAGGGGTTAAATTGGACATCGGGACCACAATAATGGCGGCTTTGTGCCGGGCGCGGGCATAAATAATCAGACGAGGCGCCCCGGCACCGGGCGCGGTGGCGCCTAGCCAGACGACGGTCAACCCGAGCGGTCGACGTTGACCGGGGAGCGGTCACTTGACCACTTGAATTTGGAAAAAGGGTAAAAAACTTTGAAAATAAAAGCAGCCTCTTTCGTATGGGTCATTGCGAGCAGTGGCGACTCGTGACTTTTTAGTGTGCTAGAGTGCTAAGATTAAAAGAAAACGTCATTATTGATGCTGTTGTAGCCAAAAATGATTTTTACTCTTTTTTGTATGAAGACTTTTCAGCAAATCGTGCAGCGCACCACCAAAACTGAATAATCCTGATTTTTTTTTTCCAAAAATTAAAATTTTGAAAAAAAAAAAAACATTGTCATAACATTTTCATAACAAAAAAATTAATCGATAATCGAATGTACACAGCCCGCGAAAATTCAAAATTCACCTTTTCTTTTGAACAGGCCTCGTATATATTAATTCGGTAATCAGGATTACAACCCGGTACAGAATAGAATAATTTATCGTTCTGTCACTTGAAATGGTTCTCAATGTTAGTTTGAGAAATATTTATCACTTTTAATTAATGCAACGCGATGCAAAAAGGGGGAATTATCAATAAATAGTTTCACGGTCATCACCAGTCATAAGAAGCAATCAGCAATATCAGCATGCGCACACGTCAATCATCTCAATCATCTAGCCCAGCATACAGCGGACGTGATCAGAGGCGGAATTCCTCGGGCGAGCGTGTCGTTTTTCAAAATACCAAGTGACTACTCTTACTTGCGGACAACTTGATAAATCTCTAAAAAATTACACGGCCGGTAGCAGCAGAATTATTAAATCGAAGGCAATCAGAGGAAATTTATTACCTCGGAAGTTGTGCGTACATTGGCCTCTTCCATACATTTTCAATTGAATTTTTTATTGAAAATGCTGAAATGCTACAAAAAAAATTTTATTTTTTTTATTTACAAAAATCTCGTTTTAGCTATGACGTCACTACATGGAAATCATTTTCTTTGAATAAATGAAGAAAATATTCTTAGACATTTACAAATTACATTTTAATATAGACAGTGAAATTTATTGGCGATTTTAATTTTTAGGTTTTTTAATTTCACTTAAACAATAATTTTTTTTTTTTTTAAAACAATTTTTAGTTAAAAGCTCTGCGATGTAATTATTTTTACGCGTGACAGCTGTTTTAAAAAAAATAATAATAATTATTGTTTAAATAAAATTAAAAAACCTAAAAATGAAAATGGAGTTCTACAAAATAAACTCTAAAACCATAAATAATTTATTGGCGATTTCAGCTAGTTCACGTTGTTTTAACGAAATTGCGATCTATTATTTAATTTATTTATGACATTAATGATAAAAATTGAAATTTTAGTCTTAAAATTTTTGATATCAGTCTAAATGATTTTCGTCATTCTTTACGACTCTACCAAAACTTTGACTAGACCATGGCTTGAATATTTTCTCTTATGTTTATTTTGTCCTATTTTTGTCATAGCTTCATTTATTATTATGTATGTGCTATTCCTTCTCTGTTGCTCTTTTTTCCATTTCGTGTTTTACGTCTTTTTTGTAATCGGACTTTGGTCCGTTAATTTATAAATAAATGAACAATAATATTCGACTAAACTATTATATATATTGTAATTAGCGCTTACCAAAGCAAGATTAAAAAAGAATAGTGACCGGTCGGTAGCTGAGTGGACAAACGCGTCGGATTCCCACCCGAGGCGTCGTGGGTTCAATTCTTCTGCTGGCTAAATCCTCCACCATTGCACAAGCAACATTTTCCGTTTATTATGATGGTAGTGGGAGTTAGGATCAAATATTGTCAAGTTATTCGTAACCTGGGAATGTTTGTCTTTCTTTTTTAAATAAAAAAAATTGTTAAAAATAATTAAGCACTGTACTGTGTTGGGTAAAAATTGATTTCAACTAGGTAATTCCACAGCTGTAGACCTCATGAGTTTATTTTTTAAGCTTATGATATGGCTATTCAAACGTAAATAAAGAAAAAAAATCTAGTTTATACAAAAAACCTTATCACACTGAGCATGTAGTCGCCAATAAACAATATGCTGTTCCACTTTTTATTTAATATTTTGTCTACCGGTTTCGGAAGCCCTTCCATCATCAGGACAATATTAAATTATCTAAAATTTTAATATTGTCATGATACAAAAATTTAAAAAAAAGTGGTTAAAACAAATGCATTTATTTATTAAAAAAATATTTTATAAACAAACCATTGAGTGTGTAGTCGCCAATAAACAATATGCTGCTCGTGTGTTGATTATATCGGTCAGTAGCGGCCGAAGCCGTACAGGGTGCAAAGATATTAAAATGTTTAATATTACAAAGT
The DNA here is from genome assembly GCA_022651775.1 of Drusus annulatus. Taxonomy (NCBI): domain Eukaryota; kingdom Metazoa; phylum Arthropoda; class Insecta; order Trichoptera; family Limnephilidae; genus Drusus; species Drusus annulatus. The sequence goes on along the minus strand of JAGWCC010000237.1, from coordinate 201,285 downwards.
TTAAAAAAAGAATCCATTTGAAATTATTCACAAACAGTTTTTTTTAGTCTTTCTGTGGCTAATTAGTGGCAGTTGGGAAATATACCTGATAGTTCCCAAACTCGACACAGTGCGGGAATACTACCAGGTATTTGTTTATTATTTCGATTGGAAAACTTGTCGGGAGAAATTCCGCTCGGAGCTGGCAATTCTGAACTCTAACAAAAAGTGCGCGCGCAGATGGTCTGAAATAATAGCGAGATTCGGATGTTGTGAAATAGAGGGAGAACGAGCGCGTTTGATTTATGAGACGAATACATGTTACATCTGTCACGGCTTTAGCAATTTATTAGAAAAGTATTACAGTTCCTGACATATTTAATAATATGTTAGGCCAAAATTTGTGAGGGAACGGATGAACGTTTGAAAAAATGCGCATCATAACGTCTCGGGGAAAATTGGTTATATTTTTCTTAAACTCTGATCTTAATGCGATGGTAAAGCAAGATACAGTAATTGAACGTTGACCTCCGTGGTCGAGCGGTTAAGATCGTCAACTACGAATCCGAAGGTCGCCGGTTCGAGGTCCGGCAAATGCAATTTAAAATAAACATTTCACATTTTCTTTTTTTAATATATAGTATATTGGCGGCACGTTCCATAGATACTTCAAGTATTGCCCTAGTAGGGACCACCATTCAGAATCGAAACGTCGCTTGAGATGGCAATAGCTGTGTTTAGTGACCAAATCTAAAAGCCAGGTACTTCCTAACCTTCCTCTCCCCATTTCCTTCTCCCGCCAGCTTTCTTTAGCCTCGCAACATACCCTTATTGGAGATATCATAGTCCCAGTGGCTCCGGAAAGTTGGGACTACTACGGGTATTTAAATAAATAAAACCAATGATAAAATACATTAATATGTTGGAACATGTAATATATATAATGAGTAAATTGAAATGTACTCCTGAACAAATAAGATAATGTTACTTATAATATTGTAAGTATTACAGCGCAATAACGTTTGGATTTATCAGATATAAGAATATATTTTGTTTTAACGTAACGGTGTCAAAACGTTGGCATCACATTTATAGCATGCACATTTTAAATGCAAATTCGCCAAAAGCTTTGGGTACCGTATTTGTGACGGCAGGATATGAAAAAAAATCTAATTACTTACTAATTATACCGAGCTCGGTGCATAAAGCCCTATTCAAAGAAATTTTATTTGAATTACGAGAAAAATCTCAGAAAAAATAGTTTTAAAGATATGAGAAAAGTTCTGAAATAAGTAGGTTACAATTTAAAAAATATTAAATGAAAAGACACTTTGTTTGAATCCACTTTTTATTTTCGGTATAAATACGTCGGATAGTTTCGATTCAACTGAATCATCTTCAATATACATTTTTTTATATTAATATGTATATTTTAAGTCCTGAAGATCATTCAGTTGCATCGAAATTTGTCGACGTATTTATACCAAAATAAAAGTGGATTCAAACAAAGTGTTTTTTCATGTAATTCATCATGCCAATACACAGTGTTTACTTATTGTGAAAATTTAAAAAATATATTAATTAATATTTATGAAATTTTATCAATGTCAAGTTTAAAAATGTGTTTTTTTTTACCAAACATTAAGAATCTAGTTTCTGTAAAAAAAAATCACTTACATATCAGCATTATAATTTATTTATTTTTTACGTGAATACCGCACAAGAGCCTCAAATGCTCCCAACTGTCTAGAAACAGTGAGACTATGGCATCCCCAATTGGGGTATGTTGTGAGGCTAAAGGTAGTGGGGAGGTGAAGGAGATAGAGAAGATAGAGGTTGAAAAATACCTGACTATTCAGATCTGATCACCAAACACGGCTAAAGACATTTCAAGCAACGTTTCGATTCTGAATGGTGGTCATTCACCAGGGCGATACTAAAATTATTTACCACTCTGGAACGTGCCTTACATATACTTTTTATAATTTTTATATGAATAAAATGTGTTATGACACACATTAATTAAATATAAGTTATTGGCGCACGTCGGGTTTGAACCCGCGACCTTTAGATTCGTAGTCGAGCATCTTAGCACTCGATCATGGAGGCCGTACAACACCAACGAGGTAGTAAAAAAACTATGTTTGCCACAAAATCAATACATTCACATTCAAACAAAGGATAAATGTAGCAAAACATTCGTTTTTCTTTTAAGTATGTAATTTTTGTTAGCCAGAAAAAACGCGAAAGAAATAAAGAAAGAAAAGATTTAGAGAAAGAAGCATGAAGCACACAGACGTATAATGGAAATCGGAGGAGGCAACAGCAGGGAATAAATTCCCCGACAAGTGACAAGTCAGCCAGACCTGAAAAACGCGCCAGTAAGAATTTCAAATTGAATTTATCGAGCAATTTTTTTTTCGATTCGATTTCCATAACCCTTAAAAAATGTATTTGACTAAACGAGAGATGGCCTATGTCCTGGTGAGCAATGGTAGAATTTTTGTTTGGTTAAGAAAACTAGGATTCAATAACATTAACTTTAATAATTGTGATAATATTTTAATTATTTCTTTAGCGCTGTTTTCGTGCAAAATCACATAAAGGGCGCCTATTATGACCAACACTTTTTTCTAGGAAAATTATCAAGTATTTACAGCTCTGAACCAACAAATCATCAAACAGATTTGGCTAAATAAAATATATTTTATTAAAACAAAATTAAATAAGTCATCAGCCGGCACTGTCGTCAGCAGAAATTTAGGCTAACGTCTTTTAAGTCAACGCAACTTTTTCAGCTCGACATGTTATTTCCATCATGAGCTAGGGAGCGTTGAAATATCCATTTGTGTAAAAATAAGTGAAGAAGCCATACCAGTTTATTCAATAGTGCAAATAGAAAAAATAATATTTTGTAAAAAGCAATCACTTTATGGTTTGACATATTAACAGAAATGAAAAAATAACTTTGTATAAGACCACGGATATAAACATCTAAGCATCATCAGGGAACAAAATTAAACTAAACAAAAAATATAAAGTGTGCGGTTATATATACATACAGAGGGAGAACAAAATTTAAAATAAAATAACAGAACAATGAGAAAACAACAGAATAGCATTTAAATTATAAAATCATTTCTTTAGTTATAAATAATTATTATGCAATATTCCAAATCACGGGCGAAACAGTGAAGTAAAACTGGTAATGCGTAAAAAAGGTTATTTCATTAAATTCACACCGCGACAAATGTATTAAAGAAGCTGTATATAACCTTTCCTGCCCGGGTCATATTATAATGACCCAGCATTCGCCCTGCACACCTGAAATCTAAGACAAAAGAGCCTGCCTTACGTACTCGTATGTATCGTAACACGCGCATAGGAACGTAACGTAACGTAACGAATGTGTTGTGTTGTGTAACGTATAACGCACATCTGGTAGGGGTACGTATTAGGCAGCGTATTATACAGATGCAGGGTGCCTCGGAAGCCTATTGTCGGCGCCGCGGCCGCTTCCATGTGAATTTATTTATTTACCGCGTGCCTCGCAGCCGACACTACATCACTTGCGCATTACCCTAAGTATTCGCCGGCGCAATGTGTTTCGGCACACGAATAAAAAATGCGCGGTCGTTAGCGGTCGACGCGTCGCGCTAACAACCCTGCGAGCTTCTTGCCAGATCTCTCGGCAGCGGAAAAAATATTAGGCAGCTAGGTACGCAGACTTGAAAAAATAAACTTATAAACAGAGTTATCACATAATAGAATAATATTTAAAAAAATAACAATTAAATAACTTTGTATCAGACCATGGATAATATATATTTTTTTTATGATCGACCGGTTTCGCTTAGCCTCAGCATCATCAGGGTACAAAATTAAACTAAACAAAAAACACATGCAGGAGAATAAAATACATAACAAAACAATAAAATAACATTTAAATTATAACAACGGAACAGAGAGAAAGAGACAGATAATTTGAATTGAAAGAGACAAAACGTCAACTGAGGTGATTAAAGAATAATGATAAATTGTATGAGTTTACAGGAAATATACCTAACATTGGACTACTGAACAAATTTACCTGATTATTAAGAATACAACTATTAATTTTAATGGCTTTCTTTATATCTATTGCTTATAAATTATTTAATCTGTTGCCATGATCCTTTTTTTTAACGAATATGTGCACCGGTGCTTTTGTTGAAGGTATGATCTTTTCAATAATATGATTAGCGAATTCAGAAAAACTTTATGTAACTTTAAACGCGTGGAAATATTTTTTTTTATCACATTTACAGTGACAAAACAAAGGGAAATATACGGGGTTTAAAAAAATACAGGAGAAGCTAAAACCTTTATTTGTTTTATTTTTTCCTAATTTTAAAAGTGTCGGATTGTGTAATTCCATTTTAAAATTAAAGTTTGAATGAAAACTGCGAATTCAATCGGTTAGTAACTTAGTGGACAAATGCGTCGGATTCCCGGCAATATGTTCCACTTATAATGATGGTAGTAGGAGTTTAAAAAATACTGTCAGGTTATTCGTAACCCGCGATGTTAGTTTTTTTTTAGAACCTTGCAACTAAGTTTGAATGGTTTGCAATCAATTTAGTCTCATTCAATCAATCAATGAAAATTCATATCTATCCTTAATCTTTCAAGAACCCCTAGCACAAACACATCGATGTCGATAAAATTTAGTCGGTTATTTGTTAAGCACTCCCGAGAACGACCGCAGATCGCAACGAACAAATGACAGTTCATGACGACTAAATCTGCTTAATTACTCGTAAGTCGACGTGAACTGTTGTTTGTTCGTTGCCGATCTGCGGTCGTGCTCGAGAATGTAAAAAAAATACCAATATTGTAAATAAAACTTTAACGATGTGTTGTGCTAGGTACCCGGTGACATTTTCAATAGTATTCTGTTCATACTCGTACGTCCTTGATCGCTATTTTTTTTTTCAAATACTTATAACTGAGAGTTTTTTCTAATGGCCAATTAATGTATTTATAAGGGATGTGGCTCATTCCTTTCCGCCTTGCGGTGGAGGAATAGGAATGTGTCTTTAGCATTCTTAAATCAGAAATTTTTGGGAGCTTTCTGGATTAGCTAATTTTACATTACCGATAAATGTATCCTAATTACGGCATGACTTCTGGAACCTTTTGTTTATTTATTTAAAACGAGTGTGCATACAAACATATGTATTTATGATACTTTATAGACTATTTTCTTTCGTTAAATGTGATTTTTTTGATAAGCTGTAATAAAGCAAAAAGTGAGAGCTTTTCTGCCATTTCATAGTCAATGTAAAGAATTACGATGTTAATAAATATCCACATCAGATGAAAAATTTATCGATTTCAGACATAGGCAAACAACTCTCCGCTTAGCGCTTTACTCTACGAGAATATCAATAAGTAATGTTGTGGATATATTACCCCCAAGATTGTGTTATTTAAATTGAAAGTTACGCATAAACGTAATTTATTCAAAAACATATCGACTTAGGACAAAAATACATATTGACATAGGACAGACATAATACAACAAAACATATTTAATTTTTTCAACACTCGATACAAAAAAATAATACATGCAAAGTAACAACATTAAAAGCAATAAAGTATACTCACACGCCACAAATAACAAAAATACATAATCTTAAATAAATTCTCGCCATGCTGTCTGACCAAATGCAATTTCCACTTTTTTCCGTGGATTTTTCACTCGCCGCGTTCCACAGCTTAAAGAAGGATCTGCCACCTGTTGCGAAATTCCTGAATTAGCATAGAAATTCCACGAGTCCGACCAACTTTTAGCGAGTCTCAACACAATGCCACTATTAATTAAACGTACACAATTCGATATCACCAATGATATTATTTAATTAAAATACGAATTCCGGCCATCCAAGGACCTTATGTACATATCACAACCATTTAAGGACATTATATTTCATATGCTAAAATATAATTATAGAAAGACACTTCAAATAATACATATAATTGTTCCTGCCATTTAAGGGCATTACTTGTTTACATGGCTACAATGTTTATGACTATTGTCTACTTACTTTGTAACTACATTCCAACTACGTGTTCCTGTACGATTTATGGTTTTCCACATTGAAATATTTTTTTTTATACAGGTGAACTGTTTTATTGCTAATATGACAAATAAATAAAATAACAGCTAAAGATTTAAAAGTTAAAATATTCTTCATATGATCTGTTTAAAAAGTGTACAACACCTTTTTTATAATTTAATTTAATTTTAATGTGTCAAATATTAGTATATACTGAAAAAGAAAAATAAAGTTAGTTAACTATGTTAAGCGTTAAATTATAATGTTATCACCAAACGCCACTTAATAAAATTGGTCAATTTGATACACAGTGTTGTTTTTGTTACAAAGTGTTTCTTGCCAAAGTTTACAAAAGGATTAACAAAAGTTCAAATGGACCAATCAAAATATATGAACAAAAAATAACTTGGAATAGTACACATAAGAAACACACTGTCTATTTTTCCAGTGTGGTTTAAGATGAAAGCCCTCTTTAGTTGTCGATTATTGATAAAACATACATTTTTATTATATCATACATAAAAAAACAGTAACACGTTAAACAGATTTAAATAAACTTATAATTTTAATTGAATCAAAGCAAACACCACTATTTTGTAGGAAGACGTAGGTATTTTTCATTTCTAAAATATGTATAATGCTAGGTGTAAATAATAATTACCTACTAAATTCAAAACAACTAATATTTCCTCGTATATATAATAGGTTTATACTCCTAACATTACGGTAAAATTATCATTATATTGATAATATATTATAAGTAGGCACTCTTTAGAAACATCATCTTGATACCACTCAATGATATTCTCCCAAAGATTGACATAAACTGAAAATATTCTATACCTAGTAATAAACATAAATTAAAAATAAGTCATGATATTTAAAGTCCTTCGTTTAATTCACCTTTATAATGCTTTAACTATCGTAGATATGAACTTTCACCAAGATAATATCCTAAACAATTGGAAATGTTGTTATTTTGTCGTGTAGTATTTAACCGGGTATGATAGATATTGCAAGTTGAGATTCTTCCATGTCGCTCCAAAACATTTTTTGCCCAACGGATTTTGTAAAATGTGTGTAAATTTCTTCGTAAAGAATAACACAAAGAGAGAAATCAAAACAGCTTCTATTTCCAACTGAAATTCCGCGCAAAAAACCTAAACAACTATAATGAAGTGCTACGCGTAACAATCGTGACCATGTGACATCCACTACTTCCTAGTTTCCCGAGACGCTGGCGGACCTCTCCAGCGGCGGAGCCCGGGGGCGGCAGAGCAAGCGGGCCGCGGGGGACGTCTTATATTTACGCCCGTGGAATCACAATAAGGTCGCGCGGCGGGTTTTTTGCAACTCCCCGGGTTCGAGTATCGTGGGAGCCTTTTCAAACTGTTTTATTATGGGTGACGGGGAGAAAGGATCACATAACGTTAAATAGACAAAGGTATATATTATCCACACAGCCTTACAGCATCTGGATGCGTAATAATGGCTAATCGTACAAACTAGTAAACTACGATGGCGAGTTTATAGAAAAACGTGAAAGCTGTTTGTGGAGGGTGATTAACTTTAATAGTGTTGCGTTAAACTTCTTTTGCTCGGAGTAATCGCGATGTTTACTAATTTAACTTCAGTTTGACAGTTACACTCTTTTAAGGACTGGGATCAGAATGGAAATGGAAATAATTCCACAAACACGTATACATTACATTGTATACTTTTAATAAGGGTTAGTTCTCCGTATAAATAAATATAAAGCCTTTATCGGGGAAAAAATTAAACCGTTTTTCAAATAAACAAAAAAAAGGAAACGAATAATCAACTATGTATTTATTTTAGCAGATATTATTCTATAATATTCGAAATGGGTGGAATTAAAGCAACTTTTTTTTGGCAAGTCAAGTTACATCTCGTGATTTTGACAACGAATATAGAAATAATCGTGATTATTCTATATTAAAATTCTTATATTAAAATTCTGGTGTCCGGTGTCCCAGTGGCCAAATAATCTTTATTTTCTTTGCTGTGCGTTTTTCAATTACGTTGTTTGATTGTTTTTAATATTGTTTCAATTATAAATATAAAGGTACTTTTGACGCGTGAAAAGTCGCAATGTTGTTTGTAAATTCAGAAATACAAAATTTAAATTAAATTACATCATCTGACAATTAAACATATTAGTTTATAAATGGCTCCGAATCAAAAGTAGGATTTGAAGACACAGCGACGCTTTTAGTGGATCTCAAAAGTACCTACTTGATTGGACACGTGAAAAAAACATAAGATGTAATATTATATCTAGAATCAAAAATACGCAATTGAAAATTTGGCCTACAATCGAAAAACTAATAATGTTAGTTCGTATATGCCTCCGAACAGCTTTTGATCAGAGTAGAAAACAGGATTTGAGAACTTAGCAAAGCTTTACAGGGAGCTTTAGAGCCGCCGACATTACGGCGTGATTGGCGTATTCCCCGTCACGGAGTGACACTCTGTAGCCAACTCCGTGACGCGTGATGTCAACTGAGTCCACATTGCCCGCGACAAAACTGACGCGTGACGTGCTCTCTTTTCTCCTGCTTTTCAAAGCCCTTATTGAATAATAAAACGCAATCAAACAGCCGTAGCAACAAAAAATCTTGTAACCTTTTATAATATTATTTGAAACGACGGAGAGTATGTGTAGTTTTGCTATTATCCAGGACCTTTCCTATCCTAATGAATGCCCATCAGGAAATATGATATTTTGCAGTAAATCGATTTACCTATGGTTTCTCATCGATTTATTCATGATGTTCGTGTTTAATTTTAAATTTAATTCAATTATTAACGTGTTAACTTTTCAAATTGATTAATAACCCGAATTAATAATATATCATTAGAAAGTTTTGCTAGTGTGTAAATACATTAAATTCAAAATAATAATTATACAATACAATAAATTCATATAAATAAGTCGACTTTATGCGGCCTGATCAATAGCTTTGTTTTAAGAAAGGTTTAGACCACCGAAACAGCTACCATACAAAAGCAATGTTATACACAAACTAGCATAACTAATAATATTGTAGTAAATTATAAAATAAAGGTTTTTTATATTAAAAAGAACTCGTTAATGCTTTATGATATTAATTGTATGTCTTGACCGCAAGGTAAACTTAATTTTTTGTCTCCTTTTCTATTTCATATTATTTGAATAATCATTAAATTATAACGTTTTCTCTTTCGACAAAAGTCGTTAGAAAGGTTGACTTTATTTGAATATCGATCGAAATCGCGAAAAGTACTCGCAGTGGGTAATGAACCGGGATTACTTGTATCGCCAGCAATGACGCAACCAGCCGTAGCTACCAGGCGAGCAGAACCACCACGCGGTGTGACGCATCGGATCATTTGCAGAAGAGAAGAAGAAAAGAACTGGTCGAAAGGAGAAGCGATGCCTTTATTATTATTCCGCGAGGATTGCCGCTTAGAAATAATTGGATTGTATAAACGGTCGTTAGGGCCACGTTGTGGCAGCATTAACACACGGTAAATGGATTGTTATTCAATATAAATACAAAGTCAGAGGCGCAGTTAAATTGCATAATATTCCAGTAGGAAACTAAGATAATTCTAACGATAATTAGTGGTCCACTTGCTCTCGTTTAAATGCTGTTTTTCTGTTGACAGGTAAATGAATCAAAATTCAAAACAACTAGCCACTATCAGGCAATTCCCGTGTAGGGGTGATGTTTTAAAATTGTCTTAGCACACAATCCTGCATACACAATCTTCTGTTATTCCGACTCACAATTCATGAATGACACTAGAATGTGATTCCGTTGATCCGATCTTCTTCCTCGAGTTTCCGCGACTTTTTCTTCCATCGCCTCGTGCGTCATTTATTCTCCAGACACTCATTTCTCCCTCCATTCGCTTTACATGAGAAAAACTACGTAAGCTTCACTTTCTTAATCGTTTTCATTACGCGTACATCGGCCTTGTATTATTTCCGGATCACCTTATTCGTAATATGGTCGTACGTGTTTTTTTTCCATACTTACGTCTCAGGATTTCATTTCTACTGCAATGTATCAGTTCAAGCAATTTAATTTACTTCAGAAAACTCCACATGTTTTTAAAATACTCTACGTGTACTCCCGGGAGATTACTGCAGAGACCCGACGGTGGTCGTAAATAAAAATGCACCTAATTTCAAGTCAACTTTCGCGAGAAAGCTAGTAATGCTCAAATTGCCATATCTCTTACTTCTCATGTTCCCCTGTGCCGTAAGATTTGCGCAAAAGGTTGTGAAGAGGTTTTCAGTGGAAAGGGTGGAAGGGGAGGGGTATCGCAGTGGGTGCATTGGAGGGAGAGGTGGGGTAAGAGTTGTGCGCGTGCGCGGCGCACATGCTTATTATTACCCTGTCATTTACTGTTCCCCTGTTACCAATAGCCGTGAGAACCTCTCCGCTCGCCAGAGCTTTTGACGCTGTAAATTAAAGTGGTGTAGACCTGTAGACGACGAGATAAATAACCGCTGCGAGGAGGCTCGCTATGCCGCACTGGATCGCTTTAAAACGGAAACCAAGTTACAAAATTTGTTTATAAAATAATGTAGTACATTTCGACGTAAGTAAAGTTTTCTTGTGAGTGACGAATTCGCATATCACTTTATTAGGGGCGCGTCGAGATTATTTTTTTAAAGCTGAAAAGCGGGAAATGCTTTAATCTGACAAGGTTATCGAATGTCAAAAGAATTAGAAGAAGTATTAAACATCAATTGAACACGGATAGTCTAAAACATATATCAAATATATTATAAAAAAATCCATGGCCTATTTTTATGTTCAAAATCGTCAATACGAAATAAACAAATTGAGTAAATAATAAGAAGGTTCCGATTTTCAAACACATATTTGAACGAGAGGAAAAGAATGAAACCCGTTTTTAAATCATACTTTGTTTGGGCATTGAAGAAATTTTCTTATTTTTTTAAATCTAGAAAAAAAAAGTTTTACCAATAAGTACAGAGTCTTTGAAGTAGAATGATTCCTCAAATAAGTACTGATTTTATTACATTGTACAAAAATACTAATTATTCGACCCGGTTTCTTAATATAATTTACTTGTGACGTTTTTTCATTTGAAAAATCATTTGGCATACCTTAAAAAATTTCTGCACACTCTTTAAAGATCTCTTCAAATTTTAAGATTTCTGACTTACAGTACGGAATTTCACGGCATTTAAACACGTTTCAACACAAATCAACTTTTACCACATAGTAAAAAAAAAAACAAAATGAAATAGCTTTGAGAATTCATGCAAAATTTATATTTATTTTAGTGCGGTGCCAAAGCTATCCATTAAACTTGAATCGAAATATTTATCTCAACAACTAAACTGAACTTTCTTCAGGCTATCCATAAACTATATCCAAGGTCTAGACTGAGATAACTGAAAGCAATTCAAAAGGGAGCGTTTGCGGCAACAAATATAAATAACGAGACAAGGAATTATATCATAGCTTTTGACAAAGTTGTTAAAATGTACCTAATAATATTTGAATAAGCCTTTGGATGAGTTTGACAGGATTTATTAGTTGAATCACTTGGTTTATGATTTTCAATAATTATTATCAAGATCAAAAGCGTGGTAAGATTTAGATTCAGATTAAGTTGAATAAGTCATACACTATTATTAAAACTTACTTAAGTTATAATCGATTTAACATAATTGTTATTATTAGCGTCCTATTTATGAATTGTCACTCCAATGAAAAATAAAATTATATGCAAACTAAACTTAAGTGATTTTGATTTCGCAAAATGCATGCACAACGTAGGTAATACAAAAAAATGATGTGTCATAAAAAATACATTCAATAAAAATAGACCTAGGTGACCGAGTCATTTATTAATAAAACGATCTAAAGGCAAAAAAGCTGTCACATAAAAAACTTTTATTTTCAACTAGCAGATGTTAATTATAAGTTAGTATTACGTACATTGCAAATAACAACACAATTAAAAATAGCTCTAATTAATTATTTAGTCATTGTTGAAACCGAAAATACGCATTTGAGTCAATTTTCAGCTTAGCGGCCACTTAATTTTACTAGTGAAAGCTACAGTCACAGTAGATGCAGGAACTTTCACACTGCCGGCAACCCGACCGTTTAATGTTATGTGTACATATCGTCGTCGGAAGGGCAAAAGGGTTGAAGCGCCATTTTGGAAAGTTTACACCAGAGTACTTTAAAGTTTTTGCTGTTGTACAATAAAGTCTTCAGTACCTGGTTGAATTTAAAAAAAAAATAACTCAGGTAACTCAATACCCTCACTGAGTTACCCAAAGTGATAAAAAGCTTTAAAAAAGTTCCGAACTTGTGTCGCTTGGGTCAAGCCTTTTCCCAAATGTTAAATATATTTTAGATGATTGAAAGGTCACAAAAGTCTTCAGAATCAAACGAGAGTCAAAGCATTCGACGTAGATAAAAAACTGATCAAAACTGCATATTATACTAACTATATTTTTAACCAAAGTGTCGCTTAAGCCAATTTGCCTTTCCAGCGAAGATTTTTATTTATTTACGCCCGTTATTGGCTTTTACATACATGTTAACATATTTTTTTTTTTTTAAACAATAACCTCATTAGTGCAAAAAAATGTGTAAAATAAAATTAAAAAAGAGTATTGAATAGCAGATACAAAAATAACTAATAATATTTAATAAACAACAGGTTCAAAAATATTTTAAAAGAAAAGAAAAAAATTATACTTAGTAACAGATCCAACTATTAGTTTAGCTCTACCAGATGACAACAGCTGTACTAAATTAAACTTATAGTTTGATATTGACGTGTTAAATATATCAGCGACATCGGAGTATATGATCACAGATTTACGTGTCACGCCTTACTAGACAATGTCTATTCTGAGACGGATAATTGGAAACCTTTAGAATCTATATTTTATCAAATAAACACATATTGGAACTTGTAGTGATTTTTCTTAAACTAATCATTATTCATCATATTATCAATGGTTTAGATCTTGAAGCTTTCAACTTGTGATATACCCGAGTGTTGTCATTATCTAGTGTTTATAAGAAATCTTATGGAGCACTAATTTATCACTAAGCGGCTGGAAAATAATAGCTTCTCCGGCGTTGATTTATATTCCTCGTAAACACTCATGCATTTCGTCACGTTCGTCTGTGTTGGAATCGCATAAAGCATTTCGCAAGGCAGAGACACGAGGAATTTCACGGAGTTTTTGCCGCCCGGGAAATATTTCATATTAACTCTTCCGAGCATCCCTTCGCGAGATAAATGCAGTGCAATTGCTGCAGCGATGCGCACGCAACACATCCCCGAATAAGATGTCAGAGGCACTTTTGGAAGAAAGCGTGAATTTTTAAAAGGAAGTTGTTGCATAGGAGGTTCTAATCTAAAGTCTAGCAAAAGATGAAATAATTAAATTTTCTCATTTCATGTAAATCTACGTAGAAAATTAATATAAAACAACATTTATAATATACGTCGTGTTTCAGGGTGGTATTGCGAAACTCTAGGGATGATTCATCAAAATTTAGGAAAATTTAATCACGATCCAAATAAAAAAGTTATGATATATTTTGGGTTTGTGTACGATAAGTGTAACCGAGCCTTAATAGTAAACATTATACCACCCACTAAAAGAGATAATTTACCGTGCTACCGGCTCGCTAAATGCGAAATATGTTTGACTGACCGTAACCTTAGGACTGATTAGCTATGCACATACCTACCTATGTGCATTTGACTTTGAGCCCGGGGGGTGTGAATTCGGTTCCCGCTGTAGTCTTTGTTAGTGAGGTTTTTGGTGACATGATTAATCGTAATACGTAGGCGTTGCTAGTAGGGTGTTTTAATATTGATGGTTGAGTTTAATGGACGTTGCATATAGTTTTACGGCTGTGATAAGGAGTAATAATAAATTTTACTAACAATATTCACTAAAACATCAATGGCAGAATAAATTGAGATTGATTTTTCATTTATAGTTTTTGTGTTCAATTTGTGGAAATCCATTTTATTTTTTTATATAATTCATATCAAACTGTCAGTTGACAGTTTGATAATGGCCTTAAACGCCGAAATAGCTGTCACTAAAAACAAAAAACTAAAAGTAGCAGAACTCAATAATAATAATAACAATAATAAAAGTTTTATCCCATTATCATTATTTTTATTTATAATATCAGGAGAGAAGTATTTTTGTAGTTTGTAACAAATTAACCAGTATTTCAAATAGACATGAGAATATGCCATACTAATATAGAAAATCACTATTTTGGCACATTATATGAAAACACTTAAAAAATGGATTGAACCAAAAAAGGTTAAAAAGCTGTTGTACGAGACACCGATAATTAATTAGAATAAATTAATCGCTATCCTATGTTTTAACACCGTGCGAATGTTTATTTCGTATTTCTTTCAAAACAGTTTATAAATGTCATTAACTCTCTTGTGTAAAAATCACTATAAGCGCAAAGCGCAAAACGAAATTGCAACATAAATTTGCTGGCCAGGTAGTTAAAATTGTATGCAAAATAACGTTTGGAGCGCTGGGAAGCGGCCGGGCATGATTGTGTAGCTTGAAATCCACAGGTCGGCTGGTTGCACATTGTTGTATATTCTCACAAGTATGGCGGTGAACTCTGACCCCAGATTTAGTAAACATAATATCATCCTGTGTTATCTCCCATCAGCCGCGGTGACCCACTGAGCGCAGGGGCGTGCCGTGCTTTTGACGGACGCCAAATAAATATGTCACTTGAAAAACTAACACAAGTAAAACGAGTAGTAATTCAAATAACCGTGAATTTATATTTAATTACGTTTATACAAGAATAACATGCTCAATTTCACTTAAAGCAAGAAAGTTGGCAGAATTAGACTATTTTAAACAAATTGAAAGCTATACGTAAACCTAATTATATTTAATTTCAATTATCAATAATTTACTACGTCGACATTCATGAAATACTACTTTTACTAAAAGTCTTAATTAATACTGCTAACATAACAAATTATTTGTACTAATTGTATGCAATTTTCGTTAAATAAATATATTTCCATACATCATGAATATGCCTAAAATTGTGTATTAGATATTTTTTCTGTCCTTGAATTAGGAAAGGTCAAAAAATGAAGCAGTACAGAGTTATGAATATTAGATGGCGAAAGTTGTCTTTGACGAATGATGATGCAAATATTCGAAAATCCGGTAGAAATTACGATACACGTAACTTCTTCCGGAAAAGCCTGTTGGTTATTAAATCACCAGTACAAACGTTTCTTAAAATCTGAATAGCTAGATACTTGCCAAACTTTTTCATCCCCATCTCTTTCCTATCAGCTTCACAACATACCCTAATTGTGTATTCCATTGTCCCACTGGCTCCAGACAGTTGAGAGCAGTTCGGACTTTTGTGTGGTAATCACATTTTTTTATTATTTAAATCAATATAAAAAACTTCGATGACAATGCACAAAATCTAACACCCTCAAATTAATTCACCGACACGCCACTGAGATTTGACTATCAAACGATATGATATTGGTACAATAATGCAGGCTCGGTGCTATACAAAGGTATTATACAAATTGCATAAATTTATTTAGTATTTACTCAGAAAATGACCTCTTGACACGAACCGCGAGTCGTTCAACAAAATGCATTCAACTTTAACTCAAAGCCATTCAATAATTTAAAATGATTGTGATATTAGTCACGGAATTACTCATTGTCAATGTCAATTCCCACATATTATATTATTAAACGATTGTTTGGCAAATGCAATGGCATTATAATGTTTTCTTTGTACATAACCTGTAAACCTGACGGTTTGAATTGCTTTTTTAATGCGGAAGTATTAATAAATACTATAATGTGGGGGTAAATGAATCGAATAGACCTTGGAAAGATACTTTTGATGGCTATTCAAACAAGAGTAGCGATGGGCACGATCGGAATAAACATTTTGTAAATTATCGATTTTTTTTAAAACAGATTCGAATTATTATTCTATTGAATAAGTACCACCGGAAGTCGAAAAGTTTGGACGATTTTTTTGAACAAAATTGATGGGGGTGGAAGATCAAGAAATTTTAGTTAACTCGAGGAGGGGAATGAGGGGTTAATTGAACGATCAATTCGAAAAACTATTCGACTTTTACAATGTATCGATTATTTATCAATTACACGAATTACGCTTATTCCTAAATAGCGCATTAACAAATAGTATATGTGCTAAGAGATTTAATAAACATCTGCTTTTATAGTTTAT
Source organism: Drusus annulatus (assembly GCA_022651775.1). Taxonomy (NCBI): domain Eukaryota; kingdom Metazoa; phylum Arthropoda; class Insecta; order Trichoptera; family Limnephilidae; genus Drusus; species Drusus annulatus. Next base: position 184,883 of record JAGWCC010000237.1, on the reverse strand, counting down.
TTCCTTTGTGGAGATTATGTTTACAATACGATCATTTTGGGGTTAATAAAATAATAATAATAGTTTTTTTCCAGGCTACACGCAGAGGTTTTGCAATGCAATGTAATCCATATTGGAATTACAACATACAATAGAAAACTTAAATAATATAAAATGTAAAAAACGTATCAAAAAGGCACATTAAAAACGTACGCTATACCAATCTATTAAAATCCGGATAAGATTAAAAGGAAAGGAACAGAGTTGAAAAGTCTGTAAATCTTAGTAATCTGTTTGCACGATTAAGAAAAATATCTGTGGAAAAAATGATATGATATTCGTGCTACCAAATGATTCAGCCGTATTTGACCGTTGGCCTTACTTAATAAAGCAACCGATACGGTTCATTAAACAATGGCTTTAAACTGGTAGAGTATTTCGAGAGCCACTAATCACTATGTGAGATACCCCACATAAAACAATTCCCATACTTGTCACAGACATCAACAGACAATAATAGACCTGGACCATAGACCGAGTTCATCAGCTATTCACCATTGTTATCGGATATTCGAACTGACCATTCTAACCCAATGACAGAACTGACGATCTGATAAGATGTATTCTGTAATGAGTCACACGACAGGGCCTATTCACTAAATTCAATGGCAGTCACAATACAACGGTTGTATTCGAATCTTCATGCATATTTATTTGAGAAAGTTTATAGCATTATTAGTTTGAACTCGGATTTACAGCAGAGCATTGTACGAAAATGAAGTGGTAGAAAAAAAATCGCTAATACAATCGTATTTAAAAAAACAATCAAGAAGTTAGAATATTTTTGCTTTGGCGAATTTCGTTGATTTCCCTAACATTGGTACTTTTGCACTTAACTGGTATACATATTTTAACATGGGTTTTTAATGTTTTTATTTTTATTTTATAACATACAATTATCTTTTTATGTATAAATCGAAGAATTACAATGATTCGATAATTGGACTATTCACACAGTTAAATACCGATATTCAAGAGAATTCATTTTCTTGTTGAAAAAACGAATTTTTTCAACAAAACCTTTTAAACAACAACGAAAAATCCTCTACCAAGTTCAAATTAAGCTTTTTGGCAACATTAAATTACTTAACTTTTCTTATTTTAAACTTAAATAAAAATCTTCCTTTCTAACAATTTTTGTACTGAAAAAACAGTAATATTCTTATTTTAGAAAAACATTATTTGGAATATGAGACCAAAATGAAATAAAATTTACTCTATATTTTTTAACATATTGCTGCCCCACTCTTATTCATTGTTCCTCTTTAAATTCCGCCATTTTTTTTTTATATTCGCGCTAGTAAAAAAGTTACACCTAAGGTATACATGGGTCAATTTTGACCCGAGAGAAAAATTGGGTACTCGTAAATTCTAAAACTGACACCTGACGCGTGCTAGCTTATATTGTAGAGTTCTATTCAAATGATGGATACTGAGGAACGGGGTTTGTGCATATCGAATGTGACTTATGATGGATCAAAGGATAGTCCTAGTCTTTATTAACCCACGTGTACCAGTTAAGGGTTAAATACGTAGTGGATACTTCCACGTCTTATAAAGAACTTTTCTACTTTATGGAATTACTTAACATTGGCATCGCACGAACAAAAAACCTTATATAAGTGGTGTAATTTTTTTTTAATGCCTAACTTTAAGTCTCTAAAATAACGAAGTTCGAGAAAACGAAAGCTCCTGATATTAGGATAGTAAAAAAAATAAGAACAGAAATATCAAAATTATTAAGCACCCTATTTAGCTGTTACATTTCTTAAGAATAAAAATGGAAAACTTAAATTTATACTGCATGACTGCACTAGGATCAAAGCATTATCCGTTAGTTAGGTTTTTATATTTTCATTTATCAACCACTTTTTATAAGTAGTTAAAAATATAAATATATAATATAAGTGGTTAAAAACAAAGTGTAACTAGTACTGTGGGAGTAATTTTAAGAACATGACCCCATAACGGGGTTATTAAAGCACTATTAAGTTTATTGTTGTAAAGCACATATCATGTGAAATATCACAAAAGTGCGTTTTAGAAATGCAATATAATGATTACTTAAACGAAATTGGGCATACAAAATTTTTTCATCATTTAAAATATTAATAATACTATATCTTACTCGAGTAGCGTGATATTAACTGACACTGGAATATATTTATTAATCAAATGCAAATATGAAGCTAGCGTTAGTCATCCACAACAATGTTTATTCAGCGTATGAAAATGACAATGTTTCATTGTTGAGGGGGGTTTATTCACCTTGGCGCGGGTTATGAAAGAGCTTCACTTGCGCAGTAATGGTGATTATAACAAGTACCTTCAAAACACATTACGCTTTCTGATGGAAGGATCTGTAAAGAGACGATGCAAGAAGTTACGATCTTGATCGTAGACTTATTTGGCGGGTAAGATTTCAGATCTTCGCATTGTACGAATATTGCAAAAATCATATTTTTTTAGGGTTTTAATATTACGTAGGTAATTTTTAAAAAATATCTTTAAACTCAAGTGCACGAAACAATAGTATGAATGAGAGAAAAGGATGTGGAGAAACTTGAAAAAACCGTACCGTTAAAAACGGGATTGTATAAAAAAAGAAAAAAAATTATAGGGTTGAATAGTGTTCCTGAAGAAAATCGTTTTGTGTTAGAGAAAATTGCAGTTGAAAAAGGTGTCAGAAGAAAAAAATTCAGCTGAAAAATAAGGTTATAGAAATTGTGTCGTAGAAGAAATGTCGTTGTAAAACAAAGCCAAGAAGAAAAGAGTTATAGAAGTAGAAAATATCGTAGCGTAAAAAAGTGTTCCAGGCGAGTTTTGTAATAGAAGAAAATATGTTTTTGAAAATAGCATCTAGAAGCAAAATATGTTTTAGGAGAAGAGTGTCGGAGGAACTTCACAATGTTCACATCGTGGCGTAATGCACGATGATCACGTGTAATTAATAATCGCCTTTATCTTTAGCATCATGCATCACTTTTTCAAACTTGTTGCGTAAAGACAAGACTGCCTACCATGTAATACCTAATTAAATATAATATTTTTTTATGGTGATGTACGATTAAAAACCTTTTTTTTCAATTTTTTTTTTTACTTTGTTAATTAAGTACCGGAACTGTGAATAAATGTTTCTCAGAGATCCTACGTGTTAAAGCTATCAAAACAGTAATTAATATCCCTAGCTTTCATATAAATAATAATAATTAATATGACTCGTTTCCATATAATAAATCAGTAATGCGTGCAATGTGAATCGACGTAGCGCATGCGCGCCATATGGCCCACGCCGAGGTGACGTCACGGGCACCCCCGCAGTCGGCGAGCACGAATAACAATAATACTTGGCGGCTGCAGTCGGCGGAGGTGATTTGAATTTGACCCGCGACCGCTGATGCGACCCCGGGGTATCGATGACTTGGGGGGCACGCGTCCCATGACTGATGGCCGCCGAGGATTCGTGACACCGATGTAAATATTATGAGTATCACGACCCGAACATCCGAAAATTATTAAAAAGGAAATTTTTATTCATTATTAAAAATTTTCGTGTGCAATTCCCACTTGAAATATACCCCTTATTCATACTTGACTCGACATGCTACTCTGGGATGTCGATGAGCTAGAGTCACGTGTCCCATGACCGTCTTAAATTCGTGATACCAACATAAGAATCATAACCCAAACATTCTAAAATGTTTTTCATTAAGGAGAGATGATCTATGTCTTTCTCGTGTGCGATTCCCACTTGAAATATACCCCTTATTCATACTTGACTCGACATGCTACTCTGGGATATCGATGAGCTAGAGTCACGTGTCCCATGACCGTCTTAAATTCGTGATACCAACATAAGAATCATAACCCAAACATTCTAAAATGTTTTTCATTAAGGAGAGATGATCTATGTCTTTCTCGTGTGCGATTCCCACTTGAAATATACCCCTTATTCATACTTGACTCGACATGCTACTCTGGGATATCGATGAGCTAGAGTCACGTGTCCCATGACCGTCTTAAATTCGTGATACCAACATAAGAATCATAACCCAAACATTCTAAAATGTTTTTCATTAAGGAGAGATGATCTATGTCTTTCTCGTGTGCGATTCCCACTTGAAATATACCCCTTATTCATACTTGACTCGACATGCTACTCTGGGATATCGATGAGCTAGAGTCACGTGTCCCATGACCGTCTTAAATTCGTGATACCAACATAAGAATCATAACCCAAACATTCTAAAATGTTTTTCATTAAGGAGAGATGATCTATGTCTTTCTCGTGTGCGATTCCCACTTGAAATATACCCCTTATTCATACTTGACTTGACATGCTACTCTAGGATATCGATGAGCTAGAGTCATGTGTCCCATGACCGTCTTAAATTCGTGATACCAACATAAGAATCATAACCCAAACATTTTTAAATGTTTTCGTTGCGACGAATTGGTTAAGATATTTTGACTCTGGAACCCAATATTTCGATAGTGGATAAGAGGGACTATGGCATCCCCAAGTGAGATATGTTGTAAGGCTGAATCTAGTGGGGAAGGGAAGGAGATGAGGAAGAGGAAGGTTGGAAAGTACCTGGCTATCGATCTGGTCACTGAACACGGCTAAAACCATTTCAAGCAACGTTTCAATTTCAATTCACCAGGGCGATACTTAGAGTATCTACTACTCTAATACGTGCCGCTAATATACTAATTAAATGTACACATTAATTAAATAAAATGTATTTGCGCACGTTGAAATTCGAACCCGCGACCTCTGGATTCGTAGTCGAGCGTCTGAACCACTCGACCACGGAGGCCTTCAAATCCTGTAGACTTATTTGACTGTATTAAAACGTGAAATCGTCCTTGTCGAAAAGTCAAATCTTTTCTTTGTAGCAATTATGTTTTTTCTTTAATAAATAAATATATTAACACATGACTGCAATCTGAACCCCAAAATCAAGATGTAAAACGTAATAAAGCAAATTCCATAATAAAAAAATATCGCAAACTTTTCAATTTAAAAAAGAATTCAACACTATTTAATACACTTCTACAAATTCTTGTCAAGATCATACTTGTACACAAAATTGCAAGTAAATTAAAAGCCTATGTTTGGAATACAAAACGTAAGAAAACGAAGGAAAGTCCGTGTTTCCAGAGAGCGCCTCGGGTTTGTATCTGACGCGTTGATATCTCCTCCGAAGTCCTGTTGCTTCACGAAATCGGAGCACTCGAGCGAACATCGACGATGTCAAGTAGGGTGACCAGACTAGCTGTATTGAAGTCGCTAATTAATTGTTAACACGTTTCTACTTGCTTCGTAAGAACTAAGAATTAGATTCGCTCGCTTCGAAACTCGCGATGGAGTTTTAATAGTGTTTTTTGGTGCGAGAGGTTAAATTTGCAGAATACATATTACAAAAATAAAATTAAGTAAAGTTTTGTATACTGAGCAAGCGCCAAACTATTTGAGGCACAAAAATGACATAACACGAAGCAATTAAAGTTGCAAATAAGTATGTCAACTTTAATTGCTTCAAAATAAACTTTCTGATAACAAACACTTCAGATAAAATTCCCGAAGAAAAACAAAAACAATCGTGGTAATCAAAATTTATTGCAATAAAAGCTAATTTTTCTCAAAATAATTCATTTTGATTTTCGACTTAATTAAATAGTTCTCGTATCAATTGAAAATAATTTAAATGAGTTAAGATTTCGTTCAATACAAAACGAACGTAATTAATATTAAATATAAATAATGTGCAAATAGAGCCTTATTTTTATTGAACGTGCGGTCACCGCACACATAATGCCTTCCGATTTTTCGGTCATGTCTCCGACTTTGTACCAACCGGCCGTCCGCGCGGGGGGAGGGAGAGGGGTACGACTGACCGCCGGCGCCGCGCCACCTGTCACTTCCCGCCCCCGCCGCGGCGCCCCACTCCACAAATAGCCGTCGCGACGACCGGAAGTGAATTCATTTCCTCTTCCGCTTTCTTCGCGCGCAAGCGACGTGTTTCTACGACGTTCTGTTGAAGTTTTAGGGCGGATTTTCGGGGCATGTGATTGCCTTATTTGGTAGGTTGTTCGCTGTGTCCCGCTCGCACTCGCAGCCGGGGCGCATAGGGACTAGAAAGTATTAATTCTACACGTTGTGAAAATAAATATTACGGCCATTAAATCCACTCAAAATTCTCCTGTCATTTATTTGCGAATGATTGCGCCGATTAAATTGTTATATACGTCATTAGCGAGATGCTATCGTCTTAAGAAATACACGGACTAGAATTTACAGCTTTGTTGATGAGATACAAATTGTGCTGCGTCTAAAAAAGTGTTTTGGATGATTTATAAAATCAAATAATTAATTTAATTTACGAGCCACATATCATTTGATCCGACGCGCGGGTCAACTTAATAAATTGAAAGAAATAACTCTACTAACCAGAACCAAAGGAAAGCTTCCAATCACTGCATGCTCGATATCCTGGTGGGTAGGATACTTGGCTAACAGTTGAATTGATCGGGTTTGATGTTCATATTTGGTACTGATATACGCGCTTTTTTAGTTTACATGTTTTATTCACTATACATTTCCTACAGTGTATTTATAAACATATATTTGCAACTTTTTTTTTCAGATGCAAAAATAATTGTACCCTAGGACGAAAAATAATTAACTGTAAGAAATACTCGACAATCATAAAACGGACATGTACATTTTTGCATAAAACTCAAAATTGGTAAAAAAAAAATTGTTTAGAAAAATTGATAAAAAAGCGCCGTAGAATCAGTTATATAAATTTCGAAAATATTGCTTCAACATTTTTTTATGCAATTGTATTTAAGGTGATGCAATTCGTTAAATTTGAACGACAGTACGCACACCTTACGCTAGTGGCGATAAGGTAGAAATTGGCACTTAACGCCGGCCGCTTATTTTGATTAGCATTTTTTTTAATCTCGGAAACAAATATTGAAACGTTTTCCGACTATCGTCTAACGAGCTTAATTTGGCACATTAAACAATAGAACCGAATCCGAAAACGGTTCGTAAGTAAAATACACTTCAAAGCAGACTTGGTAACAAAAATGCCCGATCAAACATAAAGCCAAGCTGTGTCCTACTAGCAGTATTTAACTAAAAGCATCTATGATATTTCTAGGTGTTCAAATTTTCAAACCACAAAGACACGATTAGCATTTTTTACATTTTAAGCTTAATAGTCAGCACCAAACAACGACTTTGAACATCACTTTGTAGCATTCTAATACAAGCAATACTACAAATGATTTATCTCCAAATTTTCTATGGATAGTTAGAAAAATGTCTGAGGTTTCCAGTGAATACAATTTTTTTACAGTAATCCTTTAAATTCTATGAAAAAAATACTAAAATATCAATAAAAGGTGAAGTTTTAAAACCAGCAAAGGCTTTTTGAACGGTTTACTTAAAATTCCAGTTTGCATTTCATAAACAATTTAAAGATCACTATTTAAGAACACTGGAAACCTTAAGCTTGTCATAGTTTTACTTGTACTAGAAAACCAAAAAGTGTGTATTTTTGGGTGCTGACCCTTAATAAAAAATCCCACAATAAAAAAAAACGAAAAATACTCTAAAATGTGGTTAACCCTTGTTTTTCACCCTTTCAAGTAGAATATAAATGCTTTAAACGGAGCTTTTTTACGCGGCCTAAACTTCATCTGTGAGTATGAGCTTTTTCACGTAACAAGTTCACGGCCTAACTTTCGTGGCTCAAGTGCAAGCCGAGGTGAAACTTTTTCGTTGCAAATTTAGAACATAAATTTATTTATAAACTAACGAACTATTGTCCAATTACAAAAAAATACATAACACGAAATGAGGAAAAAAAGAGCAACAGAGAAAGAACAGCACATACATCATATTTTATGAAGCAATGACAAAAATAGGATATGAAATACAATAGAAAGACCATTCAAGTCAAAGCCCAGGTTAAGTCAAAGTTTTGGTAGAGTCGTAAAGAATGACAAAAATCATTTAGACTGGTACCAAAAACTTCAAGACCATGGCTTGAGTTAACAAGTCTCGACATTCTGGACAATGGAGAATAATACCCATAATTAGTAGAGTGATTATTGAGGAACAGCAATTCATTAGTTACGGGTCTATAATTCAATCAAAATACCTATCACAAAGAAAACAGCATCTCCATATATTTCTCGCGAGATTCCCAATACTAACTGGCTCGCCAGCCTGCTTGCTAGCTCGCTCGCTACCTCGCCCGTCTCGCGGCTCTCGGCTCGCGGTGACGCGCCGCGGCGGCGGACACCTGTTTCTCCGCTGCCCGCGCGGCCCGGTCACTATCGCCGCACGTATCGATACGACCGCGTACAACTTGATGTCGGCTGGCGGTTAGCGGTTAGTTGATACCGGTATTGCAGACGATAGCGCTAACTTGTCGGCCGAATTGAGAACTCGGGATGGTGCTGATTTTTTCGATGTGCATTTTCCTGTCGGTTTATGAAATATTATTTGAATGTGTCCTTCTTGGGAAAACTTTGTATTATAAAATAAATAATTGATAGCATGACGTTTAAGGGAATTTTATACAGTGTTGATGGAGGTATTGCGAAACTAATAATAATAAACACACAGGTAGGACCGGTTAGTAGCCGAGTGGATAAACGCGTCGGATTCTCATCCGGGCGTCGTGCGTTCAATTCTTCTGCTAGCTAGGTTCTCCGTCATTGCACAAGCAACATCTTCCGCTTATTATGATGGCGGTAGGAGTTTTTTCAAATATTGTCAGGTTATTCGTAACCAGGAAATATTTGTCTTTCTTTTAAAAAAGAGAAAGAGAATATCTACTTTTTTTATAGTTAATACCGCACAAGAGTTTAGACTGTTACCAAATATCTAGAGCCAGTGAGACTATATCTTCCACAATTGGGGTATTTAGTGAGGCTGGAGGTAGTGGGGAAGAGGAGATGGGAAAGAGGAAGGTTGTAAAGTATCTGACTACTAATATCTGGTCACCAAACGCGGCTAAAGCCACTTCAAGCAACGTTTCGATTCTAAATGGTGGTATTTTACCAGAGCTATACGAGTATCTACCACTCTGGAACATGCCGCAAATATACTATATATTATTTTATATTAATTAAATGTGTTAGACCTCTGCGACCTCTGGATTTGTAGTCTAACGTCTTACCACTCGACCACGGAGGCCGTCAGACTGCTCCGAATTTAAGTACCTATGCTAATTTAATACACACTTAAATACAATATTATTATTCGTTTTATTATTTTATTATTATTCTTCAACAATTATTATTCGTTTAGGAGAGAAGTTTTATGATTTTTTCAGGCGATTATTTGATATAGGTACTGAATAGTTTTTCTTTAGCATGGAAAATTTCTACATCTCTGCATTGACGTTAAGTAAAACTTGACTCAAAAAAATTACCATAAAAAGTAAGAAGAATAAAAAGAATATAATTTTTTGGCACGACAGACAACATATATAATAATGCAACTTTGCATTATTTTCACCCTTTAATGGAATGTTAAGTTGGTTTGCTTCAAATTAGAAGCTGTCGATATGTGCTTTATGCAAATTTAAAAAATTCCCAGCACATATGGCGGAAAATAACGTTGTTCTGCCAACGACTTGAAATGTTGAATTGATTAGTTTTTGGACTGACTTCAGCAGACGTTTAACTAAAAGCTCAAACTTTTTAATATGAAAAAATGTAGCCTACTCGTGTGCACAAATAGTAAATACTGTCCGCACGAATTGATGATGACAATGACATTGACAAAATTATATTCTTGCCCATAATCTTGAAAGTTTTAAAACATTTTCTCTCATTAATTTTCAAAAAGAATTGAATGCCTGACGATTACTATAAAAATCCGGACAAAAAATCTAACGCAACTTCAGTATTTTATTGAGAGCACATTTTGGGTCAGGTTTCGAAATGACATAATATAAAATTAGCTATAATTTTTTTTCTAGTAAGTCGAAACAACTGCCATAATATAAGCAACGTATTTGAGATGCAATTTGAAAATAAGAAACTCGGAAGGTATTGTATTGCCTTGACGTGGATTGCATACGGTCAGTGATCTAGATGTTAGATTCCAGTCCGAGTCTGTAAACACTTTATGTTGTATGTAAATATTATTTCACTGCTGCGTAACGCTTTACGTGGTTGTGTTGCTACTATAAAAATAGCAGAGTGAGGATGGAATTCAAGGTCTGATCGAACAAGCTTATCAAATGTGACGACTGAACAAATAAATTGTGACACTTTGTTAAAAAATACTTATTATTTGTATCACAAAAGACATGTTAACAATACATATGAAATTTATTTTTTTAATATATTTAGTTAAACGGTAGTTATTGTTCATATCTTTGAGACTTATTCCATGAGTGGGTTAAAATTTTAGCTGGTGAGGTTCTATTCTGATATGACCCAAAGGCAAGACTATTGAACTAGTCTATATTCTACTGATAAAATCAGGGTTAAAGCTCAATAAACAGTTCATCCGTATAACGAGGTTCGATGTATGGAGGGAGTCTTTTTACAACCAGTTAAAATGGAGGAACGCTTTCGATTCGTTATAAAGAGGTTTCTTAAGAGGACGATAAATATATGAGTTAAGTTAATATTTAGTTTTCGAACTTTAAAAATTGTATAAACTGAATCGGTTCCGTTTCAAAACCTGAGCTTAAAAATTGGCGAAAAGATACGAATGACGGAATTCGCATAGAAATTGTCGTAAAATATTATATTGCAATTAATTAATTGGTATTATTTTATTTCACACATAAAAATCGTTATTAATAAAACAGATCTTAAACATACATAATAATTCATAAAATAATACATTTTACATACAGATAATAATTTTGTTCACAATTTCAATAAATAACTACATTAAGATTTATATTATAAATATTCATGCTTTTCGGATTATTCAACATATTTTCAAAAATCATAAAAGTGACTGTGAAATAAATCATGTGTTTTAATTTATTATTTTATTTTTGTTACAGAATCTGACCCAAGGACATCGACAAGGAAAAAAAACTACTGCAATCTTTCTCGGAGAACCTAACCTTAACCAAAACATGACTTTTATATATAAATTTAACTTATTTTCGAGATTCTTATTGCGTGCTTAACAAAACATAAAAAAATAAACAGCCGATGAAAAATTCCTACTACGGGGCTTAAATTGTAAAATATTAATTCATTTGATTTTCATAATCTGACATATATCTATATATAGTTTTAATATAATTTCGTAATACTGTCAATATTTTGTAGGAAGGTTTTCAGAAAAGAGGTGCACAGAACAAAATACCTCAAAATCTATTATAATTAAAAATAAATATTACTCGTATTCGGCAATAAAATAAAGATTTGTTTCAATCTCAGCCCACTCTAACAAGAACAGTCACAAGATGTCATTGGGTGTGAAGCGATTTTATCAATAATAAAATTATTTGGTCAGATATTATTTCATAATAATAGTTAAAAATAGATATTTTTTAATTCACAAACAAACAGCAAGTCGTGATATTAATCATCTCTCAATACTTATCAACTATTTATTTATTATGACAGTCGATTGACTAGCAACAACTTGTATAGTATGGAAATAAATATTTTTTTACATTGTTTTATTTACTCCCTTCCCCTATTTCATTATCTTATTGGAAATTGTTGAATTAAAAGAAATAAAAGCAAATCAATAAATTGTTTGAATTTGTAGAAGTTTATTTCATTTCTGGGTTTTGTGTCGAAAAGCTCAAACATTTTCAGATTAACATACATAAATAAATAATAAAAATAATTTTTCGTGGATTGATATAATGTTATATTGTGTTCACGCTATATGAGGCTCCCATTCATTTACTGAAGAGATACTATAAGAGATTTACCAAGAGGCAAAGATTCAATATTAGACGCTAATTGTTTAATAAATATCAAAACTTCAAATGTAAGTTTGTCTTTTGTGATGTCACAATGTGAAAAACAAATATGGCTGTAGAAATTGCAACTTGACTTGACTTTTTGAATTTTATAGCGACTGAAGAAATTGATAAAATGAATTATGTACATTCAAATATGTATATTTTAAGGTTTATATGAATATTTGGGTAGCTTACTAAAAATGGGTGAGTAATATTTATTTTGTATGGGTTCGAGATACCGGGAAGGCACCGAGAATTTCTCCAAGTTTACCGGCGCCATTGGATCGAGACCTTTTGAATTTATATCGAATGCTCGGTCATGTCATCGATGACGAAAATTAATTTCCGTACATTCGATTGAGAGACAAAAACACAGCGGCATTCCGCTCCCGCGCTAATTTACTTTACAAAATTTGCCGCTAAAATGATGGCTGCTCTCAATTGCTCCATTCGATTGTACTCCAATACAGTGGACAACTGGCACTTTGGCCTCAAAAGATACACATTCATACGGGACGTTGAATAATTATAGTTTTAAACGGAAATAATTATAAATAGAACACATACACTTTGTTTATAACCACTTTATTTTTAAATATTATGTCTACCGGTTTCGGAAGTACCCTTCCATCATCAGGACAATATTAAATTAACCTTTATCCGCCCTGGTGAGCACTAAATTTTCTTCATCTAAAATTCTACGAATGTTTTTAATGTGTATATTCTCCTTATTAGTGACCTTTGTAATTTTTGTTATTTGATGTTTAATGATTTCCGCACTTTTATATTGAAATTTTTTAGGTTGATTTGTTAACGCACTTTCAATATCTACTGCCACATTTTCAATAGCGTTGTGAATATTATTATTATTATAATTTAAGTTATATTTTAAACCTTTAGATAATAACTTCATCTCTTCTGGCAGAAACACATGTCAACATAACACAGGAAATAATTATGACCGAATTAATTGCTTTCGGTGTTAAAAAGAGTCAACTTATTAAAAAAACTTAAACAAGATTCAAAATTTAAATTCTGAACGCGTAATTTTGCCAATTACGGGATGTAAGGTTTAATTGAGAGGAGAGTATATCAGACGGTAAAAAAACAAAGCTCCAGACGTCCACTGGGTTGTGGTCGAGTCCCAGCCATTAATTACGTCCGCGAGACAGACGGAGAATCCAACGTCAATATGTTCCGGGCGCGGGCAAAAAGCGGCGGAGCCTCCCGGGCCCGGCCGCCGCTACGGGCCCTGAATACGTAATCCGGTATGGAGACCGAAGCGTCGCGATCCGCCGTTTGCGCAATTCGGACTCGCCTGTTTTTTATCGCTCTTTTCTCTACATACCCGACCCGCCCAAGAGCAGGCGGCCACAAAGGGGACACCAAAAAACGCTGCCCCGCGACATGTCCAAAACGTCCGAGGCCCGCCAGACGACGTTTTGTACTACAAGATTACATACAAAACGGAAACTTTTTAGACCCGAGGAAGGGAAAAGAAAATCGCGATGAAATGTCGGTAATTGCTGGATTGCTTTCAGATTCCAGAAGTACTTTTCAAAAACCTTATATTTTATCTCCTGACGTAAATAACGTAATTGTAATAAAAACTCTACCTCGTTGCTAAAAAGCGCAGCATTGATTTTTTAAATGGATAAATGTGTTACGTATAAATTTGCGTGAGTTACGTTCTTATTATTTATTCCGAATTTCTAAAGATATCGTCAAACCGAATGAAAATAATGACAAGGATCTTTAAACCAAGGAAAAATAAGATTAAGACAAAGGTCATCAAATCGGTGGAAAATAATGAAAAACTCATTGCCTTTTTAAATAGACAAGAATCGTGAAGAGTTTTTCGAGGAAATCATAAAATCTAAGCAGACGAAAATCCTCCCACACCCCTTTCGTGGGTTTGGTGTTGTCAGGAAATTGACTGTATATTCGAGTTGAGAATGCAAAATCGAGACAATAACACGGCTTGGAAATTTCATGTTGAGATTTCAAAAAAATTTGTAAAACAATTTAGAAAAATTTAAAGTTATGTTATTCAATTTATGAGGAAAGTGGGCAAGCCACGGAAACGACGATCAAAATAAAAAATATGTTTGATTTATATAACAAAAAGAAAATGAAACGGTTTATTGCGAGGGACAATGAAGCCGACGCGGAAAGACCACGAATCTTTTAATGTAATATGTTCTTATTTTCATTATTTTAAACGATATTTATTACATAACTGCAGCTGAATCGCTGGGGACATGATACATCTCGCAACAGCGTTATTTGTGTGATTAACGAAGTAGAGGATGTGGTGCATTGGTCACCAAGAAGGTTATTCTCAAGACACCAGCGAGAAGAGTTCAATTTTAACCTGGAAATCTGAATATCATGCACTAATAGTCCATACAGGTAAACTGTATCTAGGGTCAAGTCGATTATCTACGATGGAAGTATGTAAACTGTTTTACCGTAGCGATATGAATAACTTGTGAATATGATTTTTGGTAGATTAGTGAGGTTGTATTTAAATATGATCAGAATATTCACAAATAAAATAAAGGAGCGAAGATATTTAAGAAAATATTCTAGAAAAAAATACGCATTTGGAATTAGACACTTAATAGTCGAAAAAAAAATATTCGGAAATAAATTTAAAAAGCCCATCATGTGGTTGTCAAATCTTGATATTGGATCATAGTTTATGATGGTAAAAAATGCTAAGAATAAGCTCGAAAGACAGGATCCCTAGTGAGGGCGGCTAAGAAAAACCTTATAAATAATAGATGATTATGTAAAAAAATAAATTATATGGATGTTTTGAAAAGAAGTAAAAGGACTAGAATATTCTCTAAGACATTTGATTTTTTAAATATTTTTTCTGAAAATCTTAAATACCCGTAAAGGCAAATGTCCCTGGTATGAGGATAAGAAATAACAACTTTACTGCGAATATCTTTAAGTCCGAAGGTAAAATAACGAGAAAAATTGAGAAAATCTGTTTTTTTCATAAATGCTACGTGCCGCCATATTGGATTTGCTTTAGTTTGCATAAACATATCTGTGTTGCTTCTACAGTTCTACAATCCGAGGACACTCGGCGAGACGTCATCATAACTGAATTAAACATATCAAATACAATCTTCGAAGAATTATTTATATCTGAGATTATTTACGCGAGGGACTTATGAATTGATCGGAAAGCGATTGCTGAGCTTTTTACCAAGTTTATTAAACATCATTTGGTTCCATAATGGCGTAATATTTTAAAAATTACGATTTATTTTGCCATCTTGTTGAGTAATGGGTGGTTTCAATGAGATGGATTGGCAACTGTTAGTAATCCGGTGGCCGTTCTCGATGTACAATAAATAACATACGAGTACAGTGGTTTATTTTAAAAAAATGCACTGGTTTTTTACGCTATATTAATTGCGGCTCAAAAGAAAAGCATCCGATGAAGGAACATGCTTCATAAGTCAACTAAAATTCTAACAGAAATTTTAAAATGTTCTCTTTTGACCTCGTATTGAAAAAATCACATATCGCAAAATACGTTATGTGTATTTGTTACCACTTTATAAAAATGTTTTCTCAAAACTTTTTTGGGAATTTATCACGGATCACGTATGTGTTCCTTTTTGTGTTGAAACCTACTTTATCGAGGATATTGAAAACGCTTGAGCTTTTCAAACAACCAGTTAATTTAAGAATGATAATTATATAATTATTACGGTTAGGGGGAATGTCATATGAGTAAATTAATAAATAAATAAAATAATTATTTAAGTACAATGAGTATCTTTCGTTCGATTTATTATCACGTTGCAATAACAATACAACAAAATATGAATAAATATAAAAAAGTTTTCTTTAGTCTAGATTCGATGTTTTTTTAATAAATTCTTATTTTAATATAATTCATAAAAATAAAACTTAAATATTTTGCTATAATTCATAGTCTACGTATAAAACTAGGGAATCTATACAAAAAATATTTACAAAAATATAAAATACATGATAATTATAGCTATTTAAACTTATTTAACAAGATATTTCATTACAATTCCATACGTGCAAATCAGCCAACAATTCATTTCATTAATTAAATAATTTTCATTGATTTCAGTTAGTTTGAACATTGTCTTTCAATTTGATCAAAATATTTTTAATATAATACTATATACCCATGTATACCCCTTCAGTCAATTTAGACAATGTTCAAACCTACCAAAAAATACACACATGCAAATTACAGTCAATCGTAGATGTGGGAAACAAATGATTTGCCTCGGCGACACCAAAGACGACGTCGAGTCTAGTAAGGATCTATTCAGATTGGAGTAAAATGACTCTCGTCTGAATGGGACTTACGTTTGACTCGTGACGTCATGTTGCGAGCGGATCTACAGTTCCGGCGTATTGGAAGTCACATTCACAAAAGTGGTTTATGAGCCAGGTGGAACTTTTTCATTTTGGCCATCCCGATTTTTTCGTAAGATTCTACAAAATATCGGGAAGGCGAAAAAAAACTCTGTGAATGTGGCTCACCAGTGAGACGATTTTTTTGGAATGCTCCTTATGGAATACCACAAATAGTATCCTTTACAGAAATACATATTTTGTATGCATCACGAGTATTATAATAATTTACATAACAATTATAGAAAAAGTGTGCACAAATAAATTATATACATACCTTTACAATTACTTGTTTCATTCAAATAACTATTTTTTTATCGAAGTTAACTCAGTAGATATTGTATATATCTTTCGTTAAATATTAAATTTGCAAATTCGTTACTTTGCAACAGCAATCTAAAAGTATTTTACTGTAGTTTTATTTTTAAACATTTTATGTATCTGAAAATTTACATCTTAACAGATAAAATACTCTATTTTTAAACTACAAAAAAATCGATGTTCACTTCTGAAAAGCAACTGATTTGAAGGTAGAGTACTTGGAGCATGTCGTAAATTACAATAAATTGTAATTCTGGATGTTATTTAATATACTCACGAGTAAAACAATTAAAATTATTATGGCTTCATATCTGTTAAAAGTCATAATGTGAAGTTTATATGGCACGCAAAGTTACAAATGCAAAGTAATTTCAATGCGGTAATCATAATCACACAATACCCAGGGAAATGTTATACGCAATGGACACTCCACAGAAACATTCTTTAAAACATCATCAGAGAAGAATTAATAATTTGGTAGAAATTTATCGTAAACAACGGTAATGGCTCACCCTAACTAACAAGTAAAATATAAAAGTAATATGAAAGGTTAATTTAAGCCCAAATAACGTATTTAACAATCTGTCCCAGAGCTTATATTGTTTAGGGTATAAAAGGGGGAAAATGTTCGCAATATACAGTGCCATTTTAAGGTGATTTTCGTGGTATTTTTTCAGAAAGGCAATATTTTGTATATATTATTCAGGAAACTTCCAGTATATAAAACATTATCATTTCATATTTAGGCTATTTCGCTAACGATGTGTTTCACTAGGCCAGCGAGTACGAGGTACAGGTATACAATCGAACAATAAAATGAGGTTACATTAATATTGTTTAGTCAATAATGAATGACACATGACAGGAGCGTTTTTATTGATTTGAATGCAGGAGGTATTGCAATGATTGTTGGCAGAATTTATTATGATCAAAACACAATGCGTCATGCAAATATCTTAACGATAATTCACTCACTGGATAGTGGGGATTTGTACACCTATGATAAATAATTAAGGAAAATCTCTGTATGGCTAAGGCAGAAAAATAATCATCGATCAAAATATACCAATACGAAAGCCATCCTATACAATAATTGTTAGTACCGATCGTAAGAAACGTTAATATTTAAAGCTTTAATTCCAAAGCTTTTCCTAATTATATTATTAAACCAATTTTTGCCAGCTTTACAATATTTTTCCAGGTGATTTTTCTGCTATAGGGGTCGTCAGACCTCTGATGAAACTGGTTCGTTTTTCAATCATATTATTACAGAATGGAATGGAACAATGGAATTACAAAACGAAATAGAAATATTATTAAGGTTTTAAGGTATCTTATTAGAAAAAAAATTTGGGCTTGGTATGAAGAACAAAAAACACGCGTGTATGTAATTATTCATCAAAATGGGGAAAAAAAGTATCGCAAAAGAGTTTTAGAATTATCTTAATTAAGCTTCAATACATAGAATATTTAGCAACATCGTAGGCGTTTGTCCTGGGCGTCCATAATATAAATGACTAAGGAGTGCAAAGAAGTACACGTAATTACATACATAGCGTATGACCATTTTCGTAGAGTATGATTATTTCGAGCTTTATTAAAGAAAACTGTACATAAAAAAACGTGATTTTCCAAATTTATTTCTGACCTTGAAAATCTTTCAATTATTTAAGTCGACAAAATACCATTTACAAAAACAATCTATCTATTTTTTTCTGAATACCATGCCGTTATTCTTATCGCAGATGGGTAAAATGTAACATACCACAAAGCATGGTGCCAAAAATACATCATGTTTTCAGAACTCCTTAGGGCAACGACACCCAACTAAGCCACGACACGACGCGACCATCTTATAATTGTTCGGTCGAAACAATGAATAACCATTAAAAATACGAATAAATACGTAAAAGACACAGTATCCAAAAAAGGAAAGATCGAGGATCATTCATTAAAACAATATAAAATATAAAATTTGAGTGGTTTGACCATTTGGAAAATTATTATTATTGACAAACTGAATAATGAAATAAGATACCGATCGCATGTGGGAACGAATGATATAAAGTGTAGAAAAAATTGCGCCCACAGAAATAACTTTTGAGGTTGGAACGAACAATCACCGGTTTCTCTCGATTTACGCCGACTTTCTCCATTTGCCGTTCATGCGTCAGAACAAGCCTTGAGAATCAAGGACTCTTGGCGGTCAGAGATAGTTCTGGGGTAGAAGTGAAGTTAGATTGGTATTGGAGACACGGTATAGAATCTACAAGAAAATATGAGCGCCCTTTAAGAATGGATAGGGGGTGTAGAAGAGAAACAAAGGTTCACTATCCTAAGTCTGTAAGAGAGAGGCTGTTAGGATACTTAAAACGAGTTAGTTGGACTGTATAGAGGCTAATATTGCATCGTTAGGAATAAGGGACAGAAGGGAGAATGCAGAAGTCCAGCGCGATTCTACAAATTTTGTGGCGTCGATGATGATAATGATGACGATGGTGTAAATAGAGTTGAATTTATAATACTAGAAGACGATTTTTTTAAAGATGCCAAAACAAGGTTAGTGAATATTTATTACTTGCAAAACATAGCTAGTGAGAACTTTAAAAAGTGAGAAAATTTTAATTTAAAGAACTTGGCGAAACATTTGCGCTGGACTCCAGTTTCTGTGTATCCAGCCTTCCAACCAAATGTAAAACAGAAGAAAAATAATACTTGTTCAATATTCAACGTAATTAACGTACTCGTATGGGTGGGTATATAAGATAGGATCATCGATATATCAAACATTCAACATTGTATTAAAAAAAAGAAGAACAAAAAACTAATTAATTACAACATCTTTTTAGAATAACCGTAAACAACGTATTGAGATAAGTTGTGCTGTTCTTAAAACGCCCACCGCGTAATTGTGCAGTCATTATAATTTCGAGTGTCACCGACTGACTACAAATAATATTATTATAAAAAATGGTCGTTTTAAAATCTTGAAGAAATTGGGTCGAGCGTTGTCCCAGTGAAACGTGGCGCGGCCAGGACGAATGGGCACAGTCGGAGAAGAGGGACATCGCGCCGAAACAAAACGACGGTGGGACCATGTTGAAAGATGAGGAAAAATACAAGAAAGGGAGGCGTAGGAGAGATATCGTCTCGCCTTACCACTTCTAGGTAATATATGAAAGGTGAGAATTTAGACAGAAACCCCAGACATCTTAGTAAAGATGAATGTCCAAGCATTTGGGCAGAAAAGCATTGTTCTTTTCTTCTTAATGCTTCGCTTATATCGGAGGTTGAACGAGATCATCGAGACCTAAAATAGCCGCGGAACTGCAGCCAGGAATATAGGCATTGTGCTGTAATAAAACTAATATTTTTCTGACACTTATTTCGTAGCTGGAGTATGTTTTACCGATTTCTAATTTCGCATAATATGTTCAAGGAGCAGAAAAACTTATCGAGAAACTTTTGTTGTATCTTTTGATAGCAATTTAATTTTAAAGAAATGAAAAAATAACTCTGCATATGAGGGAGAACAAAATATAAAATAAAATAACAGAACAATGAGAAAATAATAGAATAACATTTGAATTATAACAAATGAACACAGAGAAAGAGACAGATAATATGAATTGAAAGAGACAAAATGTTAACTGAGAAGGTGATTAACGAATAATGATTATGTTTTATGAGGTTACAGGAAATATACCAAACATTGGAATACTAGACAAATTTACCTGATTATTAAGAATACGACTATTAATTTTAATAGCTTTCTTAATTTTATTTTATTCGGTAAGTTCAATTACGAGAAATATTGAGATATCTGAATACTACTCAAAGCTACTAACGTAAGACAATATTCTGACAATAAATACAATATTCCTACAAGATTCTACCAAATTTTCTAACTCATTAAGATTTTTAATCCTCTGTAAATAAAAGTTGAAGTTTTCTGTGCATATTTAGTTTTCTAAACGTTTCCTTAAGCGTTCCCGATAAGCGAACGTAGAAAATAGAGAGTAGAGCGTAGAGCGCATAGCGCTGGCCGGTGGAAGGAGTGACGAGTATAGGCGTAGATAGAAATAAACCCGGTCTTCGTCTCGAAATAAAATTACGAATGCCCTCATTTTTTTCACAATCTACTCGACTATTTGCCTTTACTTGCTGCCGGAATAAAAATGCGTTGGCGCACAGTAGTTCTCGAGACCAAGGATGCGGGAAAACGAGAATTTGCTTTTTCCAGACTAACGTTCAAACAGTATTACACACCTTCTGGGAAGATGACCAGCGTACAGTAAGAATTGCAATTATTTGGGAGCAGCTTTATGAAAATTTGACCTTAATTTGATGCACCCCACAACATATTTACAGATCTATGCTTATTTATAAAGAGCCCATCAATTGAACAAAATATTAGAAAAATCCTACAGACGGACTCGATTATGTAGATAGGAGTCGATCTAGCAGACAAAAGAATTACCTAAAATTATATATATTAAGTCTCGGCACTCAAAAATGGCGCTAAACGTCACTTTGTATCATTCTAATACATGCAATACTACAAATTATTTATCTCTAAATTTTCTATAGGTAGTTAGGAAAATATCTAAGGTTTCCAGTGAATACAAATTTTAAACTGTTATATTTTAAATTCTCTGAAAAACTTACTAAAATGTCTATAAAAAGTGCAGTTTGAAAATCAGTGAAGGCATTTTCGAACGATTTATCCGAAATTCCAGTATACATTTTGTAAATAATTAAAAAGATAACTGTTCAAGAATTGTGTTCAGTGGAAACTTTTAACACTATCCTAAATACGCGTCCAGAATTAACAAATAAATCATTTGTAGTATTTCTTGTATTAGAAAGCCAAGAAGTGTTTATTTTTAGGTGCTGACCCTTGATATTAATGCAAAAAAACGACTTTGAAATGATTAGATGAGCATTTCTGTGAAAACGATAGCCCTAGCCTTGATTACTACGTGCATGCATCTATGTTGTACGCAATCTCTAGTCAAAACACATTAGAAAATAATTCAGGAAGGAAAGCGAAACACAAACGTGATGCCAATTTTCTGCGCCAATTTATTTAAGCGCCAAATAAATATGGCTTACGAAAAAATCTGGGAAAGCACGCTTATCCACTCGCGGTTCTCCGACTCCACTTCAGGTGTGGGAGTGATTATTTTCGATGAACAAATCTTTTGTATAACCGATGCAACGCTGAATTTATTGTATATCTTCATTCATCCAACTCAAATGCATCAAGTTGGGCTGATTTAGTGGCTGACTCATTACAATTGCCGTATGAACCCAATATGTAAGGAGACGAACATTATGGCGTAATTTGTAATGCAACCTAAACGATATATTGTGGGGTAAAGAAGAAATCTTGAGACACTTCTGAGATGGTGGGATGAATAAGATGTAATAAAAATATGAACTTCTGGGTGGGATGCTGTAATGAACTACTTCTGTCGTATGGGGGAGAACGGAATGCATTGCACGGCATCCTGAAACCAGAACCAATACTGCAACGACTCGTAATAAGTCTTTCCTTGGCCAGGAAATATCTTTATCTTCGTCACGTGTTGATATTTTCTTCAGAGGAGACTATTTAGTAGTTTTGGAGTCTTTTTGAATCAGCTAACAGGTTATCATCAATATTCGTGTTTCGCATTTCGTCTGTACTACAATGTCTGTGACAATGTCAATAACTGCGCTCGATAACGCCGGTAAAAAATAACTTGTTCTCGGGCAAATGTAGTTTTTAATGTAATCAAAAATGTTGCGATGACTAGATATTTTTTTTTGTGATTTATGTTTCTTTCTTGTTATTCTTTTCTGACTACATCTACCGAAGAAAAATCTTGGTATTTTTGTTTATACCGTTTTAATCACCTTGATCAATTTTCTACATAAAACTTCATAATCTATCAAAGATCAATAAAAAAAATATTGTTTGCCTTAAAAATATAAGACTAATAAAATATGTAAGATATGAAAATACCAACATCTGTCACGCACACAATTAAAACATTGCAAAAGTGCCTCGAACATCCGGCGGTTTCATGATAAAGCCACTACGCAGCGTGGCGCAGGCCAACTCGAAATTTACGATTGTGGGATGCGAACCCAACACCCACGGGCGCACAGTCGAGTGCCTAACCGCTCGGCCAACAGGCAAGGCTGTGGCCCATCGAGTACAAAAGTGGGCTGGTATTTCGAACCCACGACGCTAATGGGAACCCTATAGTAACAAACACCTTGTCTCGTAAATTATGATCGAATTAGTTTTTTTTTTTGGCAGTGAATCGTTGAAGCAGAAAACTAAGGTAGTATTCAAGATGCTGTGGTAAAAAATATTACTTTCAAAGGTTTATGCGGGAAAAGACGAATGAAGGGCAATATCAAGAAACTTCTTCCAAATGGTGAGTTTATCGGGTAATGAATATGGTAATGCAATCATATCATAAAGTTTATGAATTAGAATTGAGTGGATGATACCTCACTTTACCACATTATAATGATAATAATTAGTACTGATATTATTGTATGACGATTTCCAATGATTGACGAATAAACGGATGATGTGAAGTCGGAGGATTTTAAGAAAAGATCGAATATTTTGTAGTATCTCGATTATTATGATTCTAAGTGCTGATGAGTTTGAGGGATGAACAGGAATCAAATATTATTTAATAGCGTGCTGATTTTGTGATTTCAAAATACGATGACCAGTAATGAGCATAGTATTCAATAAAGGAAGTGAGAATAATGTATGCGATTGTGAGAATGAATGTTGCTGAGCACTCATTAATTTAATTAGCAACTTATACAAAGCTTTGCAAATGACGCATCGAGCTGTGTTCAGATCTAGGTATAAACTCAAATGCATCCCAGCGGCAAAATACCACGCACCTAAATAAACAATAGTGTGAATGAGGCTTAAATTGAAGTTTCTTGGTCTTGGCGTTAAACTCTCGAATTCCAGAGTGCATAATACATTTTTAGAAAACTTGAATGAATTGTCAGCGCAATGAGAGGCGGTAGATATCTCGGTAGGTAAGTCGCTCGCTTAGCACTCGGACGGGCTGAGTCCGTAAGTCACAGCGGGTAACCGACTTACTCCCTTTTCAATACAAGTAATGATTAGTGAAAAGGTCTGTACTATAAATCTTAGGCTTCATAGCTATTTTCGTATTATCTGTTGGAATTCGAACCTGAGATTCTGGGCTATAAACAAAAATACTATATTCAAGTCTTGACAAAAATTAATCGAATATTTCCAAATGGATATGTTGGCTAAAAGATCTGTATTTTTAATTGCGTAGTTGTGATATCGAGCTCAATATCTAATCCATATCTCTACTCCTTTACTGTATCTAGATTATAATGAAGTCTGTTTTCAATTTTGGGCTCAATGAACAGAGATACAGTCAGATGTCTGTAGTTTTACTGTATAGTCGAGATAATGTGGTCATCGTGGGCTCAATGCGCCGGTACCCCACGGAGATTAGCCGAGGTAAATAATGACGATGTTGTAGAAATAAAGGGATTATTCAAGTAAGGAGTTGCTACACAAATAATTGAGAGTCGTAAAATGATGCAGTAGGGTCAGTTTCAAAGATTCCATGGTTATTACAGTGAAAGAAAATTATATAAGTCGGTTTCTAAAGATAACACAGAAGCTACTAATGATAATTAAAAAAAAAACAAAGAGAACTTTTAAAAATACACACAAAACTGTGCAGCAGATGTGAAAGCTACGAACCATTTTTTTATGACGATGATAGAACTAGGATGTCGCCTTGAAAGTGTGTTATTAAATATTTTATTTGTGGATCCTAAACATGTTAAATTATTCATGTAAGTTTGAAATAAATCACTCTGTATTATGAGCTTTTTCTTCATCGTTATAATATCATAATTTCAGAGCATCTCGGGTAACGGTTCCAACCCTATTTACGGACGATAACGGAAATTACGACAAAATGACCAAAATAAATCACGTTAAAAAAACTCGTTGACGCATAAGTCCTTACTAAATTCGTCCAATCCGGGAGTCCGAGACGCGGTTTTCGTTCTATTTTCGAACTACTGCTAGCTAGGTGCGTTCTGTTTGGGCCCAATTCCACTCGTTCTGTAACCCTCTCACTCGCGGCTTCCTCGCTGCCTCCCGCTCGCACGCGCGCTTAACTACTTCTCTTTTGGCCGCACTATTTCGGTATCGGGCCGGCGAGGCGCGAGGCGGAGGCGCGTGCCGGCGGCGAGCGGGAAGCGGTCGGCCCGTGCGCCGCGGGAAAACAGGAAAACGACGGACGACGGAAAGCGGTGCGGGCATTTCCGACACCCGGTATGAGCCATGATTGATGGACCATTTTATAATAATATCGACCAAGATATGGAAGCATTTTTCCTAGATTGGGTGATTTGGGGTTTTTCACATCATCGATTATGTCAACTGCTCGAAATCCAGACATTTTATTAACCCTTATGTGACTGAAAACTGTATGTGAAGAAAACTACACCTTTTAAAAATTGATATGAACGTTTCTTTTACAGTATATACTTTTCTAAAGTTTGCTGGACCACTTTTATGTCGTAATACATTTCGACTCAGTTTAAGACTTGAAGGGGGGGGAATTGGATAGGAATTTCACCCAGTAACATCTTTTCTTGGGGTTTTTAATTTAGTAGGTGATTAAAAATAGTATTAAGGATACAGGTGATGTACTTTGAACACAACAGTACATCATATTTATCATTTAAAATAAGATAAAATGATTAATAAATATGTACAAGCTTCAAACTCTATATAAAACACATTTCGGTACCCGGATACCCTTTAAGTCATCAGAAGTGTACTCGTATGTTTTACTTAAGCATTTTCCGTTCACATACCACACTCCACATTTCCAACGGTTATGTTTAAGTGTTCATTTTCACTGTTGTGGAGAAGTCAGGAAGTTTCAGCCGGTTAGACTTACTGGAATATAAAAATATATATATATTGGAAACTGAAAAGGGTACCCGGGTACCCTTGCAGTCACATAAAGGTTAAGTAGGCATTAAGAACTGGAATAAATACGTGCGGTATCATTTTGGCACGGGTAAACTGTATATAGCCCAGAAATGAAGATAGTCAATATACTATATAGGTGTTCGCTAGAAATACAAACGTTTCAAAATCCCTACTTTTATAACCGAACTTTGCGTTGTCTTAGGAATTTGTCCGTTATTGAAAGGGAAACATTTTTTACAGTGAAATTAGACGTGGTTTATGCAGAAAGCATCCAACCCCAAAAAGATGAAACCGAGAAAAAATCGTTTGAAAATATACGTAATTGGCATTTATAAAGTGAATATCAGTGTTTTTTTTATGAGAATTGGTATAAATATGTAATTTATAATTAATGTGTTTTATTTTTTTTAAGTATTTCCTATGTTACCCTACATTTTAATGTTTTTAAACTTCAATTTATATCAAATTTCTACAATGTGCGTTAGTAAACAATTAAATTACCAAAAATCTAGTAAATTTGGAGTTTGGATGTTTTAAGCAGACAGAAATCTCGTATTTATCTGTAGGAGAACATGTAAAACTCGATTTTAGTAAATTGTGGGTTGAACGCTTTCTGCATAACTACGTCCAATCAACAATAAAAACATGAACTTGGCGACCTCTGTAAGGAATTATAGCAGATTCGATAGTGTAATTTATTAATGAACTAAACAAAAACAGATTTTTTAATGAAAACTCCCTGAAATTGACACTTTAATAATTGTACCGTTTTTTTGTATTTCTACGTTGCCTTATGTTTGTATCTTGATTGTGTGTTTGGGGGCTAAGAGACTGTGCGGCCACCAGTGTTAACAGATGTACTAAATTTAATGTTTCATTTGAATTTCGTTTATAGTAGGTTAGGTATTTTACATTAAAGAATTTATGTTAATAATATTAAAAATAATTTTTACTTTGTGACACAATTAGGTTGGGTTAGGTATATTATAAAGCCAGAAAAGGTATAAAAACCCCAAAAATTGACACATTATTATAACCATTATTTGTATCTCTCGCTTGCGTGTTTGGAGGCTGTAGAGCTGAGCGGCCACTCGTGTTAACAGATGTATCTCTCGGCTTTGCCTTGTATGTACCGGCCGAGGAACCGCCGGCCCACGCGAGACGATCGGGACGATTAAAAAATAATATAAAAACATCGACGATTATCAATGGATACGTTTGGGTACGCTGCTGGCTACATTGGATACACGCGCCGAGTTGGGCACAGTGGATTTGGGAAACTTGCAAAAAATTCGACGGTTAAACCTCCTTGATTGTGACTGGTTGAGGTTTTTAAAATGCTACGTTTGCAAAGGAAATTTAAAGGTAAAAAATACTCTGAAGAATGTTTGATAATTGTCGATGTAATTTACTATAATAAACAAAACAACTTACTATAGACATCTCATAACGGGCTCGAAACCCAATAATATTGGGTATTGACTCTTCTAAATTTCGCCTTTACAGCTTTAGTGATCTCGAGCAGTCACTTGGTTTATAGAAAAGTCCAGAGTTTGAGCAGTATGAAAAAGAAGCTGCCGGCTTTTCAGATAGGTGAGAGATTGAGAGACTTTAACGAAATGATAATGTGTTGGATATTGGATTCTAGAGGACCGAAAGAAGAAATTTATAAAAGTTAAAACAGAATCGTATGATTGAATTGAAATAAATCAAAAGATATACGTACTGAAACTATGGTGGCTAGAGCTCAACAGTGACAAGTCCACTGGGTTAAGTATAACACGAAGGCGGGCCGAAGTCGCCCGAGCGCTTCTGATAAGGGCCGAATCGGTTCGAATATGCCCAAACGAGGACCGCCGATCGCGACCGATTTCCCAATACATTCAACGGAATTAAATACACACACACACACCGAAGCAGTCAAATGTATATTGTAGTAGGCAGGTCGGAAAGGTAGGTTCCTACTTAATTACCAAAATGGAAAAGCCCACGTGACACACCCAAATCCGACAGTTATCTCGCGGAAGAGCCGATTGATTGAAGCGAGGAATATTATTATGTGCGTCTATCGTTTTCAATTAGTATTCAGCCTGGCGAAAGACTGCCCGATAGGTTTTTAGTATTGACCACAGATCGAAGAAGAGGTAGGCTTGAACAGAATCGTTCGTAATATTTTACTCATTTTCCGGCGTAACACAATACAAATGACAGTTGACAGGTGTCCATCACCAATAAGGCAACGATTCGGGAAGTTTGAACGCGTGAGAAGTAAATACGCCATCCAGTGGGATGTTATTCTGGTGTTAACATATGCGATTATGTAAAAGACGGATACCATGATAGACAGAGACATTAGAAGAAACGCGGGATATGAACAGCTGGAGATGTCTCATCAAAGCGATAGATCCCGAACCCCACAGTGATAACGTCAATAAAAGAACTGGTATTTTATATTTAACGGTGGCATTATAAAAAAAACATTACGATTGAAATGTGCATTAAAGAAAAGATCATCGGTCTATTTTTGACCGTTCCAATAAAGTCATTGATAAGTTGTATTTTTGGCACTCGAATCAACCTCCCTTAGTAACCTGAACAGGTGGCGCAAAAAAATCTATACATCTGATGAGTGTACTACTTTTGGCATAACCGTTACTCGACACCGCCTTCGTTGGTCTAATGGTCCAGAATACGCACAATGGCTATGTGTCGTGTTATAATACATCCGAATTTTAAAGGTGTTTATTAAATATGTAAGACCCCGTAAGCTTTACGAATGGGCTGATAAAAGGAAATGTGTATGGTCTTATGGAAGGTGTTATGCAATGGTTTATTATTATAACATGGTGTCGAGGAGTTTAAATTTAAAATACGTATATATTGATATCAAAAGCGTACTAGGCGGTATTTGACCTAGCCATATGGCTACAACTAAGATCGAAAATAGAATATCCCCGGAATTGCGGAAATACTACCACAGTCGCATTCCTTTGCAACATAATAAGTGTACCAATGCACTTACAAACGTAGACGAAGAACAAAATGCGTGTACAGTTTACTAAAGCTCTTGTGGACGAGTAATATAACAAGTTTTAAGCTTCCAGTTGGAAAAAATATTAAATTCAATCACCGCTTTTCTAATCATATCATACTTTTAAGAACAAATATAATTACAATATTCCAAGGCGTATGGGTATATACACAATATCTGTTTCTCAAAATGATAATTGATCAGAGCAGGAAAAGTATTCAACATTTTTACCAAACGGAAATCTAAGTGAACTCCCGTCACAAATCGGCAATCAACGCCTTTTTTACATTCGAACGGTCTCCGTCAACCGCTGATTCTCGGCCAGACAGCGTTTCGTCAAATTGTTGTTTGATCAACCGTTAAATAAACCCTCAAGCTTAAGTACATCAGCATTTAAACTCTAAATAAATACATATTCGTAAAAAGCATTTACTTTGTGGCTTGCCATATTTATAAATAAAACAGATAAACTTTGTTTATAACCACGTCTTTATAATAGTTTTAATATTGTCCTGATGATGGAAGGGTGCATCGGAAACCGGTCGATATAATATTGAATAATAAAAGGGGTTATAAACAAAGTTTATCTGTTTTATTTATAAATAAATAAATTCAAAATGACACTCTTCGTCGATCTGATGACAACGTCAAATGTGACTATATTCAAAGAACTAGTATTGAATCGTTAAATAAAAAGTTACTATCGTTGGTTTGCCATTAAAAGAACAAATTTTAAATGTACCTAATGGAGTGATGACAATGTGTGTCGATGACGCACTGCCATAAATAAACAGGTTCGACCGTAAAATATTGATAATAGTTGCCGTTGAGGGTTAGCGAAGACTCCCTTTGTAAGATTTAACACGAAAATCAATTTGAAACAAAATACAACCAGAATTTTGAATCTATTATACTATCACGAGTAGGTGCATGAACAGGTGTATGAAAACAGAACGGAGCTTTTGTGCGGGGCTGTCAAATTAGTGAACGCTCCGTCCAAAGTGGCTGACGTATCTAAAAGTATTTAAAAATTTAAATAATAAGATAGGCATTTAAATGTCGCCGTTTGATTGGCGTCCGACGGAGGCCGCGGGACATCAATGGACCAGAGATGGGGCGAGATAAGAGGATCATCTGCGGAATAGACATGTCAAGAGTGATTGGAAAACATGACGGGCCGAGGATTGGACAGAAGTTAAAGTGCTCCGGTCAAAATATAAAGGTACCGATATCTATGCTATCTACAGTCACCGGCCAAATTAACGGATACAAACATTTTGTCGATAGATAATTTATTTGTTTATCAATATTTCCTACGACAGCTGTAGTCATTTTCGTAAGTTGACAATCAACATCATGACACCCAGACTGGCAGAGCCCACATATGGAAGGAAACAAAATCAATTTCAATTTTCTTTTAAGTTGCACGGAAATCGAACCCGACTTTACAACTCAAGAGTCAAATGGGTAGATCACTAACTTGATGTAAGTTTTCAAGTTTATTTTTCTGTCTATTCATTGTAATAATAGCATTTAAAGACAGAGAAAAATGTTTACATCCGGTTTCATATTAAAAAATTACGTTTCTAGAAGATTATATTTAGCTTAGTGCCAAGTATTTGTCGACTCACATTGTTATCTTTCGAACATATTTTTAAAATTCATTATTGTTGGTCATAATTATAACTATCAATGTATAAGGCACATGCGATTTGCAACTATTCTACTCAAATATGGCCGGAATTATGTGTCATTTCATTACATTCTACACATGGACGGAGTTAACTATCGAAGAATCATGTAAACGATACTGTATTATATTTCAAAATATTTTATTATATTATTCATAGCAATCATTATAAAAAAATAAAACCATAATAATGGCTACACGGTAGCCAGTACTCTAAAATCATTCCACTGTATGGATAATATCAGTTGTTTAGTTAATCAATATAACATATAAGAAATCAATATTCATAAATTAAAATACTTAAAACACATAAATATAATACCACACCATGCACAAAAGAGAAAAAAAAATCTATATAAATTTAGGAGCAAATATTTTACGAGTTTGATTTGAAAACTATTTGACATATATTAAAATTATTTTGTATGCAGCATTAAATCTTCAATAAGAAAATAGCGAATTGAAAATATAAGTCAAATCAGATTTCAATCATGTTGAAAATGATCACATTATTTTCCTTTTTTCCAAATATAACATAAAATGGTGCTTTATAATGTATTTAAACAACAAAATGTTTTTGAAACGCTTTGAATGTCATATTTGGAGAAATGGGGAATTTATTGATAAATAAGCACAATTTTAATATTAATTATACAAACCTTCGAAAACAAGCAATCGATGAGCGGCGAAGAATATTATAAAATGTGTATGTATGTGGATCCATGGTTCCAAAATGGTAATAATTTTTTTTTTAAATATTCGTGTTCTCAAATTTTCAAGGAAAATATCGAAAGCCATTAAAAATTGGGCATGACCGTACGTAATTTCATTTTGTAACTGGGACTTGTTTTTTTTTACATTGGTACATGATAGATACATATAATTGAAATATTAAATTTAAGTTAAATAATTATTTATATAGATACGAATTAAATAAAAAAAATCTTACCGACCAAGACTTGAAGTACAACGCCGTTATACGTGTTCTCCTTATCAAAATAGGATAAAGTAGGTTTATGCTAAACGACTATTATAAAATTATACAATATAATATGACTAAATAAAACATTGGGAATTTATACAGCAATGTGAGAATGTTTTAACACCTGTACGCTTCTATTCAGATTTATCGTTATAATGAGGGAAAAACAAAACAAACTAAAAATTGATTTTAAAATTAAAATAAAACTGCATTAAAAAAAAACGATTGATCTGGAAGAAGAATAGAGGTGTGGTGCAGTGAAAAACTGACGAGAAACATCGATTTATTCACACAGAGCAGCAAAATACGAATGCAGTTCACTTCAACATTTGCCAGACAAAAGCACAAAACACAAAACAAACGTTAACACCACTGCAACGACTAAACTAAGTACCAGCCGAGGCGTGCAATTAAACTACACGTGCACACGTGCTGGGCTTGGGCGCGTCGTCTGACAGTCGAACAGAGAACCATGAGACATTATAGAAATAGTCGATGCTCCATTTAGCCCAAAAACGAACAGTTTTGGACCGAAGTATTAAAGTGGTAAAAACATCTCTTTACCATGAATTGTGTCTATGATGATTTCCAGAACTTAGGTGCTTGTTTGGGTTTCAGTGGAACAGCTAAACTAAGTTGGAAATCGAATCCAAGCGTTATTTCCATGCTAGCTTTTGTATGGGCTAATTTGATCCTTGTCCCAAGACCGAGGAAAGCTTTAGTTCTACTTTGGTTTGGCTCTATTCAACTGCCAGCGCTCCAGGGTTACCACCGCTGCACCACTGCACCACTGCACTACCGCTGCGTGTGGTGCGACATGTGCGGGTGTCCGTACTGCTGAGCCAGCGAGGGCGGCAGCGGCAGCGGGGAGGCGCACGGCCCGTGCTGGTGGTAGCCCTGGGGCGACACACCCATCCCGTGATGGTCCATGTGCTGGTAGCCTTGAGGCGGCCCGCCCATGGGCGAGCCCCCGTAAACCAACTGCCTTACTTTGGACTCCTCGTCGGCGATGTTGTAGGTGAGCTCCGTCTCCTCGAAGCCGGTGGCGGACATGCGCTGGTCCCCGCCGTGGCCGGGGGCGGCGCCCTGCGGCGGGTCGGGCGAGTTCAAGCAGGTCTGGATGAGCCGCTTGCCGGAGTCGGAGGTGATCATGGGTTGCAGCTTGCGCGTGGCGAACGTGTACACGTGGCCCGTCTCTGACGCCACTAGCAGCATCACTTGGGTTCCAGTCAGGGTTGAGAGCTCGTATGCCTGGGGAAAGATAACAGGAATTAGTACGTGTCATTCGTTAGCATGTTTACGTATTCGCAAATATACTTGTCCAGTTTTCCAAACTGTTGCCATGGCCTAGTTCGGTTGGGTGGTTCAAGTTCTTTTGAGGGGTCTTGGATCCGTCCGTTGAAAAGGCAGAATCTTTCAGATTGCCTACTTTTTACAGAGTCGAGAGTATTTTTTGGAGGTGTCTAGGTGCTCCAAATCAGGGGTGGCTACCAAACTCGACAGTAGGCTACGATTTGAACAGAGTCAACAGTAAAGTTGTGCATCATAAGATGACTTGACTCTTGTTTACATGAAGCTCCCGTGCCTGATCTGGTCACTTCTTGGTATAGCGAGTATCTTTCCTAACTAGTACCAAAAAAACATCCGAATAGTCCTAAATACAAGCTTAACACTTTTTATATGAAACAAAACGACCCTGGGTGGCAGACAGATAATATATTTAACAATCGAGTGTGTGAAGAAAAACCACACTGTTTTACAAGAAATTCACAATGCTTATTGCGCAAGAAGTTAAGAATGTCCAAACAATATCTAGGCACAATCTGGTGTGCTTGACATGTCGACAAAGCTAACGACAGAACATGAGCTTTGCATATGAAATATTTTCTGGGTAGGAAACATTACTAGCTAAACCACAAGTGAGTACCTAATTGAGGCTTCTTTCATTTTTTCTATTTCATCGGGCACTACAGTAACGAGCTTCATTATTCATTGCATTCATCGAGAAAAGTTTCCAATACATCTAAAGATCATCTGTCAATAAAATGTATTAGATTTTCTCTGTCGGGTATATTAAAATTACAACTTGAATTAAATGCGAAATTTGTGCACAATAATAATAACATTACATTGTTGTAACTGATTCTGCTAGGGAGTTGAGAACTTAAGAAGCCACCTGCTTATTTTAAAATAATACTTTTCGAAATCAATTAAATATTTGGTGTTCAACATGAGAATTGATAGTCATTTCATTAGTCATTAGACTCATTAATAATTAAAAATTTATGCCAAATTGTTGTCGATTTTTGTATCTACAACGTACAACGGGTTTTATAAATGGTTTTCAACTAGCAATGAGAGTAACAGGTTAGTATATATTAATTAGAGCTGTGTTGAGATAAAGCGATGTGTTCACTTGTTGGAATTCTTATATCGAAAAGAAACATCTATAAATTATAGGAGATAGGTATCTATACACATTTTAAATTAACTTTACACAAAAGTGTTGAGTAAATAATGATGTCACGGAGATACTGTGCGAACACAACAGAACAACTCGTAAAAGCGATCTGTTCTCATGCGGGAAATCAGTGTGAGATCGACAGTGCACGGAAGCTGGGAACGCGTCTGCTATATTTATCTAAACCATTATATTCTATTATATAAAGTATCTATAAACACAAAAATTTAAAATTATATATATATTTTAGTGCAGTTTTTTTTTTAAGTTTAATCAAATAAACCAATACCTAGATATATGCAAGATATTAACTGTAGAATCTATAGCGTGTTAGGTTCCCATGGAAAATTTAGAGAAAGTTTCCGTGGAAATATCTCAAAAAAACCAACGTTACGGCAATCACCATTCATACGAAAATCCCGATAACGTATGCATGTCACTCGCCGCGCCGCGAGAAGAATGCCACATCCAGTATGCGAGTACAAGAAGAGTGCGGAGAACCGTAACACTTTCGATAGGCAAGCCATAAGTCATAAGTTCGGTGTTCCGCAAGGCTCCGAAACACGTCCACACAAACACGGGGTCAGAAAAAACGACAAAATAAAAAAGCAACGAAACAAAACATGACAGATGAAAACACAAAGAAAACGCACGCAGATGGCAATGTATCTTGTACGATCTCAGATACAATGAGTCGCAGCGTGTCATACAAAATGTAACACAGACGTGAGATGAATCATTATTGTAGACTAGCCGAGGTAACTGCCGTGGGAACTGAATCGTAGGGAATAGCCCAATGATGTTACTTTATGGACAGTCAATGTTAGAAGAGCCTTTGTCGACGTTTAGCTGGCAAATGAACTGAGGGCTATTCTACTCCGTTACCAATGGGATTCTAATCAATAAACGATTTGTTAGATTAGATAGATAGGCCAGTTTGTGGCAAATGGTCCAAAGCGTTGGGTAAGCACCAGGGATTCTGTGTCGAGACTACCAAAATGTCATGGAAGTTCGATAAACTTATTTTTGCGACTGAAATAATTATTCGTTTTGTATTTTTTTTATTTATTGCGTAAAAATATAATGTATGATTGTGTCAATGTACATATCAACTGTTTTACCAAGAAGTGTGATCTATATTAATTTGAAATAAAAACTGATGTTGCCATTTGACTCCTAAGCCCCAAACAGGACAATTAATTGATTATCTGTTCAAGAAAGAAATTTTGTAAGTATGTATTTAAAAATTTTTAACAATTTCAAAAGAAGTAAGGATTTTTTTTGATAACTTCGGGCACAGGGATAAGCCTACAACACACTTCTAACGGTTTATATCTTCATAACTATTATACAACATATTAAATTATTTTTTAATATTGTTTACAACTG
The DNA here is from genome assembly GCA_022651775.1 of Drusus annulatus. Classification (NCBI taxonomy): domain Eukaryota; kingdom Metazoa; phylum Arthropoda; class Insecta; order Trichoptera; family Limnephilidae; genus Drusus; species Drusus annulatus. Next base: position 149,539 of record JAGWCC010000237.1, on the reverse strand, counting down.
TTTTCCTTTGTTTAAAAACCTTTGATTATAAAACGTATGTGTGTTTTTTACAAAGCTACAAATATTTACAAGATTAGATGATCTCGAATCCCTTCAGATTCCAGGTTTTATTTCCCGTCTCTTCGTCGAAATGTCGAGACTTGAGAATTTCTAATTCGCAAGTAGGTGTCGCGGGTTCGATTCCCCGCAAGATAAGTCCTCCGTCACAGCACAACCCACAATAGTTACAGCTTTTAATGATGAAAGAAGGAAGAATTCAAATATCGTCAGGTTATACGTCCCACAGCAAGGTTATTAAATCTTAAATCCATTAAAAGTGTTATCTCCATAGTATATTTACATCCATAACTTTAATAGCTGCTAATCAATATTTGTTTTGTTTTTGTATTTTTATTTAGATGTATGCAAATATTTTTTTCACAATATGTCGTTAAAGCGTGCCAAAGAGCCAGCTACAAGCTACTATGCAAAATCTGCAGGGTTGAATCTATATGTCTCACACGTATTTTGTACAGAAAAACACAACCTTAAGTTATTCAAGTCTATTTCACTTATTAGTACAGAAAATTTAGTACTCGAATATCTTTCCATGGGTTCGGTGATTATTCTGACGACGACGATTCGAACCACGAATATTGAACACAGGTTATTCCGCACAGGTTAATCCGCACAGGTTAATCCGCACAGGTTTATTACGCACTGGTTATTCCGCACATATATTATCCCACACGGAGAATATTACAGCATATTATTGCGTACATTGAAAAATAAAATTGTACGGAATGCATTTAATGTGCGCAATAATCGACGTCTTGAACAATTGTGCGGAAAAACTCATGTGCTGAATTATAATGTTCGAAATATCAAGTACAGAATTATAATGTGCGGAATACATATATTTGGGGAAGCATAAGGTTCAAAAGCAACATGTGCGAAATCAAAATGTGCAGAATCATAATTGCGGAATCACCATGTACGGAATCATTAAGTGCGGAATCATCCTGTACGGAATCATCCAGTGCGGTATAACCTTGTGAGAAATCATCATGTCCAGAATTATCATGTACGGAATTGTAATGTGCGGAATTAGTTTGTGCGGAATCTACATGTGTGGAATATATATGTGCGAAAGCAATATGTTCGAAAGCAACATGTGAGGAATCATCATGTGCGGAATTATCATGCACAGAATAATAATGTGCGAAATCATTGTGTGCGGAATCAACACGTGAGGAAACAATAAGTGCGAAATCAACATGTGCGGAATAATCTGGGTCCATTTTTCGGATACCGTCATTGGTTCGAGCACACCATCGCTTGTCGATCAAAGCTTTTTGCCCAGCATCGCGAGACGATCCTTGCATCTTAAGAGGATTCGCAGGCATCCCTGAACGTCTCGGGGCATCGGTAGCGGGGAGGATTCTCAGCGATGCGCCGTGAACGGAGACGTGGAAAATTGCAAATTACGATTTTATATAAGCACTGAATGTCTTTGTTTATTGTCTCACTGCATTACATGATTTTATTAGCTTAGGGAACAGTCGGGATTCTTGTACGGTATTAACTATAAAAAATAAAAATAAAGCTGAGTTATGTCCAATTAAAACGCTTCATAAATAACATGCAAAATTCAAAGTTATGAGCGTGGATTCTTAGCGTAGTGGTTTACAGTTTCAGGGCGCATTTGACGCGAGAGGTTGCGGGTTCGATTCACTATTTTATATTGTATCATTACCGCACAAGAGTCCCAACTGGCCGGAACAGCCAGTGGGACTATGGCAATCTCAAATTGGTAAATATAAAGGTAGGGAAGTACCTGGCTATTCATATCTCTGATCACTAAACACGGATAAAGACATTTTAAATAGCGTTTCGATTTTGAATGGTGATCTTTCACCCGGGCGTTACTGAGAGAATCAACCGATTGTTAATGTTGTGAGTGTTGATTGTTAAGTTTGGTAGTCCTTACAAAAATGATTTCACGACTACTGTAAGGAACAATAACAAAAGGAAATTAATATGTTTTCAAAAGCAAAAAAACTTGCACTGGGTTCTTGATGTAAGTAAGATTCGAAATTATGGAACCATTAAAAAGAGAAAAAATATTAATCAATTTGTTATATATATTTTATTTTTAAAATTGTTAATGGTATTATAGACAGCCCTGATTTACTTAGCTTAATTACCTTCTTTGTACCTAACAGATCCACTCGATCCAAAATTCTTTTTAAATGTAACAATAATATCAGGACTGAGTCATTTAAATACTCGCTTGTACCTAGATTGCATGCAGTGAGTAATTCTATCGCTGAAATAGTAGATATATTCAACTGCACTGAATCTAGTTACAAGAAGGCTATAATAGCATACCTCTTTCAAAAATACTAGTGTTAATTTGCATGATAATATTTCTATCAATTTCATCATGTTTTTGGGTGCCAATCATTGTTATTTTTTATGTCATTGTTATTTTATATCTTATGTTATGTAATTACGCCCATGAGGACGTATATAATTAAATAAATAAATATGTATTTATATTTATATACAGAAATGTTAATAAATATGCAATGCATTAAATTTGTGTGTGACAAAATATGCAAAAGAAATGCCTCCTTAGAGTAAGGCTGTTGTACATTATAATAGCATCGGAATGCCGAAGAAGTTAACGAACTATGCTCGAAATCTAACGAATGCTTACTTTGTGCATTTGAGACTTTACCGCCAAAGAGGTGGGTTGAATTACACAACGCTGTCGGTCGCGCAATTTGAGTCGGCCCAAACAACACACATTCAGGATTGTGTGTATCGGTGCATATTAATACGCTTCCAACAGTGATGTCACTGTCAAAAGTCTCTGGGAAATAACATTTTGTCTTGTTCACGCCTGCTTATAGTTTTTAACAAGAAAGGGACAGCAAGTTTATAAATTCGAAATACATGGCCTGTTCAAAAGAAAAGGTGAAGTTTGAATTTTCGCGGGCTGTGTACATTCGATTATCGTTTTTTTTTTTGTTATGTTGGTACTCGTATGTTTATCATATGTTAGCATTATCAGCCATTTTGGATTAGTGGTTTGTTTTTGACAACTGGAAAGGTTAGTCACGCTTTTTGTGTGTTCTTCGATTTTTTACTTTTGAAAAAAATGGATCAAAGAATATGTATTAAATTTTGCGTTAAAAATGGAATAAAGTGCTCCAACGCACTTTTATTGAAAAGTTACTATTTTTTAAATGTCACTGGAACTATCTTTTTTGAAGTTAAATAACAAGTTTTAAACATGTTATATGCAAGTAATGCATGTGTGTTAGTCCTGTGTTTGGGTCAACTCTGGTGGCCATTAGTGGCGGCTCGTGACTTTTTATTGTACTAGAGTACTATGATAAAAAATAAAAAAAATATATTGATTTTTAATTTTATTGTTAATTCGTGGTGGAATCCATTTTAATGATTTGATAATAACATTTTTTAACTTTATTTTTTGTTTCAGAATTAGAAATATTAAAAAATAATGGAATAAAGTCAAAAATTTGGTAGTATTAAATCACTAAAAATATTGATGTTTTATAAAAAATTATTATAAAAAATTTAAAAAAAAAAAAAAAGATATCCACCAAAACAAAAAAAATCCTGAAAATCAATTTCAAATGCAGACAATGTCTGCTAAAATACATTATAGATAGGTACTTTATTAGCTAGGTGGAGGTTTAAAAAGATTATTTTTCAACACATCTGTCAGTTCCAATTATGAAAAGTTCACAGTCGTACGTACGAGTATGTTCTCTCAAAGGAAATTATTATACTGTGTACATAATTTAGATATGTTTAACGTTCGAGTGATTTTTAAAATGCAAGTAATTCTTCGAAGCCTGAATTCTCATTGTGTAACTCGAACCATTTCATAAAATTCCTGGCATATTTACAGCGGGTATCACCAAAGGTTGGCATCCAAACTTTTAATCCAAACATTGATTTATGAATGTTCTATTCAGACAATAGACAAAACATCACGCTTGTACCGGGAAAGATGTAAAACAAAAAATATCGATTGCATTAAACAAAGTTTTTAATATTATACAAATATACAATTGAATTTAATAATCGATCTTCAATGATTTTTTTTTTAAACAATCGTTACAAAAATGTATTAAACTGTAATGTCTACCGGTTTCGCTTATGACCAAACTTAACCAAGGCAGTGGGGTATCATCAACTTGTAATAATTACGGATATATTAATAAATAATATAAAAGGTGCAGAGGCCCATTATTAGACCAAATTAAATTTATATAAAGGATATTGAAACCTAGTTCTAATACCACTAATCAAATTGGTTATGTGTACTTGGGGTGAGTTATTATTGAAATGATCAACATGTTAATATTTCCAAAGTGGTAGATACTCAAGCATCCCCCTGATGGAAGACCACCATTCATTCAGAATCGAAAAGTTGCTTGAAATCGCTTTAGCCGTATTTGGTGACCAGATCTGAATAGCTAGGTACTTCCTAATCTTATTTTTCCTCGTCTCTTTTTCTTCCCCACTACTTTCAAACCCAATAGGGGATGTCATAGTTCTACTGGCTCCAGACGGTTGGGAGCAGTTGGGACTATAGTGCGGTTTCACTATAAAAAAAATAAGTTTATTAAAATGTACCTATTGGTAAATCTACTACGTAGCCACAATAGTTCAGAGGTTAACGGAACATTCCGAAGTTCTGGTTGTGAAAATAGCCATTTTTTTAGTGTATCTGTATCTAATACGTATAATTTTATAGTTTTAATATGTAAGTCTAATCATATTCAATAATTCAAAACCACGCATTAGGTTTAGAACCCGCGGCCTCTGGGACCGTAGCCAAGGGTCATACCGCTATCTAACGGAGGTCTTCAGATATAGCATCTAAAAATAAATAAACATTCATAAGGAAAATCAGTGTCACATTCACTATTCCTGACATATTACGCGATAAGTTCTCGACATATAAGGTTATAAGAGTGTAAAAATAATTACACATTCAATTCAATGTTCATGTCAAAAGAAATTAAAACAACTTAAAATCAAAATACCATAAAGTTTATGTAGATTATTATGTATTATCTATGGAGATTAAAAAAAAGAATAAACTAAAAACACCATAAAGTTTGTGTAAATTATTATTCATTATCTATGGAGATAAAAAAAGCATAGACTACCTAGCACAAACTCTACACTTTTTTTAATGAAAAGGCATTGTAAAATACATTACATAATATAATATCACGATCTCATAACAATGGGCAGTATTACATATTCGTTCTCACGACCGTGCACTTAAACTTGGGGCATTTTTTGCATAAAGAATCAGCTCCGGGGCTCTGAGTTCAGGCGTGAGTTTAGTTTGTAAATTCGGCTGCACGAGGAAAATATATTTTTTTAAAAATAGACGCCCATTGTGGTTAAACGAGGGGCTACAAGAAAAATAGAACTCATCTCTAACTAAAAAAAAAACATTGAAAAATTTTAAGGGAGATAAAAATGGAAGGGGTGACAAAAACAGAAATATCACAACAAATAGCACGCAACTAAAAGGAAATAAGCAAAAAATATAATCAAATTTACATAGAAATGAAAGAAATTTATAAATTAAGTACGTATTCTTGATACAAAATTAAATAAAAGCAAAGGCGACGAATGTATTTATCAGATGAACTAGATTACTTTGAGTTTTTATAGCATATTTTTGGAAAGATAAATTATTGTTTTCTGTTCTCTTTATCGAAATTATATACAAACCCTGGACTCTGTGCAGAAACAGGCGCTCCGTTTGATAGATTCTCCTTTTGTGCATAGGGAATGTTGTATTTATTCTACCGATATTTCAATGGAAGATGCTCCGAAGAACTTGCGTCATTGATCCCTTCAGCACCGGTGCATAGTCGGAAAACTCGCCAAACGCGTCCAACATTTGTACACGGTTGACATTCGACACGTGAGAACGGGTCGCTTCTACGACTCGTTCTTGTTTAACAGCCTAATTATGGGATGATTTGCCGGCCTGTTTTCTGTGTTTCCCTATTTTTCTCCCTCCTACAACATGGGCCTCTTAAAGACCTAGATTCACGCCTTGCTTTACTCAAAAAGACCTCCATACAACATCCCCAAATATGAAATATCACCTCAAAACGCACTAGGTTGAAATATAATACTTTACACAAATTAATCAAAATTTATGTTTAAAAAAAGACTTAACAAAATACACTTAAGTTGGTTTATAGGTAAGCCATCTCGAAATGTAAATATTAGAATTCGTGAACACTTGAGATGTTTCAAAAACATTTTTTTTTTTTTTAAGAAAGACAAACATTCCCAGGTTACGAATAACCTGACAATATTTGAAAAACTCCTACTGCCATCGTAAGAAGCGGAAGATGTTGCTTGTGCAATGATGGAGGACTTAGCCAGCAGAGGAATTAAACGCACGACGCCCGGGTGGGAATCCGACGCGTTTGTCCACTCAGCTACCGACCGGCCAATAATCTTTAACAATATTTTTTTAGAGTTCGCCCATCACCTCATTGCTACTGATCATTATTTTAACAGGGATATAGGGGTTAAAATTCTTTACCGTAGTAATAAAGGGGAAAAAAATAGATAACTTAGAAGCATTAGAAATTCAAAAATCCTTAAATAGTAAATGAAGTATTTTGAATAACCAAATAAATTTATCTTATAGTCCTATCCTAGACATACTTAAACCAGTAAACGACACTGTTATTCCCTCGGACCAATAATATACAGGAGGGAGCGCTTCTGTACTATCTGTAGTCAGTATTGATGATTTTTGCCTGACTCAGCTAGATTTGGGCGTGACTAAGGCTAGGGTATTTATACATCCATTCATAACACATGTCGACATAATGTTTGTGTTTATTTGTATAACCACTTTTTCACAGTATTGTAATTAACAAAAATATAGCATATAACATTAAAAAAAAACCGTTGAGTTATGTCCAGTTTAGTCGCATATCAAAAGATGTGGGCGGAGTCTCCGGAGACGCGGGAGACGGAGAACATTGTTACATACCTAAAAGCGGTGATATTTTACGAATTTTTTGCTGTCTCTTTCTCTCATGGTGTACGACGTAAAAACCCGGAGAAAGTGATTTATCCCAAATTTTTATAAGTTAGGTAAATAGAATTAGCTCTCTCCATATATTGTTACTCCCACAATCCCCTCAATTCCCCCCTCGTATATATATCTCAGTATTCTGTATCTTAGTTCAATTTAGGGTGCTTCCGAAACCGGTGAACAAAATATTAAATAATAAAGAGGTTTTAAACAAATTCTATCTGTTTTCTTTATAAAGTTGGTACGTTTACATATTGACAGTCTGCAATAAAGTCGCCACCAAATGGCGCAAATTAAAAGAGTGCTCAAATTTCGATATGTTCTTACAAAATACATGCCAGACCCACAAGCGCCTAGCCACTGCGCATCGCGATGGGAAAAGCGCGGCGCCATATGGCCGAGAAGGCTCGGGTCGGGGGTCACGGGGTCTGACCCTGGCCGCGGAGTTAATCAGGCGCGCGGGGTCACGGTGCGCCCCCGCTACCTCAAGCGCCCCGCATGCACCCCGACACGGGCACGACTAGACCACTAAAGTTACAAGGATATGCGAGGCGAGAGAAAAGGATAATGCCGTTTGTTGGGTGACGTTAATATCGAGTTTTCTATTAGGAATTCAAATATTGTCAGGATATTCGTAACCTGGGAATGTTTGTCTTTCGTTTAAAACGAGATAATGAAATTTTAATATTACCCCACCCTTTGATATAATTTTTTTTTCCGCAGTAAATTCTATTTTGACTATCTTCCACTTAATAGGTAATAAGGTATCGCTGTGGTCAAATATCACCATTCAATTCAGACCGGTTAGTAGCCGAGTGGATAAATGCGTCTGGTTTCCGCCCAGGCGTCGTGGGTTCAATTCCTCTACTAGCTAAGTCCTCCATCATTGCACAAGCACCATTTTCCGCTTATAACGATGGTAGTATGAGTTTTTCAAATGTTGTCAGGTTATTCGCAACCCGGGAATGTTTACCTTTCTTCAAAACAACAACACGTTCCTCAAAAAAGCATTGATTTTTTTTACGACTTAGAGCGGTAAGCTCATTGGCCCTGAAATGTCTTTGGTTATGTTTAGTGTCTACTCCTCTTCCCCTTTTCTGCTTCCTTTAGCCTTACAAAATTCACTCCCACCGAATAAAGATGTCATAGATTTCAATTCATTTTTTATTCCTGTTTAAAACATTTGAACAAAAAAATTAAGTATACCATACCATTATTAGTAAGAGTGTACAAAAACGTACAAATATTTATATTTAAGAACGTAGTGATAAAGAAGAAAAAATAGACAAATAGAAGTAGTACTATTTTGTAAGCACTTATGTTTAGCGATTGAAAGCAGCTTCGTATGTCCACATCCAAAGTGGTTCGATTCAACAAAAAGATAGATCCACTGGATCCAGGCAGTTGTTACTGTTGTGTGGTATTATACAAAAGGAGGTGAAGTACCTCGTGTTGGAGAAGGTTCGGAAAAAAAATCCGGAGATTTCTCTACTCAAGGGAGTTTGGTTATTACTCGTGGCTCTATTCTACCGACTTTCTCTTGGGTATGTTTGGAGAGTACCATCTACGGGTCAGAAGGGATGTGTACGAGGCCTGTTCAAAAGAAAAGGTGAATTTTGAATTTTCGCGGGCTGTGTACATTCGATCATCGTTTTTTTGTTATGTTGGTTCACATATGTTTATCATATGTTAGCAATATCAGCCATTTTGGATTAGTAGTTTGTTTTTGACAACTGGAAAGGTTAGTCACGTTTTTGAGTGTTCTTTGATTTTTTACTTTTGAAAAAAATGGATCAAAGAATAAAATCCATGATTTGTTTTTCCACAACTCCAGGACGCTCATCGTCATTAACATCTTCTCGGCCTTCTGTAAAGCGCTTGTACCACTTATAAACACTTTTTTGAGACAAAGTAGACTCGCCGAATGCCACAGTCAACATTTTAAGTGCGTTGGAGCACTTTATTCCATTTTAACGCAAAATTTAATACATATTCTTTGATCCATTTTTTTTCAAAAGTAAAAAATCGAAGAACACACAAAACGTGACTAACCTTTCCAGTTGTCAAAAACAAACCACTAATCCAAAATGGCTGATAATGCTAACATATGATAAACATATGTGTACAAACATAACAAAAAACAACGATAATCGAATGTACACAGCCCGCGAAAATTCAAAATTCACCTTTTCTTTTGAACAGGCCATGTACATTGCTACACATTTCTTTAGATTAATTCGTGGATGGTCCGAAAACTCAGCTGTCACGGAGAGCATTCATTTCTACATAGCTGGTGGTTATCTTCGTCATCGACAGCGTAGACTGTTTATCTCCCGGCCTGCAGGACGAACATGGCGATGACCATGGTGGTGGGGAGGGCAGTATTTGTATTCTTTATGACTTTTGTGTACATTTTTATACATCCTTGCTTATTTTAATTAAAAATGTCACAAAATCTTTATTTTAAATTTATAAATAATAATAAATAGTTCAATTGAAAAAAAAAAAAAAAAAAATAGTTATACCTAGATTATCTAGTAACCAGATATTATTTTACCAGATAGATTTTCAGCAATTTTCCCCATAGATCTACTGGTTTGTGTAGCGTGTCTCTCGTATGGTATTCACATTAAAAACCTCATATTTGCTATCCTTTGTACACAGCTAAATAAATGCTACGCATTTCATAGGAACTTACGAAAAATTCCAAATAACAATTATTCAACTTTTTATTGAACTACCTGCAAGGTTTTTAAATTCCGCAACAAACAATCCTCCCCAGAATGTATCTGATCCAACGGCTTTTTCAACCCCGGAGCCGAGTGGCCTTTATTTATAAACCCGGCTATCCATTTGCCGCTTGCTACTCGCACTCGGTTTGTCGGCCTACAGAAACGGTGAAATGGCCGCGTGCGAGTGATGTTATCCATAGTGAAGGACGATTTAATAGACAGAATATAACTAAGACACCAACTTAGTATTGACCTATGGATAAAAACGTAATATCATCATTTTAGCTGTTTTGTTAAAGAAAGGTTTTAACTTTATTTATGTGTATTTCTCTAGCTGTTTGCGTCGAAATATTTCCCCGTGTTGAACAATTGTTTTTTTTTTAAATAAACAAGACGGCGTCTGGTTTCATTATAACAATAATATTTAAAGCTTCATATCTCTTGATTCGATCGAATTTTACCAACTTCTCAACATAAAATACTTAATTTTCTGAAATAAGTAAAAAAAAAATTGTTGTTCGTTCAAATATTTTAACATTAAAAATGCTAGAAGAAAAATATGAATCATTTAAAAAAGACTAAAAAACACTTCGGTAGGTATCTACTCGTATACAATGTGAACGGCAAAAATCGCAATGAGTCCAGGTTGACTTCAGTCAATCAAAAAGAAAATCCTGGACATCAAAAAATGCCAGAAACTAAAGCTGAAGCAATAAGAAACAATAAAGATATATGCGTCTATATAATGTACATCGATTAGTAAAAGAACATCAAATTTTAAAACATCAGATTGAAAAGGGAAGCAATTGGCAACTATCAAAGACAGATAGAATCTACCTGTTTATGTACGGATTTGTAGATTTTTAATATTTACCTAACACGTGCTGTAGTAACAACATCACCTCGTTACGTTCAATAGTAATTATCCGTTTCCATTAACTGCTCTAACTGGGCTCTGAAAGCATTATGCCGAAGGGTCTCGACACTCGTAACAACAACTGCCGATTACCTATGTAAAACGACCAACAAGGTAAATTATCGCCGCGTTACGCTTGCGGATAATGTCGGTCGTTTGTTTACTAAATGTGTTATATGGTCTAATTATTCATAAAATAATGATTATTTTACAAGAGCAGGTAGACTACGACGCTAGGTGAACCGCTCGGCAATACTCTCAGGCTAAGGTAAGTAGACGCATGGCGTCTAGAAATTTTCGCTTGGCTCGCTTTGTTTTTAAAATGTGAAATCCTAATTTCGGAGGTAAGCTGGCGGAAAACTGATGATCTCGGCGGTAAATCGGTAAGTTCCTTGACTCTAAACCCAGAGGCCGCGAGGTTCTAAGCACGGCGCAACCATATAATAATTAAACAGTTCAAATTTATATCCATTTCTCACAAAGACCTATTTGCACTTTGTTTCAGAGTGGAAAATGTTATCCTCAGTATCGCGTAATAAGTGACCACCCTTCAGTATCGCAACTTTATTAGCTCTGCTTGGTGACCAGGCAGAATAGCTACGCACTTCCAAACCTTCGTATTCTACCTCCCCTTCATATAACCCACAACCTTCCTGAAATGGGAATGCCAAAGTTCCACTGGTAGTGGGACTCTTGTATGATCACTTTTATGATTAAAAAAACTTACGATACAAAAATCTAGCATTCAAAGGATTACTAGAGAAATGTGACATTAAGAAGGTCGGAAATTTAACTGACAATCCTTCAAATAAATATAATAATCAAACTGCCCCTCGGAATAAGTAGAAGCCATTTGAATCAAAAGCTACCAGTCCCATATTTAGGATTTATCATGCCTTAAACTAGAAACCTCAACCAAACGCAACTCAAATTAAAAGTAATGTTCTCATCAAAGTGCGTCGCGAGCTGTCGACCTCGATGACAACATGAATAAAGTGTAAATTATATAATATCCTACATTGTAGAGATTATAAAGCAAACCAGTGTTGCCTACTATCTGGTGCCTAGTCGGTTGTGAAATCATTTAGCTCGGGTACCTTCTCGCCCAAGACCTGCGTAGGTCAGTTTTTCCCACGCCTTCCGATATAGTGTGGGCAACACTGGAACTTGATTTGTGTGGACTCGGCAAACATTCGAGGAAGCCAAACAGATAGGTCTCATCTCAAGCAGACCAACTTTTACAGATAAAATCGTTGCGTTTGTCAAGAAATCCATTCAAACGAAAAGAATCGAATAAAAACATTAAATAATTCTTATTTATCACATTTACTCAATAATTATTCTTCTATTGAACTGTGATAAGAAACATTTTTACATTGTGAATAGCGCAGAAGAGTCCCAACTTCTCTTTAACCATCTAGAGCCAGTGAGACTATGGCAGCCCCATTTAGGGAATGTTGTGAGGCTGAAGGTAGTGGGTAGGGGAATGAGATGGGGAAGAGGACGATTGGGAAGTACCTGGCTATTCAGATCTGGTCACCAAACACGGTTAAAACCATTTCAAGCAACGTTTCGATTCTGAATGGTGGTCTTTCACCAGGGCGATACTTAGAGTATCTACCACTCTGGAACGTGTCGCAAATAAACTTTACATTATTTTATATGAATTAAATGTGTTATGACAAATATTAATTAAATAAAAGTTATTGTCGCACGCCGGGTGTGAACCCGCGACCTTTTGATTCATAGTCGAGCGACTTACCACTCGACCATGGACGCCGTCAAGGGCTGTGTGGCGCAATCTGGATACACAGAAACTAGATTCGTAAGTCGCAGTAGGTACTAAAAAGTATTTTCGCGACTGAGAGATCTCTCCGTCGAAAATCAGAGCTTCCGAAATAACGCGAACAAATCAAATACAGAAAACTATAATAATAATTGATGGCGTGATAGTAGAGCGCCCTTAGAGTATATAGAGTGGTATCAATCCAAGGCAGTGTAGTCAGTTTTTGATGATTTTTACCTGACTCGGCGGACCTGGGCGTGGCTAAGACCAAGGCTAGGGTATTTATACATCCATTCATATCACATATCGACATAATGTTGTTTATTCGTATAACCACTTTTTCACAGTATTGACATCAACAAAAATATAGCATCTAACCTAAAAAACCGTTTAGTTGTGTCGAGTTTAGTGGCAAAATAAAAAATGTGGGCGGAGTCCCGCGGTGACCCAGGAGCCCAAGATCATTGTTACAGTACGTAGAAGCGGAGTATTATATTTGCTGTCTCTTTCTCTATTATAGTGTACGACGAAAAAACCCGGAGAAAGTGATTTATCGCAAGTTTGTATCGGTTGGGTAAAAATAATTAGGTCTCTCTCCATACGTTGTTTCTCCAAGAGAGCGCCAGTAGTGTGCTTTGGAGTCCTAACCTCACTTTTCGCAGTGTATACTTTAGCGACGCAGATAACAAAACTCTTCAAACCGATGTTGATTTGGCGGACACTTAAAATAGTTCGATTGGCGGTTCCTCCGTTGGCGGCTGCAAAGCTGAGCGTTTCAAGCAGTACAAGTGAACCCGGGTAAAGTACTACAAAGGAATTGACCATTCAAATGGCTCGTAATACCTATTGAGCAACGTAGGAAGTGCTCAAAAGAGCTTATCTTCCCATGTTAACCATTTATTAAGAAACTAGTTAAAACTACCCGTGAAAAGTCACGGTATGTAACTTGACTTTTCAAGAAAAAATATTAGTTTATGTATGTAATCATAGAATAAAGAAGTTAAGTGGGTGTGATATATTCTGTGTATGCAATCCACCCATTTTAAATAAAGAATATTGAATGCTAAAATACATAATAGGTAGATACTTTATTGGGTAGGTTGGGGTTAGAAAAGATTACTATTTCAAATTAGATCATTTTAACTAACGTCAATTTCAAATTTTAAAAATTCACACTCATACGTACTCACAAAGGAAATTATTATTATAAAATTCATACCTCTTCAAAGTCTTCAGCACCTGGTAAGATTTTGAAAAAAAAAATGTTAACTCAATGCCCTCACTGAGTTACCTAAAGCGACAAAAAAAGTCCCAAACTTGTGTCGCTTGATTCAAGCCTTCTCCCAAATGGTAAATTTATTTTAGACGGTTGCAGGGACCACAAAAGTCTTCTGAATCAAACGAAAGTCAGAGCATTTGAAGCAGAAAAGAAAACTGATCAAAACTGCATATTTAAATCATTTTTAACCAAAGTTTCGCTTAAGCCCTTTTGCCTTTCCAGCGACGATATTGTGGAATATAATAGTATTAAAAGGGAAAAAATTACAAAAAATTTCGATCCATGAAATGGTTTGGAATAATATATTTTTTAATTATATTTAACATTTTGTTTAAGTTTCCCGCAGTTTGTCAAACCATTCAGAAATACAATATTGCATTTCAACTCGGAGTCCCGACAACTGGCAATACTTCTGGTTCAATTCGAGACGGACTTATAAAGCTAGGAAGTCACCCACTGGATCTATTACGCTGTGTAAACATTCCAAAATTCAAACAAACATACAAAAGCTAAGAACCCTTCGTATTCCAGTAGTTTTTTTGAAAAAAAGTCATGTGAAATCCTTTACAGGCATGTATAAAAGTAGGCAGTTGGTTAAAAACAACATTTAAATGTTATCTTTTCCGAGAAAAAAATAAATTATTGATAGTGAATATTATGCATATTTCTTAAAAAAACGATTACACGTAATCTGTATCAATTTTCTTGGAAATGTATACATAAAAAAAAAACATTTAAATAAATTAAGATTATAAAAACTCGAATATACTTAAAACAAAAACATTTTAAATAAATTAAGATTATAAAAACTTAGAAAATTAATTTGCTAACGCCCTTAGGTTAACACAAAAACGCATAAAAGTTATCAATTTATTATTATTATTATTATTCAGATAACAAAAAACTTCAATAGAAAATTAAAACATTTAATATTAATCCGAATAAGCATTTTATTTAGTTTTCCCATTTAGAGCCATTGAATCGTGTTAATTGAAAATTTCTGAAAACGGACTTTTTAGAAGATAGTGTGTACGTATCAAAAGTCGTTAATTAATCAAATAAAAGGCTTTATTAAACTGGAAAACCGGACCCAAGAAAACGTGTTTGAATTTAGGAAGACCCAATTTATTTTAAGATATTCGACAATATTACAAAACATTAAATTAATGAAGATTTTTTTTATTTTCAACTTTCAAGTAAGTCAAGGGGCAGATTAAGGTAGGTACAAATAACTTAGTCAGTTTCGAAATTATGTATTTAGAATTATCTTGCAGCCATGAAAAATCGAAAATGAAAATTAAGAATTGAAAAAAATTAGATAATTATTTATATCTGCATTAACAACTTGACATAATTTACTTTGAAATCGGTGGCGTCACTAGTGTATTTTTTTGTAAGCAAAAAAATAAGAATTTAAAAAATAGTCCGTTCGTTAGTTCCTCCTCTGGCCGCCTGCAAAGCTTACCTTTTCAAGCTAGTAGGTAGATTTTTATGACATTATTTTTCCGGTTTATGTGAAATTTGAATTACGTTTAGCCATTTGATTTTAACACGTTAGTCTAAACGCACAGACACACTTACGATCCAAATTATAGCATTTGATTACCTGCTAAGATAACACTGTGAATATAAATCAATGTAATCATTATAACATGTAATAAAAACTTAATTTAAACAAGATTAACTCATTGCTGTTCAGAAGTAATTACCAGATCTTAGAGATATAATAGTACAGCGTACATAGGATTTGAACTTAAATATCACCTAAAACTTCTTTGTCGATCTTAAGCACTACGTAATTCAGGGGTTCAAATAATTCCAACCGGATTGCACAGCATGAATCAGAAACTCAATAATCCAGTCCCAGTCTGCGAATTTCTTTTGTGGACGGCTTCGAGAATGAAAATAAGAAATATAAATAAATGCAGACGTTAGGGGAGCGAGTGTAAAGATTATAAATAACTCGATTTTGGATTGGGGTAATTGCAAAATACGCATTGAAATTATACACATATGTACGCAATCATAAGATAGCATCGTGTATACTTAGATTCGCGGGGACTGGTTTAGAAGTAAAGTTTCTTTAAAAGTTTAACGGTCACCAAGCACTCTTTAAACAGTCGTAATGGAGTATGCAATTGATTCCGGTCGGAAGGTTGGAGGGTTGCGGGTTAGATTTCCGGCACAATATATAAATATATATATATATATTACCTTGCGAACATGGACGTTATTATAAGTCTAGCTGTTGTGATGTTGATCAGTAGGTTTTATGGGTATTATAACAAAAATTCTGAACAGTTGCTGTCGTAAGGTAGATACATTATCTATCAATTAATTAATTACTCACGCGGAGGCGCTGCTTGCGTGCAGCATGTTTTAAACTTGTTGATCAACTTCAGAAAAAAAACCAGGGAAATTAAAAACAAGTTTATTTTTAATATAATTTAAAGAAGACACTTGAAAATTTTTTGAATATTCAAATACGATAATGATATACAATTGTTGTGCCTTTCTCAGTAGTAAAAATAAATAGGCGTAAGCAAGATAAAAGGATATTTCTTACTGACGTTTGGCAAGGACATCATTGAAAGTGCATACATATGCACCAATACACACAATCCTAAGTTTGTGTTATTGGCTCAACTCTATTGAGCGAACTATAAGAATAAATGGACGCATACTACTGGGTTACTTTTCAGAAACTAGAAAAACCTCTAATTTTTTTCTCACAACTTGCAGCTTCATGCAATAAGCCTCTCATCACCGATAAACTAAGTTAAATTAAAGAATCAGTTACACATTTTTATTATATGTGTATCAACATAACTTTAAAATTGAATACACTGTATCGTACATATGGTGGTGAAATACACATTATTTCAAAATATAAGACAACGTTGAATTCAGTTCAGTCGAAGTACGAGTACTGCAAAATGAAATACGTCATCATTAAACGTCAATTTAATTATTTATATTGGACACATATTTGTAAATAACTGCCCTAATAATTACCCGAGGTGTGAAATAAAAATTTAAAACAAGCGTAAAATTACATTTGTACAAAGAAAATTACGATTCTGCCGTTGAGAACTCCCGTGTAACCTATATTTTTGCTACATGCGTCGTTTATTAGAGGGGCTTTCAGTAAGTATTTATTCACAATGTTTGCACAGTAATTACCATGTGAAGCTCTCTTGGTGTTGAGATTATTGCAAAACGGAGCT
The DNA here is from genome assembly GCA_022651775.1 of Drusus annulatus. NCBI lineage: Eukaryota > Metazoa > Arthropoda > Insecta > Trichoptera > Limnephilidae > Drusus > Drusus annulatus. The sequence goes on along the minus strand of JAGWCC010000237.1, from coordinate 132,488 downwards.
GAATAAATGTTATTATATCGTCGCTGGAAAGGCAAAAGGGCTTAAGCGACACTTTGGTCAAAAATGAGTTAAATATGCAGTTTTGATCAATTCTTTTTTACGCATCGACTGCTATGACTCTCGTTTGATTCTGAAGACTTTCGTGGCCCTTCAGCCATCTAAAATATATTTACCATTTGGAAGAAGGCTTGACTCATGCGAAACAAATATGGGACTTTTTTTAGCTTTTTGTCGCTTCAGGTAACTCGTTTCTGGCGACGATGTTTTTTTTGTATTTATTTCAAAATGGTGGATAATCTTTTCAACATGTTTCCATTACTGACTGACAACAATCAGAAGTACCTATTTTTTTTTACTTGATCCACAAACTGTTACCAGGAATTTCGGAAAATAAAGCCAAATATAAAGTTTATTTGAATAAACTCAGTCAACGATGATAAATATTGTGCCATTTTCACAAAATCACCAGGAAATAACTACGAAGTATTTTGTCTGGGGAATGCGCCCATTTGTACGAAACTACGATGATAGGAAAAGGATAAACAGCGTTATAATCGTTTTTTCCGGCGCTTGTCGCTGCCAAAACGTGTTCAAAATGGCGAAAAAGCCGACGAAAAACTCGTAAATTTCCCAGGCTCGACTCTGGGAAAGTAATAAAGATGTGTCGGCGAGAATTCGAATCTACTTCGACAGAGAAAAAACATCTTACTGGCAAAAAGTAGTCTGATTTTATCCGCCCAATTAAAAACCGCTTCTAACCAGTTGGAACATTTTGTATTTGGAAGACCTAAGCCTGATTCACACCAACGTCCGGTTCCGCTCAGTGCCGATATTGTTCCGCAAGAAAACTTATTGATATAGTATGAATATCAATCAAGAAGTATGTGCCAAGACAAATTTGTGTGGCAGTATATCCTTCTGCCCACCCTTGTGATATTTAACTACTTATTTAGTTAAATAATTATTTTGAAGTGTAAAAATACTTACAACTTACAACGCAGATTTTTTTTTTTAAACCATTTTTTTATCACTAAATAATATTTATAATAATCAATAATTAATAAAAATATTATTTAGTGATAAAAAAATGGTTTTTGATTAAAAAAAATCTGCGATGTTAGTATTTTTACAATTCAAAATAATTATTTAACTAAATAAGTAGTTAAATATCACAGGGGTGGGCAGAAGGATATACTGCCACACAAATTTGTCTTGGCACATACTCCTTGATTGATATTCATACCATATCAATAAGTTTTCTTGCGGAACAATATCGGCACTGAGCGGAACCGGACGTTGGTGTGAATCAGGCTCTATTCGATTTTCAAGGTTTCAAATTGGATTTAGAATTTTGTGCAAACTCAAATCTTATCGTTCTACATACCGTTTTAGATAGTAGATACACTCGTAGTAACATTTTAATATTATTTTTATTTAGTTCAGCCCAAATAATGATTAATTTTGCCTCATAATTAGAATTTAGCTAACATTTTTATTGCAAGATATCATTTATGTATTATAAAAAACGTTGATTGATAAAAACTATAGAACTACTACTACAAAACTACTAAGCAAAACAGCTCGTAAGAAAGTCTTTTCGATTTAAGTTTTGTTCTTCAGCTTTATCATTTACAGTAGATAGGATTTCTAAAAATAATACCATTTTTTGGAAAAATTAAAAAATATATACATAGGTCGCGCAATTAGAGTTGACTAAAAACACAAACTTGCAAATCGTCACTGAGAAACAGCATTTTTTCTTGCGTATGCTTACTTGTTTTTACTGGCGAGAAATGCACAGCAAATGTATACGAGTATGATCATCGAATTTGAATATTCGAAAATGTTAACAGTGCACTCTTTTTTCTAAAGTCGAATAACAAGTTTGAAAGATGATGTATGTAAGCTATGCATCTATCTGAGTACTGTGTTAGACTCAACATTTGCTGCGATACCTATACGAAATTTATCATTTTTAAATAATTATTTACGTTTTGGAAATAAATTCTAATACTAAAGGGTCCGCCAAATAACTTTTTTTTTTGAAAATGCTATAAAAAAAAAACTACTGAATATTTTCTCAAATTTCTTTTTTTATTTATAAGTACAATCCTTCCGGTTAATAATGGAAAATAATTTCATTCAAATGGCTGCCTCGGCTGGCCATGCAGTAGCCTACACGATCGGTCCAATTTTTAAGCACATTATCGATTGTGTGCAGCTGTATTTCACCAATGGCTTCACGAATATTGTCCTTTAAAGCGTCAATTGTCTCTGGCTTGTCGGCGTAACATTTATCTTTGAGGGCACCCCACAAATAATAGTCCAACGGTGTCAAATCGCAGCTCCGAGGTGGCCAAACGACATCAGCTCTGCGGCTGATAATGCGATCTTCAAAAACAGGGCGCAAAACATCGAGTGTAGCTTCGGCTGTGTGGCACGTAGCGCCGTCCTGTTGAAACCAAATGTTGCCAATATCCTCCTCTTCAATTTTTGCGAACAAAAATTCGTTCAACATGGCCCGATAACGATCGCCATTGACTGTAACGGCCACTCCTTGCTCATTTTCAAAGAAAAATGGCCCAATTATGCCTCTGGACCAAAATCCGCACCAAACAGTGACTCGTTTTGGGTGTACCGGCTTTTCAATGTATGCGTGCGGGTTTTCTGTGCCCCAAATACGACAATTTTGCTTGTTTACATACCCGCCAAGATCAAAATGAGCTTCATCCGAAAAGATGATTTTTTTGGCAAAATCGGCATCTTCTGTAAGTCGATCGCAGGCCCACTCAGCGAAGCGAAAACGCATTGGATGGTCAGTTGGCTTCAACTCCTGAACCAATTGGACTTTGTATGGCGTCATACCAAGGTCTTTATGCAAAATTCGTCTCAATGATGTCTCCGAAATGTTCAATTGTTGAGAACGACGGTGAATTGATGTTGATGGCGCTTCACGCACACTTTCTGCCACAGCATCGATATTCTCGGGTGTACGCACTGTTTTTGGCTTTTCACGCTTTGGTTTATCGATGAGGATGCCAGTTTCTTTCACTTTTTTCACAAGATAACGAACATACGGAGCTGACGGTGCTTCTCTTCTTCCAAAAACCGTACGCAATTTTCGCACACATTCTGCAACATTACCATGATTTTCAAAGTAATGTCGCAATATTTCCCAGCGTTGTTCAAGCGTATACACAACCATATTCGCTCAGCGGAAGGATAAAACTAATTATCTGTCAAATCAGACATGAGCTAAGTGTTACCATTCACGAAATAAGCACTAGTTGAAAAAAAAAAAGTTATTTGGCGGACCCTATATATATATTTTTAATATTAAATAATTATAAAAGGTAGTTGATAGCAAATCTATTATTTAAACGACTAGATCAGATACATAGTATGTCGATACCCTTTTTATAACCTTAAATTTTATATGCTAATACGAAAGTATTGCCCGTTACAAGGTGAAACCGGTCCGGTCAAAAATGAACAGGTGGAAATAAGTTACAAAAGGTTTTGTAAACATAAATTCACATTATAATGGAATTCCACCCCGAATATTACTATTACAAAATTATAAAAGTGCTATAATGGTATTTCCCGTTTGTCGACTTTATTGCAACTGTAATAAGATCTTTGATGTACTACTACAAATACTTATGTTAGATATCATCAATTAATTAAATTGTAAGTCTATTTATAAAATAATATGAAATCATCAACAATTCCTGAAAAATTATGTTTCCGGCGGAAAATGATTTTTATAAAGTGTCATATGGTCGCGTGGCTATTATTTTAGCCTAGTCTGATCACATAAATATATTAAAAGTAGTTAATTAAAATGATAAATGTTTGCGGTTTTAACGTGTAAAGATCATTCTCAAAAGAATACGTGTCACTACTACACGTCATGAACCATGATGATGTTCTAGTAGCCAGCTTTAAGAATGATATTTAGGTAGGTATAACATATTTTAACCGCAATTCGTGATACTTCTTCTATGAAAAAGACAAGGTGACATAATAATTATTTTTACTAGTTACCCGTGCAACTTGCCAATAGGTATATAAAAAATTAGAAATTTTGTTTCTTTAATACTATAATTTCTTTTTATTCTAGCAAAACGATATTTTTATTTTAAAAATTTACTCTACGCATACAGTTGCCCATTTCAAATATTCAATAAAAATAATTGTCTGATAAAACATATTATTGGTAGGTACTTAATTGTTTGTCTGCATTTGAAGATTTATTTTTAATTTGATAATATTCTTAACACACCAGTACCAATTTAAAAAATGACACATTCGTACGTACGCACAATGAAATTGTAATGTTTAATTATACATAGACAATTCATACTTTTTGAGAAAAAGATATTGAATCAAAGTGAGTAATAAATTCATTATAAATGTTATTCCAAAATATATATCATTGTGAACGTTGGTTAACTCTAGATATTTTTATGCAGTTTATACACAACTGCCGTGGGACTATGGCATCACCGATTTGGGGTATGCTGTGAGGCTTAAAGAATTAAGGAGGGGAAGAAGGTGGGAAAGAGGAACCAAACACGCCATTTCAAGCAACTTGTTGCTATTTTATATTAGTTTTTTTTTATAACTAGTAAAAGTTCCAATTATAGATTTAAAGAAATGAATTACGTATATCAGATTTTTTAAAGAAATTATTAAATTAAGAAGGAAATACAAAAGCGTGAATTAATTTTAAAACAATTCACTTGAAACTAGAAGGCAAATAACTGATTTAATATGTTTACATAAAATAATTCACGGTCTTCTCGATACTTCATTATGTCTTAGCAGTATTGAAATAAATATACCTAATTCTTATAGTAGGTATAAGACGCCATAGCACATTCCACCCGAGTATATTCAGAAATAATATTACCTAGTTAACCTCTCTGTCTCAAATGTGTCAACTATATAATAAGATAGAGTGTACTAATGTAGACTTTTTGTCGATAATTTGTACAGTTTCAGAAGAAATGACCAGCTATTGCTCAAAAATATGTAATAAAGATTTGACTCACTTTACTATGTATCACTTTTGTCACTCTTCGGGTATCTTGCTTTTATTTATATTTTATGTATCATTTGTATATTTTTTACAATTGTACACTTGTATTGTTCTAGCTGGATTGTTCTCACGTAAGTGAGAACGTCTGTTAAAACCCAGTATAAATAAATAAGCCGTTTTTCAAAAAAGGAAAACTAAACATTGTCAAAACGCCAAAATTTTAGGTAGGTGTGCTTCACAAAAAAAATATTACTATGTTTATTTTAAGCAACGTTTCTATTCTCAATACCGGTATATCCCCAGTGCGATACTGAACAGAGAACATGTTTTAATTTTTGAGCTCTTTTTATCAGAAATGTGTACCTCTTTTAAATAACAAGTAACATAAGGTCCCCATGAATGCTTTTTGCTAGGGATGGTCTCAATGACATCGATATTCTGCTGGCTAGGACAAAATGGGGGTGGGTGCCCTTTGGGTTGCAATGTTTGCCAATGCAAGTCATTTGCCACTCCGCCACCTGCCCTAACCGGAATGTGAGAATATATTAATTAATAAAAACTACGAAAGATGTAAGCAATTTTCATTTTTAATGGATGTTTATTTAATTCAATTTATGTGTTGTAATTGTTATTAATGCTACATATTTATTAATATCGTTGAAGGGGCAAATTCTAAAAATGCGTTATGTTCATAATTCGCATTGAATTTTATTAAATAATTATTGACAAGTCGTCAATATTTTTCGCACCTCTGTACAAACTCGTTATTTAAGTATGTATAAAAATACAATAAATTGACATTATTCGACTTTTGCAAAATTATATTGGACGAAATCCGGGGCCTAGCGATGAAGGGCTTGACTGAATCTTACGATAGGGAGTTCGAATATTGTATTTAAAATTGCAAAAACAAATATGACAAAAACCAAAAACTAAATTTTGTTGAAATTACGGAATTAAATAAAATATAAATATTAGTTATAAGACACGGGGCTTGTCCATTAGTTAAGGTTTAATAAATAATGAATTCATTTAATGCTTAGTTAAGTAATTTTCTAAAAATTGCACCGCTTTAGAGGCACCCATGAAATAACAAATTGCAGATATATATAAAGTACAGACATAAAGAAATTGCAAACAATAAAGAAATTAGAGACGTAAAGTAATGAAATACACGAATTATAATAATACTAACCAATATAAAACAGTACGTATGAACGAGAACACTTTGTTTTCGGCAGGAAATATAACAACATGGTTGACATTGGAAAAAGTCAATATTATACAAACGGTGATTATTCACATGCAATATTTACGATAGTAATTGTAAAAAACAAACATACAAGACACAAAAACAATCTAAACTCTGACGTGTAAAAATCACATCAAACGACTATGTACTAAAACGGTTGGTATTTCTAGGTACTTCCAACAGGCATTCCATTAAAAATAATTATTTTAGATAATATGTATTTTTTTAATAAAGTACCTAACTACTACCACTGTTAAAAATTAAACGCCTTCATGATTATTAGTTTTAAGCAAATACCTAACCTTAATGTTGCAAGAAAGATGTTTAAAATCCTTGCGAATATACAAATTTTCTTTGGCCATTACAAATTCTAATGCAGAGGAAAGATTTGAAATATTTCGATTGGGATCTAGGTAGGTATAAACTGTATGGAAACCATTAAAACATCTCTCGCGTCGTTGCGATAACCTCTCTGAAATTACAATGTAAAGTAATTAGTAATTACCGAACATTTATCGTGATGAACTGTCGCACCATTCAAAAGGAATAAACACAGTTTGGCGACCGTCTGATGTATCATGAACTGACGGCCATTAGCTTCACATTTAAAGTAATAAACTCGTTATATAGGTAGAGGCTCGTGATTGCACAGAGCAGAAACGTGAAAGAAAGTCGGACAATGCAAAACACCTATCGAAAAGTAAGACCCATCCACATGGCGAATTTCTTCCATTTTCCTTTTAGGGGATCCTCTATTCAGATTAGCCAAATAAAACTTTCACAGCATTTCCTGACAAACTGGGATATGGCTTCACGAAAACGACTAATTAACAGAAGCTGGGTTGTTATTTTAAGAATTTTCCACCATTTGTTGTCAAAAAAGGCGAGCGCATGGTCTGCGGGGAGGTAGAGAGGGAGGGGGTGGCGAGAGAACTGTCAAACTGTAGGAACACGGCTCGGGCTCGAGGGGGCAGGCGAACCGAGACAGGCTCCGGCGGGCACACACTTCACGTGGATACGCACTGTAAATCGGTCAGTAAATATGGAATAATGCCAAAACAATCGGAACGCACGACCAACAAAACACAGATGCAAACATCCGTGAATCCGTAGACGCGCGCCGTCCCGCTCGCGACCGCAGCGAGACCGGGCGCGGGAGCGAGACACCCGACCGGCTACAGTTTGACAGCTGACTCGGGTCTTAGGTTACCTTCTTCATGATTCCAGTCTTCCGCTTGGAGAACGTTGTGTAGCGCCTAAGTTTGTTGTCTATGTATTCCATTTTGATTTTCACTCGGCCTTTAGTCTTTTTCCCGTTGGACGGGGGAGATTTCTTGGGCTGGAGAGAGGTATAGCTGTCATCGCCGATGTCCGGCACCACGCACTGCTCCAGGCCCATGCCCTGCGAGCTCATGGCCCGGTCGTCGTAGCACTGCTCGCTGCCGGGTCTCTTTAGGCCCCGGGGCAGGCCGCAGCCGCCCTGAAGCAGGCCCCCGCGGCTCATCTGCTGCGCCAGGGCGCTGGGAGGTCGGCCCAGGGTGACGTTAGGGTTCCCGTAGATCTCCGGGGGAGACTCTCCGCTGAGGAGGCTCATGTTGTAGCCCAGGTTAAACCTGGAGTCCCGCGCTCCTCCGGGACCGTCCATTATCACTTCACAGTACGCCACAGTAAATCAAATCACAAACAGAAAACACGCGAAATGTTTACGTTCCGCGAGTACTAGAGAGCAAGCGCGGCGACACTGGGCACTGGGCACTGGGCACTGAGGGCGACACTGTCTCCGCGGAGGTTTCGAGCGCGACTAACTTCACTTCGCAATCGGCATCGGCGCAACGAGCCACGGGCCGACCGCAGACACTCGGCGCGCCCATCTCGCCGTCTCGCTCCAGCCGCCCCCCTCCCGTCGAGAACCAGAGCGAGACGGCTACTGAAAACATTGAGTCGATTGTTATGAGAATCACGTAACCTGACACAAGTATATTGGATTTATAATCCGCGAGAAAATAGTCCTGATGCTCCAAACTTTATTCCTGCGTTGGGTTTCAGGGAAAAGTTGCGAGAAATTCGCGATGAGTTTATTCTTTCTACTCTTCGTCAAAAGTAGGAGGGCTGTTGTCGTTTATTAGAGGAGTAAAGTAAATATCCGTGTTTGTGCGCGCTTGCAGTTAGCGATGGTGGGCCGGCCCCAATGCCATATTTAGAATCTCCCGATGCCAAATATGGAAATCTTGCCCTAATAAGGCGAGGTAAAATCCCTCCTACTTCGATTAGTAGCGTGCGGCTATAAATCTCTTATTGAGCGTATTTGCCAAGTATCCTCTAATTTACATTTTACCTGTGTAGCGTTATATCGGCCTACGCGTGTGTACCTAGTGCCTACTGCTTCACTAACATCGACTACTTCACTTTTCTAAACTAACTTGCTAATAACTAATACCAGCTTTACGTACTTTTCATCTGACTAAAACATTTTTTTATATAATTAGATATAGTAATCATTTTCACCACGTGTGCAACTTCGAACGGAACACACAGCTGACTGCTGATTCAATATTCACGCAAACAAAGTTTACACCAAATAATAATAAAATTAGGCAAGTTATTAATATTAAATTCATACTAATTATTTATGGTGCAGATAAATACATTTACCTATATGTGCCATGTTGGCAGTTACATATAGTTTTGGAGCAAGAATTTTTATAACACGAAAAGTTTATTTTAATTTCAAAATTCGATAATTCAAAGGGGTAAAGTGAAAAAAGATTTTTTTTCGGGCTCTTCATACAGTTATTTCAATTATTTACACTTTTTTTTTCTGCATAAAAGGTCGAAATGTATCCGTTTCCTCTAAATTTAATAAGTACAGTACCTACCCAGCAATAAAGCGTTAATAGTTTGGAATTCACAGTCTGACACGGATAACTTTGCAGATGACTAAAGGAAGAACTAACAATTAATTATCTTTCAGATCCATTGATTTTTTGTTTCCACAAAATCTACACTAGCAACGCCACCGACTGCAAAGTTAACGCTGTCAACCTTGTGTTTCGTTACATACCTATATATTTATCTGTGAGATTATGTAGGTACATGCATACGATATAATCTTTTTCTAATTAACACTTATTTATAGACATTGGAAAAGATAACTCATTATTAATACAAACACAGGTCGCGCAATTGGAGTTAACCCAAACAGCACAAATTTGCGATTGTGTGTATTAATGCATACCTATTCACTTTCGACAGTGATGTCCTTACCAAAAGTCACCGAGAAACACCCTTTTGTCTTGCTTACGCCTACTTATTGTCATTATCGAGAAAGGGACAACAAGTGTACACGATAATAGAATTTGAACGTTCGAAAAGTTTTACAGTGTGTTCTTTTATTTTAATTGTTAATTTTCTTTTCGAAAGTCGAATAACAAGTTTTAAAACATGATGTATGCAAGCAATGCACACTGTACAAGTACTTTTTTCGCTTCAACTCTGGTTGCGATACGTACTCGTACATATTTCATTAGGTCTTCGAGCGTTTATCATCGCGCTCCCTGATAATGAAGCAATTATCTCAATACCTACTCAGTTGCTCAGATCCGGGACTTTTTATCGTATTATTGCATATTATTGTATACCTAACAAATAATAAATACAATCTTAAGCTTGATTCACACCAACGTCCGGATCCGCTACGTGCCGACATATTTCATGAATATCAATCGTTTATCATCGCGCTCCCTGATAATAAAACAATTATCTCAATAACTACTTAGTTAAATCGCTTATTTTGAAGTTATCCGCAGACTTTTTTTTAAACCATTTTATTTTTAAATATTATTTTTAATAACCAATAAAAATATTTAGTGATAAAAAAATGGTTTAAAAAAATCTGCGTTGTAAGTATTTTGAAAGAAGGGATATACTGCCACACAACTTGGCACATACTCCTTGATTGATATTCATTAAGTTTTCTTGCGGAACAATATCGGCACTGAGCGGAACCGGACGTTGGTGTGAATCAAGCTTATGCGGCAAAATCCTTAATCTTGAAAGACCAGCAACTAATATTATTTACCGCGCCTGTGAGAAGCAATTTGGCAATATCACTTACACCCTTTCATTATACCTAAATAAACGTTTAAATATATTTTTTCATGATGTCCTTACCACCTACTCAAAAGCATATGATAATAATTTGTTTAAACTGCCACTTTTTGATCATTTTTTGGTTTTTTGCTTCTCTTTTCAGATTATTAGAAGTACCATTTTATTCCAATGTTTTTGTATTTTTTAGTTGTAATGTACCAACAATGTATCGTGTTAATATCTGCCGGAATAGATTTCTGTCGCCTCCCGCCTTTTCAAAGTTGAAAGATTTTCGTTAATTGTAAAAACAAAATTTTGAAAACTGCTGTCCCAACTGCCCGGAGTCAGTGGAACTATGGCATTCCTAATTAGGGGTATGTTATGAGGCTAAACAGAGTACGGAGGGCAAAGAGATGGAAAATATGAAGGTTAGGAAGTCCTGGCTATTCAGAGCTGGTCATTAAACGCGGATGAAGCCATTTCAAACAAACAACGTGTTGTTTCTAAATGGTTGTCTTTCACCCGGGCGATATTATGAATAGGTACCTACCACGTAACAACCGCAAAATTTCACACTGCAGTTAAATTAATTAAATAATGAAAGGAAACAAAAGCAATAAGTTCGATTACCCGAGTTGAAATAATTTATTTCGCATTACTCCTGCACGTTTCTCAACGCAGTGAATAATGTCGGATACTTTCTTTGAATAGTAAAATATGTTTTTCATATAATTTTCCGCTAACGGATTCGTTCGCTCATCACGCGTTGTCGGTGAACAGGGTACCTGCTTTGCAATCCTCGTTAGAAGTGTCGAATTTATTCCGGAAATCGCAAAGCGGAAACACGTGACCAACTCATTGAGTAGGTACCTAGATGGCTTGATAGTAGAAACACGTAAATAATTTATCCGGGTAGGTACTCAAAAACTCTTACAGCTTAACACACTTCGTTTTGCATATGGAGGACCGAACGAACTATTTTTTTTAACCATAGATTATTTTTTTAAGTTTGTGTCGCCTAGACAATGAATTGATGTTATTAATCTGATCTAGCCATATACTTTTCATCATTTTTCATATTTTTTCTTTTTTTCATTTGCGTCACAAAATTCTCCATCGGCGGAGTCACAGTCGCATAAGCTCTGAAAATTTTATAGAATATAATATGTAATATTTATATGATTTAATAAAACAAATTTATAACTTTATTCCATTTTTTTTATTTTTTGACTGGACCGGTTTAATTCATTAAAATGGAATAATTGAATCAATGATGGAATGATTAAATAATTAAAACGGAATTCCACCATGAATTAACAGTTACAAAATTAGAAATAATATAATATTTATATTATAATATAAAATCCATGAACATTATATAATATAACTCGAAAAATTTCCTGAAATTAAATACAGTTTCCGATAATTTCAGCTGGAAAATGGGACATCTTTATTGGGCAGAACATGTGGTTCTTCGTATGAGACAACTTTATTTCCGTCCCACCCCTTCGCCTTAAAAAGTAAGAATCCTCATCGATAAACCAAAGCGTGAAAAGCCAAAGAAGCGCCATCAACATCAATTCACCGTCGTTTCGAACATTCAAGACATCATTGAGACGAATTTTGCATAAAGACCTTGAGTATGACGCCATACAAAGTCAATTGGTTCAGGAGTGCCAACCCATCAATGCCCTTCGCTGACCTGGAAATTAAAAAATAAAAAATCATCTTTTCGGATGAAGATTACTATATGTAAACAAAGCAAAATTGTCGTATTTGGGGCTTTGTAAAACGAGTCACTGTTTGGTGCGGATTGCCTTGCAGTATTTGGAAATTATTTTCCATTATGGAAGGATTGTATTTTTTATTCCTTTTTTTTTTTTTATAGCATTTTTCAAAAAAAAAGTTATTTGGACCCTTTAAATAATATAATATTTATATTATAATATAAAATCCCGCACACTTTTCCTGAAATTAAAAAGTTTCAAAAATGTGTCTTTATTGGGCAAGATATTCTTCGTATTAGATTTGAATTGAAAACCCTACAAACGAGAAAAGTTGTCAAACTGCAAGAAAATCATTTCATCTAATTCTCACACATTTATTTATTTTTACCCATCAGCTGTAATACATATCTAAAAAAAAAATGATTACCAAACACGATTTTAATATCATGCCCTAAGAAGACGAATCAACCGCCACGCGTTAACATTAATAATTATATTATTATTTAGTAGAACTAATAAAATCATAATTAATTCTAATAATAGGTACCTAAGTAATCAAAAAGGTAGGCACTACAAAATAAACACTTTTCGATATTGCCACTATCTTTTAATCTATACTTAGAGAATAACTCCATTTCACTTGTATTTGTAATAAAATACTAACCTCAAATGAGATTTTCATTATTTTTGTAATAAAGTGGTGACAAAATTTCTGCGAGAAGCTCGAGGAACTTGGAGATTTCCCGCCAAAAGCTCACAGCTCTGCCATCTGTCGGTGGTAACTCGAGTCAGTCCGATTCAAGAATAAAAAAGGTATTATTCCACGCACACGCTTTTCCTGAACGGCGCTGTCTGCTGCTAACTGAAAGAGACAACTCGGGCTAACTATGTTGATTTGTTCGTGGGTCGGTGGAAAGCTCAGAAATTTTAACTCAGGCGAAAATAAACGATAAGTTGCTTTGAAATGTCCCCAAACCCCAATATTATAGATAACATTAAATTAGTTATGAATTACCCACATACTGGTAGGTACTACTTACTAGGTACAAGGAGTTTTTAACACTTTTTTTAAATCTTTTCTAAAAGATATGAAAAAAACAATATGGTGACTTGTGTTATTTTTACAATTAAATTAAAAATAACCCCCCTCCCCCTCAGGGAGAAGATAATAATTATAATTATGTTGTGAGCTGAAAATTATTGCGTCCACGTTGAAAGTTTATACAGAAACACTATTCAATTTTTACTAAGTACGTACCTATGTCGAGAGTCAAACAAACTGACTAAAGGAAAGTTGTTTGATATCTTCAAATGGTTTTATCTCTGAAAAGAACACTATCATAATAATTCTGGGTGGGTACCTAATGAACAGTTTTTTATCATACTTTCATTGTTCTTCTCGTACTTTAGAGCTTAAGTATTGCCATGTTCTGATAAATATACACTAATTCAATCAAATTGACAAATAGAATACCAACAGAAGGCAGACGTAGGTACCCACTTAAAATAGTGAGCAGTAACAACCTTCGGCCACAAGTCACAAGTAGTATAGCCTCTCGTCTTATGTCCTTTGAAGGAAACTAGTCACCCGTCATGAATCGTCCATCCTTCTTACCTTCAACAATCCCCCTCGAACCAATCAATCTCTCGAAGTCTCAAACATTTCAGCAAACGAATTGAACTATATCTCCCCGGAAACATCAAATCGGTAGCATTGTTCGATAGATTCAATGCTGCAGAAAAGCGTTTGAAGTTTGAATGTGCACGAGTGAGTGAAATGCTGTTCTTACAAGTATAAAACACGAAGTTGTTTTTTTCTAAGCCGGTCCCCTATTTGTATGCGGGATGGTATATTGGGTTAGAAGATTGAAAACTCTCATCATAGCAATCCTTAAAAAAATGTAATTATTTTAAACCGATATTTTTTGTCGCCGTGACGCGAAAAGTCACTAACTAACAAATTGACAGTTTTGAGATAATGGTGATAACAATTTTAAATATCTATGTATGGGTGATAAGTTTTTTTTCTTTCAAGTGGACTTAAGCGCCATTTTGGAAAGTTTACATCAGAGCAGTTTTTTTACAATAAAATTCATAAGTCTTCAGCGGGTACCTGGTCGGATTTTTTTGAAAGTTTTTTCTAAAAAAGTTTCAAATTTGTGTCGATTGAATCAAGTCTTCTCCAAAATGGTACATATATTTTAAATAACCGAAACGCCACGAATCAAGCGAGTCAGAGCATTGGATGCAGAAAAAAAACGATCAAAACTGCATATTTGACTCATTTTTTACCAATGTGTCGCTTAAGCCCTTTTGCCTTACCAGCGTCGATATGTTGGGATTTTATTCAAAATGGTTTTCAGTACGCAACATTCAGATTTATAATAACTTTCTGAGAAATTTCAAAATCTTTGAATTCGGTAACTATGATCCTCCATGCCTCCGCGGGTGCAATTTGGGTAGGAGCTCGTGTTATGTGTTGTATGATAAATATTTGTAAAATAAATAACACGGCACATTCGGTTATAATAATTTAGTCGGTAAAAAGGGTGCGTAATAAACAATTTCCGAATTGACCGGGTTACTGGATATGCGTCAGAGGTGAAAAGGGATCCAAGATCCAACTCCACTAACAGTTGACCGAGACGTTACGAGAAGAACAAAGGCGCAGAAGAGATATGGCGGTAGCCGGTAGTCGACAACACCTACACCGACTTCTGCCTTGATACAATGCTGATACGGAATTTAAGCAGACAGCCAGTGCGCGCGCATGTAAATAAAATAAAACTCAGATTGTGTAACTCTTTCGCAGATAACGCGGACAATAATGTCGGATTGTTCCTCCTCCGCCATGCACCCCTGGCACAAAGAGAACAATAACAGGCCGCGACGGTTGCTGGAATAAAACATGCCCGGACCCCTTTACAAGCGTGTAATTAGTCCATTATTTACCGCGCGGTGTCACCTTATTTATGTGTTGAGCAAAGCTGTTTCTCGCACAAAACAAATAGATCCTTTTTTTAGGAAACTTGTGTAAGGACTGCTTGCCCTAATCGCTAAGGGCTTGAATTTGTATAACTGTAGCTAGATTGAAATCGACTTTCTTGTTATACGGCGCGAATATAACATTATTACCTGCAAATAGTGCAAATACAATTTATTTTTATTAGGAGAGTTTTAATTAGGGTGGGTACTTGCTTAGGAGATATTTATCTATGGTTAAAAACTTTATATTTATGAAATGTCAATTAGAGAGGGCAAAAGGCACAATCGACATATCTTCAATTTAGGAATATTCGATAAATATTTATTCAAATTTAATAATTGATATATATGTACGTACTGCAACCTTTTTTTTTCAAATATACCTAACTATTATTTTTGTAACAGGGTTCAAAACTTTCCCAAGTGTAAATTGTTACTAATTGAAAATAAATTCATTCAATTTCTAGGGAACTGATCTGATTTCAAATAAATACACTTTGCCCTGTTAAACAGTGATGTATAACCTTTTTGAAGCGTCAATTTTGTAAAATTTCATAATCAGGGACGCCTGAGGAAGACATGACATAATCAAGTGAATCAAATACTTGAGTCGGCCCATGTCAAGAGTCAGAATAACAGAAGAGTATGTATGAGACGATGTACAAATGTGAATGAAGTAGCGTTGTGACCACTTTGAAAGAACTACTTCTTTTGGCAACAGTTCCTACTTCATTCATTGTTCATTGAACAAATACTTCAATTGAAGTCGGTAGTTCATTTTAGCGTTCATTCATTTCATTAACTTCATTTCATTGAACAAATATTTTAATTGAAGTTGGTAGTTCATTTTAGCCTTCATTCATTTCATTGAAAAAAATAGTTCAATTGTAGTCGGCGTTCGTTCATTTCATTGAAGAACTACTTCAATTTGGCAAGGAACCGGTTCCAGTTTTTTTTCACTTTGAAATCTCTACCGACTAGCATGTGCTTTTTCGGCGAGGAATCGGTCCCAAAAAGAACTGAACAAATAAGCCCATAAATTCACATCTCTTTTTTGCGAGTTCGACTTCAATTGAAGTGTTCACTTCGAAGAGTTCATTCTAAAGAACTAACAATTCGTGAAGCATTCACAAAACATTGAAGTTTTTCCCAACGCTAAAATGAAGTAAGGAGTGTATGCCAAGACAGAGTTGTTTGATGGATAGCAGAGGGTGGGGGGTGAAAATCGAAATTCTCAAATTTGTTCAGCATGTCGCAGGTTGTGCATCACTGCTTTATATGCTATATATAGTTAAGAAGCCATGGTTTTCAATATTATCAATCAATCGTAGCACGCACAGAGAAGACGCCGAATGTGAACTTTTTTTAGACTCGAGGTATATGACCATGGTCGATTTGATCATTCGAAAAGAAAAAAAACGTTTTTCTCAAGAAAATGTAGTCGCGGAACCCTTTGGTAGATCGTAAAATGGTGCCCAAGTAAAGGACACGCAAAGAAAACGCCACTAGTGATTTTTTTGTAAGTTCAAGGCCAAAACGATAAATGCGGTCGATTTTTATCATTCTGGAATATCAAAAAAACTTTTGAAAATGCTTGTAATTTTTGGCGACTTATTCAAATCATTGACGGCCTCCATGGTCGAGTGGTAAGACGCTCGACTACGAATCCAAAGGTCGCGAATTCAAACCCGGCGTGCGCCAATAACTTTTATTTAATTAATATGTGTCATGACACATTTAATTCATGTAAAAAAATATAAAAAAGTATATTTACGGCACGTTCCAGAGTGGTAGATACTCGTTGAAACGTTGCTTGAAATGGCTTTAGCTGTGTTTGGTGACCAGATCTGAATAGCCAGGTACTTCCCAACCTTCCTCTTCCTCCAATCTCCTTCCCCTCCCCACTACCTCAGCCTCACAACTAGAAAATGTCTCATTTGTATGGACATACATGTACATACTCACAAAGGAAATTATTTATAGTTAATAATTATTATTGTGAAATAAATTTCGTACCTTCCCCAATTTCGATTCAGTATTTCAATATTAATCCCACAAATATTTCAGTAACTGCTTGATAAATTTTTAAAATAAGATAAAACACGTATTTGTACGTAAAAATTCGACCGGAAAATTGCGGTGCTCTAAAAAAATACCTATGTTATAATGATGTGAAAACTATATAAAGTCTACAGGTTTATGACAATTCAACACCATAATAAAATTTATCATTAAAAAAATATATATTTTAATGGATAAAAAATGAAATGAATGTACATGAACAATAACAATATTTAATGGCTGAGATTGAAGGTTTATTTTTTGGGAAGGCTGGGAAATAATTCCACACTTTCGTTGATTTAAAGTTAAGTAGTAGTATTTTTAAGAGTTTTTTCCCTTCGTTATCTATAATGCTCAATAAGATGAGTAGCGGTATGTACGGTACCTTGGAGAAAGACTATATATGGACAGAGAGCAATTTTTTTTCCCAACCTATACAAATTTGCGATAAATCACTTTCTCCAGGATTTCAAGTTGTGCACCATGAGAGAGAAAGAGACAAGAAAAGTTTTCACAAAATATCACACCGCTTATGGGTATCTAAGCATGTTTTCCGTTTGCCGAGCGACTCCGCCCACTACGTTTTTTTATGCGACATAACTCACCAGTTTTTCAGGTTATATCCTAAATTTTTGTTGATAGCAATACTGTGAAAAAATTGTTATACAAATAAACAAAACATCATGTCGATATGTGGTGTATATAAAGGTGTGTCTGTGAAAACCCTAGCCACGCCTGTTCAGAGTAGTCAGGCAAAAGTCATCAATATTGACTACACTGTCTTGCATAGGTACCTCTCTATGTATATTAATACTCTAGGATACCTACCTACACCTTCACCTCTCTCTTGTTACTGAAGAACGCAGCAATAGAAGGGTTTCTCAAACTTCTCAGAACACTGAATAACAATTTAAAACTAATTGTGACCCGAATAATGATGGTAGTGAAGGGAGAAGAAATACTATTAATTTGTGTTTTTTTTTGTCACTTACTGTTACAAATTGGATTTTTTTATAAATACCTAGCGATTTTTATGTTTCGAAAACATTTCAGAAGCAACTACAAATCTGTTGGCAAATCTCTAGTCTATGGTGTACAGGGACGTGCAGTCTATAGAGACTGTAAAACAGTTGCACTTCACATTACTACCAAAAAGCTAAAAGTCCACTTACTTGCTGGAATTGCTTAAATTGCTCATATTTATATAAAATCAAACAAATAAGATCATATATTTGCGAGACGCGGTGTCTAACCAAAAACGAAGAAACATGAGACCATGGTAAGATTCTGTAGGTCCCAAAGACCGCGATGGGCTGGCCTTGAAGAAAGTGGGAAAATAAACAAGTGGGTGCCCAGCGGAAGTGACCCAGAAGTAGACCAAGGAAGAAGTGGACTGACAGACTTACAAGTGACCATAGCTAGAGGAAGGAGGAGTTTGTGGAGAAAGCCAAATACCAACCCAGGATATAGAGCCTTGATGATAATGACTTAACAATAGTTTGCACCCAGTATTAGGTTACATGTCATCAGATTTTACAATGGAAAATTAGCTTCAAAAGATAGTATAGGTACATCTAAATATTTTTTTTATTTCTTATAACAAACTTACTTAGGAAATACACAGTTCTGATACAGTTATTAAATTATGATGTTCTATCCAAAACGAACTTATTTTCAAAGATTTTTTTGGACTACTGTAAGACTCGGTTGGACTAGTATCCTTTATGACCCCTGAACCTCATACGATTATCCAACTGAAAATAAAAATACAAATCAGAAACAACGTTAAGTTAAAACAATTACTGCAGGGAGCCCGTGGAACAATGACACCTTCAAAAATTTGGGAATGTTGCGAGTATGAAATGGGGGAAGAAAGAAGGCGGTAGTTGTAAAGTAGCAGGCTATAAAAATAGCTAAAGCCATTTCAAACAACATTTCGATTTTTAATGGTAGTCTCCCATAAGGACTATTCCTAGAGAGTCTTCAGCAACTGTTTATTATTTTTATTTTATATGTGACTGAATTTTGTTACACTTTCAATAAATAAATATTTTCTTGAGGAATAATAAAACATGTGAAAGAAAGCCTTAATCCCAGCACAGCAATTCACATTGCAATGCACCGTAAGAGCACAACTTTTCAGGACTGCTAATTTAATTGAGTACTAAGTTAAGGTAGGTACTTCAATTCAATACTATATTTTTTGTAAAAACACACAAGATCTGTCGGAATAGGCTAAGGGGGGAGAGTCTTGGATTAAAGGTAGAAGATAGAATGAAAGACAAGTTCTGGCAACTCAATCACAAAATGAACAAATCTAAAAAATAATCCCCTTCGCTCGCAAATAGGATTTTAGTAAAAACATATTTAATGTCATAATATTGTTGATTAACTTACAATAGATCTTTTGCATTCAAAGAATGTATTCCTCAAACTTTGGCAATGTGATGGGACAGAGCCATCAGTTACTTTCAGGCATTCGCGGGGAGTTTTTTTTTGCTGAAAAACAACAAAAGTTAACATGTACATGAAATATAATAACATGATAAAACCATTAATATGGAAACTAAAACTGTAATGGAAAATAATGAAAACTGCTAGAGAGATTAATGGTCTTCTCTGAAAAATATTAATTAAGAGACATTTTGAAGAAAAAATCACAAATTTTCAGTGGCGGCTCGTTACCTAGAGTGTGTTGGAGTGCTAAGTTTGAAAAAAAAAACACCAATATCGTTGTATTTTTAAATCTCAACATTATAAAAGTCACGAGCAACCACTGCAAATTTTGATTACTAATGCTAAATCCAGAGGTAAGTATTCTCACTAACAATGAAAGGTTCATTATTTTTTATTCATTTTATACTAAATAATATAGATAAAAACCACGAAATATAACAGTTATAAAATACAAATTAGCAACTGCGTGATGATATTGAAATATTATCAGTTTGTTATGCTGTGCCATTCACACAACGTGCAGATTTTAGCATATGAAATGTTGGCCTAAAAGAAACAGATAATAATAGGTAATAACCACACAGTAACAATTTGTATTCTTACCAACTTGCAGCAATCGGATTCCAGCAGGCACATCTTGAGATCTGCCCTGACCCCAGCACAAATACTCTTGTCAGACAGAGTCTCGTCGTCTTCGCCATATTTCATCATCTTTACAGATTTACCTTAATAATACTTTATTTTCAACGTAAAGATTACCCAATGTAACCTGTTCAAATCCTGAAATAAAGATAGGTTAGAAATGTTTTTCTTTAAAAAAAAACTATGCACTATGAAGATCGAATTATTGGAAACATATTGAATACCGGGTTTAATAAATATATGTTAATTCAATCAATATTCAAATTAATTCATTAAATAATAAAAATAATGAAAACCTTAAAAATCTTGAGCAACTCGGCGACTTTGTTATGACATCTGATGTGAGTTAACCATAGAAATAAGATTTTATTGCATATTTTGCCCGGAAACGTACCTTATTATGTTGACATTTGACATTTCTAACCTTAAAGTATATCTTCATATCGTTGATCGGCGATTTATTAAGTTATTTAAGGTATTTGTTTGGTATATATCTGTTTTTAATAAAGCAAAAAAGTTTCTCGACAAAATGTTTGTATGACGGGGTCATGCTAATTCAGACGTAATCACCATCTAATATGAAATTCCTAAGGATTCCGGTAGGAAGATTGTGGTCAAAAAATGTAACCAACCAATTTAAATTACAATCTACGTACAATCATGTAAAATGGCAGCAACCTTCCGGTTCGGACACAGGTATATCAATATACAACTGTATAGCCAAGAAAAAAGTTCCTTTAATATTGAATAACAATCTGGCAACATGGTATTCCTGTGGTCCAACCGTTTATGACTCCGCACACATCGGCCATGCTAGCTGCTATGTTAAACTGGATATTATTCAACGAATACTAATAGACTACTTTAATGTAAACCTCATCACATCTATGGGAGTCACAGACATTGATGACAAGATCATCAAACGGAGCCAGGAGTCTGAAAAGTCACCAAAAGATATTGCGATGGAATATGAATTAGAGTTCTGGAAAAACTTATCAGATTTAGGAGTTTCTCCACCAAACATTGTAACGAGAGTTACAGAACATATTCCCACCATAAAAGAATTCATTGGAGAAATTGCCAGGAAAAATCTCACATATTCCGGCCAAGATAAATCTGTTTATTTTGATACTGTAGCTTTTGGGGATTATGGCAAGTTACAAGGCGCTCAGGAAGGAGAAAAGGAGCTGGATTCATTCCATAAAAAGTCTCTTGCAGATTTTGCATTGTGGAAAGCTCATAAACCAGGAGAGCCTTATTGGGAAGCAGACTGGGGCAACGGTAGACCCGGTTGGCATATAGAATGCTCCGCCATGGCAAGCCGGTTGTTTGGTAAAACTGTTGACTTCCATGCTGGAGGAATAGATCTACAATTCCCACACCACGAAAATGAGGAAGCTCAATCCTGTGCCTACCACGGGAGCAAGCAGTGGGTCAACTACTGGCTTCATCCCGGACACCTTCACATCAAAGGGAGATGTTAAAATGTCCAAGTCGTTAAAAAACACAATAAGGGTCAACGATTTACTTAAATCTCACAATGCATCCACATTCCGAATGGCTTGTCTCCTTTCACATTACAGAAACTCAATGGAATACAGCGCAGGCTTGATGAAGAATTCTAAAGCAGTTGTGGCTAAATTAAAATACTTTATCGAGGAATGCTCTACCTATATGAACCATAACAAAGGCTCAGGTGTCATTGATGAAGTCAAATTATTATCAGATCTTCAAAACGCTAAGCTTGCAGTTCATGATGCTCTTAAAGATGACTTTGATACGGCTAAATGTATGGCTAAAATAATACAACTAGCTTCAGAAACTAGCAAAATGTTATTGGCTAAACCTTTGCCAAATTCTACAACCAATGATTTTAAGCCAGTTGTTATTGGATTAGTCGCTAAATATGTTAAGAGTACAATGAATTGTTTTGGAATCAACTTGGAAAAACATCAATTGGAAAATACCAATGTTCCTGATATAATAGATACCCTTGTTAAGTTTCGACATTCGGTAAGAGTCCAGGCGTTGGAAACTAAACAAGTCATTTTGCTGAAGGAATGTGACAATGTTCGTAATACACTGCAGAATTACAATGTGAAAATAAATGATCAAGGTGGTTCACATGCAGCCTCCTGGATTTACACTGAATAATTTTCACAAAGATTATAATCATAATACCAATGTTCCCTATCAATATGTAAATCGATTTACTTAGTTTTCCTGAAAACATAATATAAATGATATTCTAATATACAAAACCACTTGTATGTATTTGAAATCTTACGAATAAGCATTTCAAACTTCATTGTTTATTATTTGAATGTAATATTTTTATTGTTTTTTTTTAAATTTAAAGTAATATTTTATTTGTAAGTAACGTTTTCTACTATAAATACATTTTTATATGTGTACCTAACACAATTGCACTTTTTCTCTGTTTCAATTTTGCATTCCTGATATCCCAACAGTTTTTGAAAAGATAATATAAAAAAGTTGTTTAGATCAAACACTTTTTTTTTTAATATCAAATGATTTTTAATAAAGGTTTGATACAAATATATTCATGTAAGTAAGAAAATGTATTGAATTAGATTTATCCAAATTAAATAATGTTCCAAATACTATTTCTACATTAAAAAATAACAAATATCCATTATAAAAATAGGTATACAAAAATATTTTGTTTCCACAAAGGTTTCAACTAGTGATGTAGGTAATTAAAAACTCCGAAATAATCGAAATATTTCCAAATATTTTTTAATCGATTAGGTCGAATATTTTAAATCCATTTGTGGTCGGAATAATCGAATCTTTTAATAAATGAACCTAAGAGGAGAGAGAGCTTATTATTTTTACCTAACCTATACAAATTGGGAGTAAATCACTTTCTCCGGGTTTTTACGTTGTACACCATGTGAAAGAAAGAGACAGCAAAATTTCCCAAATTATCACACCGCTTTAAAGTATTGTAAGGTTGTTCTTCGTGTCTCCGTTGACTCCGCCCACACGTTTTAATATGAGACATAAATGGACATAACTCAACGGTTTTTTAGGTTATATGCTGTATTTTTGTTTACAATAATACTGTGAAAAAGTGATTATGCGAATAAATAAAACATTGTGTCGACATGTGCTATGAATGGATGTATAAATACCCTAGCCCTAGTCCTAGACACACACAGGTCTAGCCGAGTCCGGCAAAACTCATCAAAACTGACAACAGCAGCGCTCTCTCTTGTATATTATTGCTCTGAGAAATGAACGATGTTTCAAATAGATCTTCACCGCAATTTTTTTTGTAAGATCTCAAAAATAATAGATACCTCAAATATTTTGAATTTTCAAAAAAACTTAACACGTTGTGGCCTAACATAATAATAATAATAAGGTTTTATTACAGAAGGTAAGCAGGAGTAGTGCAATTTAATACCTTCCACAATAAATCATAGTAATAATAATAATAAAATAAAAAATCGTAATACACACAATAATAATAATAAAGAAAAATAAACACAATTTCATAATTTATAATATTTAAGTAATAATATTTTTTGTTTTGAATCATTTATCACTTTACATAATATAGATATGTCAGCTAGTTTCGATTGGAGTTAACCTTCTTCAAGACAATTTATTATAAACCTATTATTAGGTTGTATAATATTGTCCCGAAGACATTTATATAATTTATAATGATAAAGTGGTTTAAAATATTTTGATTGACATGGTGAACCATAAAATCATTAAAATAATTGCGATTCAGCAAGGAAAAGCGACTGGCGTAAATTGAATTATTTCATACACAAAATGATAACTTAAAAAAAAAGAAAGGATGTTCTATTATTTAAATATAAAGCCTACTAAACTAATTGAAAATGTAATTCAGTGTTGCAAATTTCCACTTCATGCCCCGGAAAAGAAAAAATACATATTTGGCGAAAATAATGTCGATACTGGCAGCACAAATGTATTTTCGTCTTTTTCTCACTTTGACGTGTGCGAGTTTGTTGTTACTGCTTTGCAGATTTCTTGTGTTATGGACAACGTGTCTGTGAGGTGCCAAGGATTGAATATTATAAACTTTTAACATGTGAGTGATGAGTTGTACGGAAAATGAAAGCGGACCTCTTGTTAAGTATATTCTACCGGCGGTATTCGGCGGGTTGACTCTGCTGTTGGCCAAACGTTGGGCCAATATCCAGGCGCCTCACATATCGACAACCGCAGTGTCGAGGCGGCGTCGAATCGTGAAAGACCCTCTCGTCAAACGACCTATAACTCTAAACAGTACCAAAGTTATGACACAAACTTCCAACTCCAAAAGGGTGGAATCAGCTATAAGAAAGGTAAGATAAACAACTTGAAATTCCTTTTTTGTCTACAGTGAATATAGCCGATAGTCAAATGACGCAGTTGGTAGCCATAATAAACAAAGTCACGTTGATTTAATTATTTGACTTTGACACTAATTATTCACTTGTTTGTAGACTTCTACGCCATATTTAGCTCCAGAGGAAGATTCATTGGTTATTATGCCCCCGGGTAACCGCCGTTTGCAGCGAAATACCCGTGTGTCTCCGCCCGCGCCCCCGGCGGCTCCAGTTCCTAGCAGTGGCGAATATGTGAAGTGTAACTACAGCCCCAACACGGGGGCCAGTTTGTCCACACTGGGGTATGAACTTCCGTTCACCCTGAGGCACATCCCGTTCCCCAACATCCCGTACGATGGGGACCTACTGTTTGAGTCTATGATGTTTGTGTTTACGGCGCTGGCGGCTGGGAGTCAGTTCTTGAACTTGTACAGAACAGTGTGGTGGTTACCACACTCATACACTAGTCAGACTATGGTGAGTTTACTATTATTTCAAATACATTGAACATTCTTACAGTTACTACCTTCCTAAAGTAAAAACACATTACAATATCACCCAAATATATAATAATAAGAGTGTATAGAATGGATTGTCTTATATCAAGTCATTCCATAATACAATACTTATAAAGACTATATAAACAACCATTTCTATGAGATATTTTTTTGCAATGGTAAAGAAATGATAGGAATATTATTTTTACTTTAGTAAATACTTGTGGCAATAATCATAATCTTTTGCTATCGAGTTATATTTGTGGGAGATAAAAGTTTCATTCAACCTTATACATACATCTGTTATATTATTTAGAGTTAATATTGATAAAATGACTTGCAAAAAGTAATCATAATAAATATTATTACATTATGTATGTTTCTTTTAATAAATTAATAGCAACTCTAACCTCAATCTTGCAGAACTTCTACCTGATAGACCGGCACCTGGTGCTGTTCATTCTGGTGGTGCTGGGGCGACGGTTACTCTTCTGTCTCATCAAGGCAGGCGCCACAGCCGTCACCCCCGCAAAATTTCTACCTCTCATCATACAAATACTGAGGTATAACAAATACCAAACAATTTACTTAGTATCATGGTTGTAAATATATTGTAGCAAAAAACTACAGTGGAATTCGAGGAGTTGGCTTATGATTTCTTCTATTTAAAGTTTGACTTAATTTGAGCGTAATTCAAGTTGCAGCAGTCGACATACACTTTGTAAAACTCAAAAGTTGATATTTGGTATTCTAGAATATCAATTTTTTTTAAATAGTTCTATCTATTGTTTGTCATTGAATGTTTTCCAGGTTCATAGTGTTTGGAATAGTAGTGGGTGCTTTGGGATGGTGCACCTACCACTTGATACAAACCCACCCCATACTGAGTATCTTCTACCTGTGTTATCCGTGAGTAATAATAATAAAATAACAGTGAACTTATATAGCGCAGTTTTGTGATATTTCCCCTCAAGTGCGCTTCAGAGAGTACCTATAAACAAGCCACAGTATTTCAATACAGTCCTTAGAATTCACTATAATTTAAAAATTTGTTTGTATAACTGAAGCGCTTAAGCAAAAATTTCATTACTTCAGTGGACCAGTCCAACTGAACAATTATCATTGTTGTTTTAGTCTTTTGTACTCTTTGTCTTCAACAATTTCCAAACTCATTAAAATTGCTAAAACTAAAGTATAAGAAATAACCCTTTTAAAACCCAATCATAATAATATACTTATACACATTGGTTTCTATGTATTCAGTATTATTATTGAGTTTGGGGCTACAAATTTTTGATTAAACTGCAATTTAATTATAACCGCAACCGGCTTAACTTAATCCTCGATCAGCTAAGTAACACGATTCTAATTGTAATCAACTGGTCAAATTAATCCTAACTGCAATCAACTAGATAACTCATTCCTTGCCGCAAACAACTAGATAACTTACTCCTAACTGCAATCAACTAGGTAACTTAATTCCCAGTGCCAGCGTGTACCTGCTGCTGTTTGGCTGTCGATTGTCCCCCCTGCTGCAGGTGGGCGCGGGGGGAGTGACGACCCCGCACTGCTGCACCGCCACCGCCCCGGCCGTACGTTTCGAAGTGGGCGAGCTGAAAGCGGACTTCAACGCCCGCCTCAAGCAGGTCATCTTCAGCTCCGTGGTGGGGGCGTACTACTCAAGCTACGTGCCGTGGTGCTTTGCACAGGTATAAATTAATTTTTAGCACCAACGTAGTATCAAGTATGTGCATAGTGCTTCTTTGTGATGTATGAAACAAAGTTATGTAGACTGGCGCATGCACCCACGACCACGACAGATTGGCAAGGGATTCGACCGGGTGTGTTGTGGATAGAAGTAGTCTTGATTTTTTTCCTTTCATGATCAAGTACTAAAACAAAGTGTATTATCACACTTCACATTCTTAAAATTAGTTTATTTTATAATACTTGAATAATTTAAATAGCGCCATTTTTGTTAATTATGGTATTAGGTCGTGCTTATCAGCATTTGAAGATTTTAAAAACTCAATTAATAAAATGTTAAATAATTCAATGACTTCTGTATAAACTATTCTGTATAAACTAGTGTATCTTCCAAAATCAAACCTTTTTCTGAGATGTTAAATCAGTTACGGAAAATCATTGAAGAGAACACAAAGGTTTATTAGAACAATTTCTTACAATAGAAATGATTATTTATGTTAATTATTTCTAATTTTGAAACTGTTAATTCGTGGTGGAATTCCATTTTAATGATTTAATAAAACAAATTTGTAACTTTATTCCACTTTTATTATTTTGACTGGACCGGTTTCAGCCTATGACGGCCATCTTCAGACTAGTACAAATGTTTGTTAACCTACGGCTTATATACTATTTTTGGGGATGTTAGGGGTAGTAAACAATGATTTTACTTTAATTATGGTCATCAGTATTGTTGCATGATTTTAATAGTTACAGGGTAAAAGTTACTTTTAATTTATTGGTATTACTATTTTATATATCTATCTGGAATATTTATTTATTTTATTTGATATTTAAGATGAGTTACAGTTGCATTTCTATAAATATGAATTGACAATGTATTTATATAATGAAAGGTTGGTGAATACTGATTGTTAATGAGTTTACTTTAGGTTTTCCCATCTCAATTGTGATGTCAGGTGTACAACATAATTTTCTAATTATTGGGTTACTCCCAGCATTATGGTATATTAGTTTTACGATTCTATTCATTATGCACTGTTAGAGTAGATTACTTCTATTATTATAATTTCTCGGTATCAAGGAATTTTTGAGTGCTATGCAATTCGCGATACCGGGGGGATAATGCTGTACATTTCAATTCATAATAATAGAAATGCAACTGTTAATGGGAAAAAAAAATTGGCATTATATATAATCGTATTCACCAAATTAAAAGTAACTTTGTCCCTGTATTCAACTAAAAATCTTAAATATCCAATATAAAAAAGTAAAATATTCCAGAACTAAAGCCAAAATACCAATTGTAAAAGCCAAAATTTGTAAAATCTGAAGAGGCCAAAATCGTGTAGGCTGAATCATTTATGTTAATGTTTGAAAGAAACGAAATTGTGAGTTGGAAATAGTTATGTTGAAGTACACACTTGTAGCAGGACTTTCTGTAAAAAAAATGTATTGCCAGAATATTTTGTTGGTTAGTTTTCTGGGATTAGTTTTATAGTATTAATTGAAACATTTTACCACACTTATATAGTATTATTTACCGTATTGATTATTCTATTATTATAGTATTGATTAGTCTATTATTATAGTATTGATTGAAGTGTTTAAATAAATATATATTTTAGTTGTTATGGCATACGTATGAGCTTTCAAATTAATTCATTAATACAAGGGATAGATTTTTTTCCTTCAAGATGAACTCTATTATTGATATATATTTTTTTATAGGGTTAAAATTGATATCCTTATGTAAGAAAACATACATATTATTAGTAAATTGTTTAAAATATCATTTTCAACTGATAGAGGAATGAAAATTAATAGTCGTTGAAGTCAATAATTGAATATCTACATAAATTAAAAATGACAAACTTTTGCAGCCGTTCCTGTATTTTGACGTTTACCGGGTAATAAGGCACCTGGCTCTGGTCTGGCTGGGCCTGTTCACCCAACACGCCACCCACTGCCTCTCTGCGAGGTACTGCGATCACCTCCACAGGGCGGCACTTCACCTGGGGAGGTAACTATCACAAATTAATTACATTGTTGAAAGTTTTCAGTACACAAAAATTTTGATAGCATTCAACGTCCTCGACTCACAACCTTGGAATGGTCTACCATTTAGTCTGAGGTTAAAAACTGGCTTTGAAAACATTAAGAGTCATCAATGTAAAGAGCGCCCTTGACCAATTACCATTATTAAATACAGTTTCCAACTTACATTTTCCTTTGTCTAGGTGGGTGCGAGGTGGTCCTGCGGGTGCTGCGTCCATCCAGTCTCCCGGGGCCCCGGGAGACAGGCCGGGTAGCGGGGGCCCGGCGTGGTGCCAGGGCACGCTGTGGACCGCGGGGGCGTCGGTGCATCATGGTCGCTCCCTGTTTACGGCAAGAGGCTGTATGACGGCTGCCGAACCGGGAAATGAGATGCACGTCAGGTTCTATGTGAGTATATCTAATATCAGAATGCTAATGCGCTTTACAAAGCTAGAAAATAACTTCATATGTATAGTTAAATTGCTTATATTAAAATAAGCTTTATAAAATTGGCTGCTGTGGGCATAATCTGTTAGCTGCAAATAGTGGAGATGGGGATCATTTTTAATCTCTGCATTTCCCCATTACTTTCTGCATTGATTTATTTGAAAGATAACACTTTGGGCACTGTCAATTGTAAAAATGCAAGAATATCTAGTTACTGTGAAACTATCTTGTAAAGTTTTTCAAGGGATCAGAATAAAAAACCTTTCTATGAGTTAAATTAGGCATTTTTCTTTTATTTTCAAGGAACTGAAAAATGAAAACTTCTTAAGCGTAAGAACTTCCTACGTGGAATATTTTTTGTCCGATATCTAGCAAAAACATCATGGCCATATGTGCTATACTTGGTTGCTTCAATCGAAGTACAAAAGGACCAAAAACAAACAGTTTTCACACGTATGTACCATAAAAATCGTCTTTTTTAGTTAGATCTCAAATATTTAACATTCTAACCTACAAAACAACTAGTAACTTACACCAATATGTAATTAATCTTTTGGACTATTCGTTCCAATATAATAAACTTCCGTTTGAAATGAGTTTTAGTGGATTCGTAATATTTTTAACTTAGAGATATTTACTAGCTGTCACATAAGAAACCATTACAGTGGGGAATACCCATATTGTACGGCTTCTGAAAGTATCCCGGTCTCTTTCTTTCTCATGATACTAACGCTAAATTGTTGGCAAACAGATAAAGACAGAATAGTGTTTATCTCTTAGTTATATTTATAATTTCGGTTACGTCCTCAGATTCAGGGCTATGCCAAAATTGGAATATTATTATTTATTTAATTATTTTTAGATTTCCAAAGGATGAAAAAAGACGAAAAATCTAATTTATTTTTCTTTTGATTTAACAAATATGTTAATATGAATTCATACGTTTCATCTGGATTTTTATACCCTTAGCTTCTAGTTAATTGTTTTTTTTTAAATCTATTGATGTGCACATGCACTATTCTGAACCTGTTCTCTGATGATTTATGATAACGATATGCATCTAGATAGTTTTAATTTTGTATACATATTATATATTATTTTCTCCTTGTTAGTTAGAATTATTAGCTTAATTAATTAAGTATGAAGCGCACTTGACGTGAAATATCACAAAACTGTGCTATATAAGTTCACTGTTATTATTATCTGCATTCGAAATTTCCTTACAAAATAACGCGGGACGGAAAACATCCCTACAATACTTAAAAGCGGTGTCATGTTTTGTGAATTTTTTGTGTCTCTTTTCTCTCTCATGGTGTACGACGTAAAAACGCAGAGAAAGTGATTTATCGCAAATTTATATAGGTAAAAAAAATTGATCTCTCCATATATTCTTACTCCAAGGTTAAGAAAATGATTTAACATCTGTTATCACCGTACATTTTTTTTATTTTACTTTTGTTTGTAAACTATTTTGTTGATGGAGACTGAAGTTCATTTTATAATATGTATTATAAAATGTTCTGTACTAATAATTTAATTCGTTTATATTTTTATCTATAAATAAGATTTTAATAATCTTATTGATTAATGTATATTTGAATAAACAAAAAAATATACAACATTCATTCTTTTTAATGATTTACAACTACCTACTCACAACAAAATACCTAATTTACTTAATTTGTGACAACCCTGTTAGTGATTTTACTCCGAGTTTAGGCCACACCCTTTGGTCATTGCTTGGTCAAAAAGTGCGGACAAAATTTCGCAAAGTTAGGTCTCTTGATATTGTTACTCTAAGATTTACTCTGATAAAATTACCGAAAAGCAGTTGAAGGTTATGCTTCAACACCACCGAACTAAATCAAAATTCGTAAGAGACCGCAAAAAATAAACTTATAATACTTGACTAATTTATATAGCGCCATTTTTGTGAAATATCACCTCTAGGGCGCTTAAATTCTTGACTTCTTATGTGGGATAAATTAAGCCATTTTTCCATTTCAAGTCTTTAAGGGGCCGATAAAAAAAAACCCTGTGTGAAGTGGATTTAACTGTATGTATTTACAGATGTTGCGGAATGTGATTGTATTTACAAAACTACCGCTCTCCCATTAGCAAAAACTAACCTGCATGTTTTTGTTTCCAGTCGTTATTCCACAACCCCTCCACAATCCTGTGCGTGCTGCTCTGCCTGCAAATCTCCCTGGTCCTGCTCCAGCTCTTCCTCCTCTTCAACACCACCGAGTGGCACCACGTCCTCTCCCTGGCACTGCTTCTCTTCTCCAACTACTACACCCTCTTCAAGCTTGTGCGGGACTACCTGGTCACCTGGAAAGTCTACCAGGCTGAGTTCACCATACAGGACAAGGCTTCCCTACCCGTCAGCTAGTCGGGAGATAGATGCTAGAGATTGTTAATCGGCCGATTGCTTACTGGTGACCTAGAAGGTGTATCAGGACAAGGCTTCTCCGCCCGTCAGCTAGTCGGGAGATACTTGCTAGACAAGAGATTCTTAATTGGCTAATTGCTTATCGGGAGATTGCTGAGTGGGAGATTACCAATCACTGTGAATCATGCACTAATCACTAAGTTATTTTAAGGTGTAATATATTATCATTTCTCATTATCGTGGCATTTACTTTATAGGAATTAAATTGAAAACTTTTTTACAATTGTTGACTTTTATTTCGATTAGTGGAACCCTGTTACAGTGCTTTTTTATGCGCCCAGCGCCTATATTATATCAAATGAAAAAACCATACAATCTATGGACGTCAATCGGACCCGTAACTTCCCGACCCGACGGGCGTAGCGAATGAAAATAAGCACCTTTCGTTTTATACTTGATACGAGTTGGTACCTACTTTTTGTTCACAGGGGTGTGAATAGGAGACAAAATTATGTAGAAACAAGCAGTGCAAATGTGAGAGCAATTGGTGCAAACCCATTTTAACGAAAGAATGAGAAATAATATTTTATTTGAAAAATTGGTACAGTTGAAAAGAGCTTCAATGTCAATAAGTAGACGTTCAACATAATGAAACCTTTTAATTTATTTTAGAATTGAATTTAAAATTTACCTAGTAGTCAAATTTACAGTGGAAGACATAATAAGTTAACAAGAAAAAAAAATACCTTGAAGGATCCTGATCGTCTCCCTGTTTACCAGACTTCTGTGCCCCTCCCAAGTTCTTCAAAGAATCTTTTTCTCAAAAATGTTAAGTCCGTTATTCTTCGTGAGAATTCTATTCTCTCGAGTGATGACCCATTCTTTTGATTTCCAGGTTTTTTCTGTTTCATGGCAAGTATTTAAAGATAAGTAAATTCATTCACTGCTTTAAATTTAGGAAGTTAGCGAAATGAGGATTTGCTTTATTAAAAAAAGTTTTATATTATAATGTACTCTATTTACAATAAAAATGCAGTTTCTTCCACTCTAATAATAACGTCATTAAAAATAAGTACATAACTACGAATTTGAATAACATTCAATCGACAAGTTTTTGAAGAAACTGCCATAATTTATTCTTTGGACTGTGAGTGCTATGAAAGTTTACATATCCTTATTCAATATCTATAAAATAGTATGGCATTGAAGCATTGAGATTATTTTATTTATTTAGCTACAATATAAATCATTTCAAGGATACTTATTAGTTTTATGTCTACCAAGACCGAAGCATATTTTTTGTTTTATTTATTTATCTTAAGTTAGATCACATCATTGTGTGTTCTAATATAAAAGATTTAATATATATACAGACATGATTTTTTTTTTAAACATATTTTTCTGATGACATTTTATAAACTTTAAATTGTAAAAATATATATTTATATATATATCGGGTAGCAACAAAATGAACATACAATATACCAAAATTAATGGTTATGGAAAACAATTTTTCTCAATTCTTTTTTAAATTGACGAATATTGTCTATTGCAGTGATTTCTGATGAAATTTTATTATATGTTTAAATACGATGTTGTAAAAAGCTGATCAGAGTTTCCATGTCAATAAGCAAGCAGCCAACATAATGATTTAAGAACCTGAACCATATAAATTGAATAAATTCACATTGAATATAGATAGCACCCTGCCTACTTAGCCGCAATCACAAAAAACAGCAGTTGGTAATTTAAAAAACCACAATAATCCAATCATAGCTACCATTACCT
This sequence comes from Drusus annulatus, assembly GCA_022651775.1. NCBI lineage: Eukaryota > Metazoa > Arthropoda > Insecta > Trichoptera > Limnephilidae > Drusus > Drusus annulatus. The sequence goes on along the minus strand of JAGWCC010000237.1, from coordinate 98,990 downwards.
AAGTTTTGCAGAATTCCCAGACTTACAATGGTAGACAAGAAGCTAATAAGTACCATTTCAAGCTGTAATTTATTCCTAGTACACAATAAAATTGTTTCATCTAGTCAGTATAAAATGTAAAATAAATCAGTACATTTTATAAAATATGAACATAGTAACACAAATCACAATAATTTGGAAAATTTGATAAAAACTTACTTTACAATAAGATTTTGACATTAAAACATAAAATAATTTTCTATTTATTCATAAAATTTACAATTAGTATTTATTATGTTTTTAGTTGACTGACGATTTTGCTTAGAAGTAAAAATTCAATTGATACGCCGCAATAATAATTCGGTGAGATAAATCTCCACACACTATGACTAGAGTCTGTCTATTTCTGTTCAATAAACTATTAATCCAATTGGTTTATGATAAATGCTAACATCACTATACACATTAATTCAGTGTAACTAACATTAAATTATTGTGCACAGTATCATATTTTGTCCGTATTTCACACGGATGTTTAATTATTCTATATTCGCGCAACTATTCATTTCTGGTGGAATTCCATTATGACAATAAGATATAAAACACTATAACTTCATTACAAATTCATTTCACGTAAGTCATTGGTAATTTTCCTGGAGAGACAAATAACTACCAATAATTTTACGCATTTGGAATGCTGTAGAGATTCTGTTGACAATAATATTGTTGTTGGACAATTCCAAAACTTTGTTTTTTTTTCCACTATGACTTTCAATGACATATAATCTTGTTGGAATCTAAAATATTGATAAATAGTGGTGTCAAAACGATGAAACCTTATTTCATTCATTAATTTAAGCAAAAATATTTCCAAAATTTGGAACAAGAATAGTTGATGATGTGACAGAGATGTTATAAATATCCTTGCTTATGGTAGAGATGTACAATTCTGTAGATGCCCGTAGCAAGGTAAAACTGGAGAAAAGTGAAGGTAGAGTTTTATGCATAGTGTTTTTTATCACATTATTTATCATTGATATCCGAACATTAATTCTTGATATATATATCCAGCAAAATCCGCTAGCCAAGATTAACATTGCTTTTTTTTATTTTTTCGAACCATGGTTCTGCACTAAAACCATTCGGAATATTTGAATTCAGCCTGACTGGAAAGAACTAAGATATTGAAATCTTTTCGCTAGTTCTGTGCTGCAGTGCCACAAAGTACCTTTACAGCTGCCGAAAGATATCCCGACCTCTGGTCCCTTATATGGTGGTATTTATTAAAAAATTGACACTTTGACTCTCACTTTCTCTACAAATGTGATAGGTAAAGTGCCAGCTGTTTATTCTGGAGACTTCGTCTTTCTGCACTTGACCACACAATGTAGTTTACCACACTCTACAAACACATGAACGGGGCAGTACAAAGGCATGCACTCGCTTCTGCAGGTGGCGTAAGACTGGTTAAAGGCAGTCTAAAAGAAGTCAAATATTTCCATGCAATGACATTATATTAGGTTTTGTGCTAATCTTGGTCTATTGTGCTAATTGACTAAACCCTTCCATGGTATATTAAGTACAAAACCACATGTTGGTGATCAATCCATTCAGGAATGCCCCTTTCACTGAGCTCTATTGTTACCATCTTTCTGTTACATGCAGCGTTTTTGAGAAAGAGGAATAAGTTATAACAGAGTCATCAGCGGTATCCCTTCATGCAAGAATTCAGTGTGACCATTGGGAAAAATTCATCTACTATCTCTTTATCTATAAACTGCCTATGTCGTTGAACCACTTTAGTTTCTGGGGGAAGTTGTCTCGGAAAAGTACAGGATCAGCCCTGAACTCCACAGTCTTCAGAGCCATTCGGCCGTAGATCTTGGCCAGGCGGTCCACGCAGGCGGATCTCTCAGTCATGTGGCCAATATCTGCTGATAGCATCTCTGTGTTGGTGCATTCTGGGCATTTGAACTTCTTTCGTGGGGCAACCTGCAAATATTATCAAATTATACAATTAATATTCATTAATGAAACAATATTAATAATTTTCAAACAACATCAATTAGAAAAACACACAGAGAAGAAAAAAATTAAAAAGATAAAGGTGCGACCGAGAATCGAAATCACCTATTTGCAAATGGGTGCATTAACCAATTCCGCTTTCGAGCTGCTTTTCTTTTGTGAGGTTTTTATCATACACAATTTCTTTTAAAATCATAAATACAGCCTTAACTTTTTTGATACTCTATATTTATCTTTATTTTTGTAAGCAAGATTCAAGCCCGAACTAAATTACAAACTTAGACAGAGTCAGCAAAAACTTCCCATTTTATTTTTGTACAATCTTGACTATTTTACAGTCTACAAAAAATATTTTAATTTAATTTTGCACTCTAATTTTTTTTATTTTCTGTACGTATTTCATAAAATTTTTTTTTTTAATATTGTTAATATAATAATAAACCTTTATACAGGTAATAAAAAAATCTACAGCCATATAAAGATATAAAAAATATACATACCTTAATTGGAGGTTTGTTAGTAAGGTTGGCCACCAGGAAATTCATGGCAATATCCTCGCAGTTCATGTTGTCGTCCACCCACTGCCTGATGTCTCCGGGCATGCCAACTGTGTAGTACCAAGACCACAGTTTGTGGTGGAAAGCTGCCCCTGTTAATACCTGGAGGAAATTATAGTCATGAAGATTTTTTCAAATGGAACGATTATTAAATTTTTATCAAGTGGTTTACAGTCGACGGGTAGAAAAAAATAAAACTTTTGGTTTCAAATGGTTGAGTCACTAAGAATTGGCAAAACTGTCATTAGTGGGAGGCCTACATCTAAAACTGGACACCAGAACACAAAGGTTTATGTTTGGATAGACAATAATAATAAATAACAATCTGATGGGTACCACTCCAAATGATTACATATATGTAATTACCATAGATATTTGATTTGTCCATTCGCTGTGATATTTCCATGTTTCTGTATCATTATCCCAGAGGTGCACTCGGGAGGGGAAGCCCACAATCCTATCAGGGAATTCTCGCCATACTTCAAAGCTGCAATGAGAGTTTTTCAACCATTAGTTAAAATCAATTATTGATGATCAATAAAACGATGAAGATAATAGAACTTTCGCGTGATTGCTCCCGCAGCCTATCTGTAGCGGTCTACAAATTTGACTAGCATATTGCCCCAGTGCAAAAATATATATTTATGGAATTTATTTATTTATTAATTAATTTTTATATATGGGTTATGTTAAAACATAGTTTGATACACTTATGCTATAATATAAATGTCCTATGCAGGATCCCTTTATTGATTTTTAGAAAAAGTATTCAAATGAGATAATTACCCAAACTCCAGTTCATCCGGAGTCAGCATGATGATATCATCGTCTATAGTCAGGAGACATTCTGTCTCAATTTCTTCATAAGGATAGAATCTGTTGGACAATTTGTTTTCCTTGGTCTGTATTACTTTCAGAGGTTTTGTTATGGCTGGCCATTGGGAGGCTGTAACAAAAATAATTATTTTATTCCAATGATTTTGAACAGAAAAGACAGGAAAAAATTCAGGTTTGAATACAGATTCAGTAATACCCGTACAAGTTCCCACACAAAAAGTTGGTTTTTTCGGTTAATTGAAATAATAAAATAGTCAAATTTTGAATCCATATCATCCATGCAATCGCAATATGTCGTAAGCGTAAGCCATCAAAAATGCAGAAATTGTGTTATTATATTATTTCACTGTATCGGTGGTAACACGTCGTCTTGAAAAATGTCTCAATCGGAAAAAATCATTATACTTTACTTGGGTATAAATAAGCTTTCCCTAAGTTTTTCATTCTAACCCCTTGGAAAACTTTTTGAGAGTGTTTCACTGTAGAGAAAATATTTATTTACCCCTAAAAAAAGGTAAATACTAAAAAAATATGCCAAAACTTCAAGTAAAATATGTATAAGATATTAATTTTTAAAAATTATAACAAGGGAATTAGGGATTTGGATGGTTGTTTCATCTCTTTATGGAATACCATAATATTTTATGTATACATACATATATTGAAGAGATATGGTTCTAAGAGGAATCGTTATGCTTTTATCAAATTACGTCATGATAATGAAGTAAATATATAATTTACCCGGTGGTGGTGCCTTCTTCTGATTATTCCAGATAACCAGAACCTTCTGCAGGCTCGGGGTCTTCACCAGCTTGTTGATGAGAGTGAAGAGGCTTTCCACGCGGTCATATGTCAGGATGACGGCCGTGAAGCCGGGGGCCTTCGGAGCCGTCACGGGCAGGAACAGGGGATTGGACGCCGCATTCTGAAGATAACAAAGAATATTCCAAATAAAATAAGCACATTTAAAAATGTTGTTCTTTGTGAATGTTTATTAAGACTAATTTATTTAAATCAAATGGTGTATTATTTTTGTGAAAGCTTATATTAATGATAAATAAATCACTAATTTATTTGTTTATAAAACTCTTTGAAAATGATATGTGGGACCATCTCACCACCAAGTCTCTATCTTTTAACGTGCATTACCACGATCATTAATTGTATAATATTTTTTGTTTACTATGTGACAACAGTTAAAATATGTACGTAATGGTTATGGTGACATGCGTTAAAAGACAAAGACTTGGGCGCCAGATAATTATTCAGTATGTGCATATTCGTCAATAATGCTAAATTGGAAAGATTAACCTAAAGTAACATTTTGAGTTCTAATGATGAAAATACTGAAGAGAAAATGACAGAATGATGGAATATTAATATCTATAAATAAAACACATAAACTTTGTTTATAACCACTTTATTATTTAATATTACGTCTACCGGTTTCGGAAGTACCCTTCCGTCATCAGGACAATATTAAAATTGATTATAAACAAAGTTTATGTGTTTTATTTATAAATATGGCAAGCCACAAAGTAAATGCTTTTTACGAATATGGAATAATGATATATTTACTAATAATTTATATATATCATCATAACTTACCGGATTAGGTGCCATATTCCAGTGCTCATAACTCTTGGCCATCAATGGGAAAACCCGATCATTCATAATATCTAAGACAGTCATAGTCATCTGTTCAATTGATGAAAAATATCTATCAAACAGCCACTTGGCCTGGGCGGTCATTTCTTCCCTGCGTTCCTTTGAAACTGCGGTCAAGACGGTAACCAGGGTGTTCAAATTATCTTCTGGAATGAAGATGGCAACCCTGTGCCAGTCTATAACAGATTTGAAAGGCATTACTATAGAGTCAATGACAATTACAGGAATACATCCAACAGATAAAGCTTCCAGTAAAGAAGGCTGGGCTAATCGTACACCTCGTCCAATTACACAGAAATGAGCGTGCTTCAAAACTTCAGGATAGCTGAACAAGTTTCCGGTCTTGTACTGACACCGAATTGTGTGGTTTGTTGGTTCATCTTCCTCGTGGCAAGATTGGAGTAAAAGCAGTTCATCATTTGCGTCTGCCAAGTCTTGCAAGTCAGTGACGAGATCGTGATACAGATTAATCTGAGAGGAGACTATGAGGTGAGTTTTGTCTCTAGGTGAGAGCTCAGTTGATACAGCGTACGGTGTTACGAGGGGAAGGGAGATGTCAAAGCTGGTTCGATATGTCCAGGAGTCGAAGCCGGCTCCAGCGATGAGAGCTTTGCCCGTGTTGATGTCCATCACCGTATGGTAGTCAGGGTCTGCTCCGGGTAACATGTTAAACAACATGTGATTCTCCCCATCTTCCCAACTGAAATATTATTTATAATTAGACTTTCATATTTTGTACAAAAAGAATACAATTCAAAATAGTGAATATTGCTGTGTTAAGTATATTTACAAAGATATTTAAATAATCAGAGAAAATGCCAACTCAGTTAACAGCACAGGAAACGAAAGGAAAGGTTAAAGCTGTAAAGTAGTTAACGATACAACTGTGCCATAGTGGCGTATACAAAGATGAATTTGAAGATTTTATGTTTATGATTACATGTACCTATTTTGTGAAATATTTTTATGCAAGAATATAAGTACATTGTTAACGAGATAAAAATGGTTTTGCTGAAAATTTTATATTTATGACATAAGGACATATAGCTTTAGGCCCCAGTATTATACTTACAATGGTAGACTCTGCAGTGCTTGTTGAACTAATTTCAAATTAAGTCTGTTTTGATTAAGCATATCAATGCTGGGCACGAACAGACAAGCCTCCGAGGGGTTTGTTGTGTAATATTTACTATCCACAATAGTTTTCAACATGAAATAAAACTCCTTAGACATAATGGGCGATGCTGTGTTACCTTGGAAGTCAACAAACCTCTGTGGGGGATACACATACACGGATATCCTATTGTGACCTTTTTGACCACAACGGTAGACATTGAAACAATCCCAATAGGTGCATTTAGAATTCCTGCGTATCGGTTTTGGGGAATCAGCAGCCAAAACAACCTCTGGCAGATCTTTCACGTTATTGAGAGACAGATGCGTATAGTTTTCTTTAGTACTAGAATTGATTGGTATCAAATGAAAAGCAACCAGGCAAAATATTGATACTATCAAAACAAAGAAAAGGGTGATGAAAAAGTGCCTGTATGATGCGGTGTTCCACATAGGAATGCTCTTTTGGGTGTTATTCTTCGTAAAAAATGTCATTTTGACTACCGTACTTCGATAGAAATTGATGTAATGTGTACAAATTAATCCAATGGAATGATCTACCGATAACTAATATTACTACCGCCCATTTTGACGTTTGTCAATTTAATTTTCTGACTTTTAAAATCCATAGATAAAATATTGAAGAAGTATTGCCAGACAGATTATTATTCTAAATTTAAATATATTACATATTCGTAAAAAGCATTTACTTTGTGGCTTGCCATATTTATAAATAGAACACATACACTTTGTTTATGTGTTTATAACCACTTTATTTTTAAATAAAGTGGTTATAAACAAAGTGTGTGTGTGTTCTATTTTTAAATATATTATTTTATACCGTGCCTGGGAAAATACCGAACTAACGAAAACATACGGAAGCTAAAATGTTTATTCTTTCTTCAGTATTACCAACCTGAATAATTTTGCGTAAGTTTTCTGCTGTCAACGATCAGTGGCAGAAATTGTGTTTATACCGTATTTAATCACGTACATCACTCAAACTAATATTTTTGACCGTAATTTATGTAAACAAATTACAACATAATACAATCATGGCTGTTTTACCACCTGATCCAGTTTTTAGCCTGAGACACATAACAATGGGTCCGGTGCATAGTTTGTGTTTTTCCTGTCCATCCAGTGTATCGGAGAGATTACTTGCAGGTACGCAGGACGGCTACGTATTTTCTTGGGACTTAAAGGTAAAATAATATTCATGTTCATTTATAATTTTAAGATTTGGTAATATTTCATTCAGTTTGATTTTGTTTTGATAAGGTGATTCATTATAAACTTCCCCCAAATAAGAAAGTAAAAAAGAGTACATCGATTATTATCAACGATCGACACATACCATTAATTTCTTACATTTTTCCATGAATCTTTAAAAAATTGTTTCGTGATATGAGTTTTATTTGCCCAGATGCAAGTATGATAATACGAGTTGACCCAGTTTTCTTTGTATATCAATCATATTGAGGTCAACAAATAAATACCGAATTTAAATCTAAGGTATGCTGCCTGGAATATTGAATAGAAAACTGTAGACAAAATGAATTGGGTAGAAAACAAACTGGCGAGATAATTTGATATGTTCGGAGAATCGAGATAAACTATCTTAATTCATAGATTCAGTTCACTCTTCCACATAAATTGAACTTAATATAAACCTATAACCTTTTTCAGTCCAACCGTCACAACAAAAAACTTTCCGTGGGGCAAACTCCTGTCCTTAGCATCCACCATACAAGCGACCACATGTACACACAAGAGAAGGAGGGAATAATCAAAGTATGGACCATGACAGAGAGTGATTACACCCTCCGAGACACCCTAGTCTCCGACTACTGCGGGTTTTGCCGGTGCGAAGTCAACGAATCGAGTAATCTCCTTATCCGTCCGCAGCGTGACTCTAAAATAGAAATATTCACTCTCACAGGCGAAGAAATCATGACTTTGACTCCTGACACAGACATTAAACTCGGCGAAGTAATGTGCTTCAAATTTCTTGAGCTACCGCACAATCAGTACGTGCTTGCGGCTTATGAAAGCGGAGACATGTATCTGTGGGACATGAAAACCCGCAAACCAGTCAGCAAAATAAAGTTAAGAGACTGCCCAATCACATTGGATTATGACCTTTCGACCGGGCGCGGAATCTACGGGAATGCCTCTGAAAACATCCAGGTTTTCAGCATGTCGAGGAGTGATCTGAGCCTATCGCTTAAGTGTGAGTTGCTTGTTAAGAACGCAGGGATTAATGTTCTGAGGATACGGCAAGATAAGAAGGTGTTCATGAGTGCAGGATGGGACGGCCGGCTAAGGGTGTACTCCTGGAAGTCTCTCCGCCCCCTGGCCGTCCTCACAGAGCACAAGGCCTCCCTGCAGGACGTGTGCCACTCCGGGAAACCCGTTTCCTTGTGGAACTCCCCCATCATGGCAGCCGGCGGCTTGGACTGCACCATCACCTTATGGGATATATACAACTGATGGTATCAATAGTCAGATATATTTGTAACAAATGATCTTATGATTTTATCCTATTAAAATAGGTGACCACTTATAAAATAAATATATTTATAATGATTATATTTGGGTGCCAAATGTATGACCCTACAAAGTGTTCATATTGTGTAGATGAAATTAGCTTATTTAACAATTCACTTGGAACTGATTTTAAAGTAATCAATCATTTTTTTAAATGACTTTGGAGAAATTTACCTTCTTTTATACATCATTTATAGGAAATGCCTATTCAAGGCATTTATTGTTAAAACGCTTAGACAGTTGTTTAAAGCTGTAACTTGAAGTGAAGCTTTTATTGTTCCCTAGTTTAATATACATAAATCATTATATTAATATGTAATTACAAGGTAAAATAATTAAATATACCCTTAGAAATATTAACAGCAATTTTATAGAAAAAGTGACTTATGTTTATGATAATTTATTGCAGTTGTTGTAGATATTTCAACCAAAGCGAGAAAAAAATTTGGTCTATTCCGACCAAATATATAATTTTAAATGTCTAGTAAATTAAATTCTTTACTAAATTATGTACAAATGATGCACATTAATAAATGTATTGCATTTATTCTATTAATTTGGTCATCCCTTTGATATAACAAAATCGAATTGCTAAAATAATACTTATTTTAGAAATCTGTGTAAGAATACTTACTCCTTTAGTTTTTTTTTAATTTTCCTATATGATTGTATACGACCGTATAAAACTATGTGATTTGAGCATTTTTAACTGATTTATTTAAGCCTCTATGGAAAATTTTGAATATGTGTAAGTAGATTTTTAGGGTGATGGATTGTAAACTTATTCCAAGTCATAGATATTCATATTATGTTCCTCCTGTAACTATGTAAATAAATTATGATGTGTTTCAATACAAACAGGTATTTGGAGCAAGCCAATGTTTTTTTTATCTGGTTCACTCCAAGCCTGCTCCACTCCAATATTATATATTACCATACCCAGCTACAGTCTGATGAAGTTCTTCATTAGACAACTTATAATTTGTTAGTTTAGGTATAATCCTAAATTTTACATTTCTGTAAAGTTCAATAACATGTTACTATGATGTGATCTAACTTAAGATAAATAAATAAAAAATATAAGGAAATTGACTATTTGTGGGAAAAGTTATCGACTTTTTCGCCAGTTCTTTATTACAATTTTTTTTTTTTTTTTTAATACTAGAAATGCAGTGCAGCTCTTGATACTTTGCGCTAATGTGACTGTGACTCACCACATCTCCAACTAAAGTGCATAATATAATTTTTTTTTTCTTTTCTATTGTTTCAATTCGAAAGTTTGTTTGTGAAAATGCATATATATGCGTAGCTGACTTTCAGTTCTGTGCTTATTTGAATTGAATGTGGTTAATTATAATAATATTTGGATAATTTGTATAGCGCCGTTTTTGTGAAAAATCACCTGAAGGGCGCTGAATTATTATGAATAGAATAGTTGTATACATAAGGTGAAAATAATTTTATATTAATGAAATTAAGGAAATCATGGTACGATGCATTTATTGAAACAAATGCCGCACAAAAAATATTGATTATTAGCTGTAATCATTTTAAGTAAATTTAAAACAAGAAATCTTATACATAAGGTAATAATGCATTATTTTAAGCAATATGTATTTATCTAAAATTATTTTCTGGTGACATCTTTAGATTTCTATAAAAATGTGTCCAGTGTTCCTTTCAAATCAATTCACACAAATAGAAATTAATAAAAATGTTCACATTGTGTTATTCTCGTAAACTCTTGTATCCATTCTAATGCATATATTCATAGTGCTTTCTGGAAAGAGGTCGCTCGTGTTTTAAGTCAATAATGTTGTAACCTATGAATTTTAGTAAACATGTTGATTAACCTCTTTATCCATGGGGATGTGTTGCATCTGTAATGTTGTTAATGTAAATGGTTATTATGCTGAATATTTAATTAAAGCATTATTTTAGTATCAATGTATAAAAGCTGTTAGTATAACAACGATAAATTAAAATACGTAGTTCAATTGAATGTCATTTTTCAACAATTAATATAATGTTACTGTGCCGAAAGTAGATTGTTTGCTTTTATTTTGCAAATTAAGTATACATATGATATTTTAACAGCTATTATAATAATGGTGGAACTTAGCAAATAAATAGAACAATATTATGTTCATAACAAAATATATTATTTACCACATTTCAATAAAAATGTGCTGCTTATGAATCATTATATTATATTTTAAAATTTAAATTAACTTAAAAAGCTTTACGCTTCATTGTGATATTAATTATCGAAAGAATATTGTCAATATTCAAAGAATATGAAATAGAAAAGACACAGAAAATAAAAAGATTAGGTTGTGACCGAGACTGGAACTCTGAACCTCTACCCTATACGGGAATACCGTTCTACCAACTGAACTACCTCAACCAATTCATCCACTCTTATTTTTATCAATCTCATACTGCTTGAAAAAATTTAATATTCTTTTTTTCACTTTTCCGATACTGGCATCCATATTTATAATCGTGAGCAAATTTTTATCCGAGCACAATTGCATTATTGTGTAAAAAAATCTACATTGAAATTTATATATTCATTAGATATTTGATATCAAAGTGATTGGAAATAGTATTGCTTAGTTGTTGAATTAGACTGAACAAAAACGAATATATCTGCCATAAGAAATAATTTAGTTTTTTAGGATTTTGCTTTGGAAACCTTCCCTTTTCTAGGTTTATTTGGTATTTTTTTTACTTAGTTTAAATATTTTTTTATGTAATTTGCAGAAATACCCATTAGTAATAAATTTAATGTCTAAATACATAACAGAATTTTGATACAATACTTTATCATATATCATGTATCTGTGTCTTGAAGTAACAATATATGGAGGGATAGCTAATTTGTTTTACCCAACCCATCCGAAATTGTAATAAATCACTTTTTCCGAGTTTTTACATCGCACACCATGAGAGAGAAAGAGACAACAAATTTCTTGGACGGCTTCTATTAACTGTCGTAATGATCTTAAGCTGGTTATTTTGGCTGGTTAGCGGCGAGACTCCGCCCATATTTTTTATTTTGCCACTAAACTTGACACAACTAAGCGGTTTTTTAGGTTAGATGCTATATTTTTGTTGATAAAAATACTGTGAAAAAGTGGCTATACGAATACACAAAAACATTATGTCGATATGTGATATGAATGGATGTTTAAATACCGTAGCCTTAGTCTTAGCCACGCCCATTTGCGCCGAGTCATGTTAAAATCATCAAAAACAAGTCCAAAACTGACTTCACTGGCTTTGGCTTGGGCTACCTCTTGTATACTCTAAGATCTGTGTATTAAATATTTATGAAAATACACTTTATTAACTTTTTGTTTTTTAGATGACATACATATTCACACTAATTTGTGTTTATTCAATTATAAAGTGGTATATACTACTCCTTCTGTTAAACACTAGATATCATTTGTTAGGCCAATACAGATTTGTTTAGAAAGTGTAAAAATGATAATAAATGACCCATGAGGTCATACACTTTACGTTATATATTATATTTTGTTTGTATGTTTTCTTATGTTCTTTGATAACTTGTAACCTCACTATTATTTCAAATTTTTGCAACAATGGAAGTAAAACCTGATAGAACTTGCAATGCTGGCAGCAAAACCTTTTCTTTCCTGCAATAATGGTGCCAAATCTCAGATTTATTTAATTATCAACGTTGCTTAAAACAGCACCCAGACCTGGCAACATCCGTATATGAACTGAAAAATTATATCAAAATAAAATCATAAAGAAAACCTGATGTCCCCAATTTACGTAAAACATTTTGACTCCCAGATCCCAGAAAGGTCAATTGAATTGATTATTAGTTTTTCAATACATATTTCAAAAGTGTTGTCAAGTTCACCCGAAGTAAGAAAAAGTTAACCATATAACAGTAATTCATCATTTTTAATTATTGTTTTACATATTGTTGTAATTATGAAATAATAATTGGCTAGTTTCTATAGTGCCGTTTTTGTGAAAGATATATCACCTCAAGGCGCATTATGATTCGTACTTCTCTCTGAAAATGATTTGTGGAATCATCAATTGGTGCTTAGAGGGTTCAAAGTAAACAATAAAATGTAATAATAATATTTTTTCATAAAGCTGCATTTGCATTATTATTAAGTGTTTGACAAAGTAATTACTCTTGCGGTAGCACCATTTTGCGACAACATTGACTGGCCTTTCTGTCGGCTGTCATTGGCTACAAAAAGATGCCAGGCTACACTTGCAGCCAAATCTGAATGGGACTTAATAAAATATTTTCCCTCTCAACATGTGCATGCTTTAATAATAATATTTTGTAGAAGCTTATGTTTGAAATTGAAATAATATGTATGTAATATTATATTTTTTTAAAAGAAGGGATGTCAGTTCACCTGTGTCACTGACTCCAGCAATAATATTTTACTCCCATGTTAATATTGTATACCTTTACATTAATGATAAATGTTTTAAAATTTGTATGTCTGCCTTTTTTTATATCATGGTTTGTTAGGGAAACAAATAGTTTTTTTAAACAAATTTGTAACAATGACGAAACTCTAAATACTGAAAGTAAAGAAATTAGTGTTACATTATTATACAAACGTACCAATCAAATTATTTTATACACATCACTCCAATTTAATGTATCAATTTTCTTTCAAATTTCTCTGCAAAGAAATTGTACCTATGATGCAAATCTGCGTTTTTCCAATATAAAATCATCAATAGTAATGTTTTGCTGCATACGCGACATGACCATATGTCCCGTTTGGAATAGGACCGTCATGTCTTGTGGCACTCTGTCCTGTTCTCCTGGCGGAAAGCTTCGGGAAGCCACAATGTCACATTTTCAGAAAGCGGACACATGCAATGTCAAATTTAGAGAAATAATTGTCTGTCGAATATTGTATTTCGTAAATGCCTTTTGTCATGTGCACCAATATATTGTTACGCGGATGACAGTACAGTCCATGATAGTTTTTTGTTTGACCGGCCCCCAAAGGGCACAGAAACTACAACAGTTCGGAGTGCTTTGAAGCAGAGAATGAACGATTACTTCGAGAGAATTTCCTCTTAGGGAAAAAATAAAAAAAACTTTGTTGAATACAAATGTTCCAATGACACAATCATGTCTGATTACGATTCAAAGAGATCAGAAATGACAATTTAATCTCCTTTAACGAAAGCAATCTTCCAAACAAGCCTTCCATTGACATGCTTGGTGTAACTTTAAGTGACCAGCTGAGGCATGGGGGGCTCCATCGAAGCCAGAATAAAGTTAACCTCTCATAAGCTGGGCGTACTCTATAGGGCCCCCAGATACTTTAATAGTAAACAACTGCTAACCTTGTACAAATCGCAAGTGCGCCCCGCTGTGGAGGCCCAAAATTCTTCAAAAAAACACTTCGCTGTGCAGAAACGGGCGGTCTGATTGATGGATTTCCCTATATTAACAAAAGAAGTCCCCTTTTAGCAAAAAATATCTGGTCACGTTATGCATATCCTTAGTGAGATACTAACAAATTAGTTGACTATTATTGTTAGAATACATTTCCCATTTGGTATTTATAATATTACCTTATGATAATATTAAAAAAAGGACGTTAGTAATTAAGATTTTTTTTCTGTTGGATTTTGCCAAACTTAAGTTAAAAGATTAAAAATTAAATAGTCTGAAACTTTGAAACTTGTGTATTTTACTAATATTTGGTAGAATAATTTACTAACACTAATAGTACAATAAGCATATTCATGCCAACTTAACGATAATGACTAAATATACAAACGTGAATCTACATACCTACTACATTGGATACATGTACAATATATTTTACACATGCTTGCTTTAAATAAAACGCTCAGCTATTTCAGGAGCAGTCTCGTATCTAAACATGAACCTGTTTTCTTGTTTTAGCCACTACCGGAGCACATTCATCTTCTGTGGGTTCCACCAATCTTCTCCTCTTTCGTAGTGGCCTTGTCGATTCTGATAACTCCTTAGTTTTCGGTATCACAATCTTAGCCATTTTTGCACCGAGTCTAGTTATTTTGAAGCGTGGTAATGTTTGTTCGGGATTGGACGAATCCACATTTTCCAAATGACCAGAAAATTCACTGTTAATATTTTCTGTTGCAGAGTCATTTTCCTCTGGCTGTGTCTTTTTAGCAATGGATGTTTGTTCTTCTGCTACAGGAGGTGGGAGTGGTATTATGTTGTTATTGAAATTATTCATATTCTTTCTGGGTCCATTCATCGTGAAGTCCAGTGGTTCGTCTGAAGTACTTTGCTCTGCGTCTGTCTTCGGATGAGTTTGCGTTTCATTTGGCCATTTTTTGGATTCGCACGCTTTGACGAAGTTCATTATCGGGATAGGTATGGGGATTGGCAGAGGAATGGGTATGATAATGGGATAGGGGACTAACACAGTCAAAGGTGGGGGAGCCCCCAGGCCCATCTGCTGTAGGGAGGGAGGAATGGGGGGACGGAGGTTCTCGTTTTGGTAATACGGTCGAGGAAAGAAATTGTGCTGCGGGAAAAACGGGGGTCTCATCATCCGAGGGCTTTGGAAAGAATGAGGCCCCGCGTCCGATGCTAATGGATGCTGAAAATTAAGTAGGGGATTGGGAAAGTTTCCATGTATATTTGGTATTCTTGGATTCATTGTGATTGGAGGCGATGGTATGATATTGTGCGGAGCATTTAAAAGCGACGATGAATTAGGAGAACTCTCCTGACTTAATGACGGACTCCTGATGGTTAAGTCCTGTGGCTTGGTCATAGCCGGTGGAGTATTGTGCTTTTGTACATTGAGAGATGTGACTGTGGATGAACATTTCGAGTTTCTACGTCTTTTAGAGTTGGTTTTGAGTATTCTGTGTTCTCGCCGCATTTCTAGCGTAGTTAGAATTTTCATTCTTTCATCCAAGGTCGCAAGTTTTGGCATCATCAGCTTAGAAGGCGAGGCAACTGTAATCATGGGATGGCTCGACACTGGCTTTGGGTTAGTCTGGCTTGTATTTGTTATTGTTACATCGGTAGAAATATTCAAGTTCATTTTCGAGGGCGGAGAAACGTTTTCTGGAGAATCTTTTTCCGCATTGGGGGAAGCAGAATGATCAGATGTCGGGGAGACAGATCGACTCCGACAATTTTTGAGCCACAAATCCGGAGTAATGAGATTTGTGTTGGACGTGGTGGCATTGACTAAGTGAGGGTTCAAGTCCAGGTGTGCTTGTGTCTCCCTGCAGAAGATGTGCATCTTGTACTGGTTGAGGCACTTGTCAGAGCAGAACTGGAGTTGCGTGGCTCCATCTTGAAAGTCCACGTAGGAGACGGTATGGCGGATGTGACGGCACCAGTCGCAGGTCTTGGCCCTCTTGAAGGTGGCCCTCCTCGACTGACTGAAGCAGAGTTCGGAGCAGAACTTGTCTCCGATGGGCTGGTTCAGAGGATTAGAGTCCGGCGTTATGGGATTGTTGCACCATGCACAGTCATCTGAAAAGAGAAGAAAACCAATTTTAATATGATACATTAAGACATTGCTGTGCATAATTCAATTCCTCTGCTGGCTAAGTCCTCCATCATTGCACAAGCAACATTTTCCGCTTATTATGTGATGGTAGTAGGAGTTTTTCAAATATTGTCAGGTTATTCGTAACCCGGGATTGTTTGTCTTTCTAATAACAAAATAATAATATATCCAGTGCTGTCGTCCAACGGACTTACAAGAATTTCCGGAAACTGTTTGTTCAATATTAAAACTATCCACTAAACAAGAATGGAGAGGAGTATGGCGTCTTGTCTTTTTTTTTCGGTTAAATTGATGAAGCTTTATAGCTCATGATGGAAATGACGATGCCAGCTAAAAATTGTTACATTGACCTAGAAATTGCACAGAGAAAAAAATGACCAAATTACACGACGCCAAAGCTCATCGTTCTAAGATCTAGTGAGACAAGCAGGTGCCCAGTCCCCCCGTTTTTACAAACTCAGCATATTTCTGAAAAGTGCATAAAATTACCCTTCTAATTACGGAATCCAATCCACTTTGCAGCTTGTCCTATTTTCGTACGATAAATCAAAACCGGAGCACTCGCTCGGACCAGTTCCGGAAATGATTATTGAAAAGAGATTTGATAAATGGTCAACAGGGGACACGGTATTAGCAGAGACGGGCCCACCCTCGGACCGCATCGGCTGCGGGCCTTGACTTCGACTTATCCGAAATAAATCATCTGCATCGCCCTATCCGAATATCCTTACTCGTATGCATACTCGAAGTCAAGGGTGCTCAAGTTAATACAGGGTCCGGCTGCAGAGATTTTTCACTGGGTCGCGGTCGGTTCAGCTTTTTAAGTTTAACGTTCAAAATCTCTGGTTGTTATGTTATATATTTCACAGAGCCAATAATCTAGATAATTAAAAAAGAGTAAAAGGCAAGCAAGGAATACGAACATTTTTCTAACCGGAACCCTTATAGTCCAGGCACTGAAATAATAATTAAAAAAAATTGTATCTCTTAACTATGACTAAGGCATTCGCAATTTGGGGAATGTCGTGAAGCTGAAGGAAGTGGAGAGAGGTAGATCTGCTAATTAAACATTGCTAAACCATTTTGAATAGTAGTATGTATGTCACCAGGGCGAAACTGAGAGCATATACGAGGCCTGTTCAAAAGAAAAGGTGAATTTTGAATTTTCGCGGGCTGTGTACATTCGATTATCGTTTTTTTTTTTGTTATGTTGGTACACATATGTTTATCATATGTTAGCATTATCAGCCATTTTGGATTAGTGGTTTGTTTTTGACAACTGGAAAGGTTAGTCACGTTTTTGTGTGTTCTTCGATTTTTTACTTTTGAAAAAAATGGATCAAAGAATATGTATTAAATTTTGCGTTAACCCACGACGCCCGGAAGGGAATCCGACGCGTTTGTCTACTCAGCTACTAACCGGTCAAATTTTGATACTAATGTTTTTTTAAAATATAGTCCATAATAATTTTATAGATCAAATATGTATATCATACGTTGTTATAAATATAAGAAATACAAACGTTACGTACACATTTCAGAAATGTGCGGTGCCTACCCGAACACTGCACCAACATAACATATAGGTATGGCAATACTTTGTTTATATCCTTACTCAGAAAAACAGTACTTTCGGAACATGTAATTCAAATCCGCCTCATCCATCTCATTTTAAATATGAACATTTTTCCCTCGCATTTCCCGAAGCTGAAATAATTAAATGGGAAAGTGCATAATTTTTTTTCTACCTTCATTAAGACGTGCCTTGTTTACGGGGTATAGGTACAACAAAAGAGGGGGGAGAGGGTGGCCTGGTAGGTACCCTAGCGAAAATAAATAAAAAGCCAGTACCTACCCACCTTCTCGGTAGGCCAGTGGAAAAATAAGATTAGCATTTTCGGATCCGAAAATGGCCTCTCGTAGAAAAGTCTACTACAGTAAGGAGACTGGATAAGATGGAAGAGTTCTGGGACATCTCAGGAAGACATGATAAAATTAATCAAATACTTTAGTTGGGTGAATTATTATTATGAAGTTGGGTGAATTATTACTATTATATAAATATGGTGCACTCAGCAAATTCTTTTGAACGGTGAACTTTGGCGTCGTGGCTTTTTTGTTTGAAATGACTAGATCAACCAAACTATTTATAGCTCGCCATGTAATTTCCATAGTGAGTTGTAGCTTTGAAATATCCATTTCACCTGTCAAAAAGTTGGACAAAACAAGTCATGAAGTCTGCTCCATATTTTTCAATTAAAATCTCTGGTAAAGCCGGATAGTAAAGTTAGACTTAAAAAAAAGAAAAAACCTTTACACTTGTGGTACATTTTTGGCTATATACAATAAATAGAGGCAAGCAAGATAAAAAGCTGTTTGTCAAGGGCATCACTCTCGGAGATGTATCCATATGCACCAATACACACAATCCTAAATGTGTGTTGTTTGTGTCAACCTTGGAGTAACAATGTATGGAGAGGGAGCCAATTATTTTTACCCAACCTATACAAACTTGCGATAAATCACTTTCTCCGGGTTTTTACGTCGTACACCATAAAAGAGAAAGAGATAACAAAAATAACACACCGCTTTTATGTACTGCAAGGATGATTTTGGTCTCCCGCGTCTCCGGCGACTCCGCCCACATGTTTTGAAATGCGACTAAACTGGACACAACTAAACGGTTTTTTATGTTATATGCTATATTTTTGTTGATGACACATGATCAATGTACGAATAAACAAAAACATTATGTCGACATGCGCTATGAATGAATAAGCCCTAGTCCTAGCCACGCCCAGGTCTGCCGAGTTCGGCAAAAATCATCAAAAACTGACTATACTGCCTTGGATAGGTACCACTCTATGTACTCTAAGGTGTCAACTCTAATTTCGTGATAACAGCTTGTTGTTAAATAACCCCTAGTGAAAAATAAAAGATTCCTGCAAACGCGAGAATGGTCCCAGTTAGTAGGTGGTAACTTCGCTTGAAGGGAAGGTTAACCTGGTGTTCCCGATTCCACTGGACATCCCCATCAAATGATAGAACGGCCGCCCGGTTTCAATTACACGAGGTCTCATTAAAAACAATCAAATTATTTTTTACAATTCGTTAAAATTTCTCGAATCAGAAAGGTTGCAGCGATACTTTTTTGACGTATCAGACCATTTTATTTAGCTGAATATCCCATTACCTTTCAGCGCGTTTTGCTTCGTCAATAAAACAACACCGACAGTCATATTAACGTTACTTGCACATAGAGAATTCACGAAATAATGAAATTAAATGAATGTACATTAATAATTAAAACAGTATTTACTTTATAGGCTGAAATTGAAGGTATATTCTTTGGGAAGACTGGGACTATCGTTGATTTATAGTTTATAAGTTTTTTTTTATTTTTATATGAATACCGCACAAGAGTCTCAACTGCTCCCAACCGTCTAGAGCCAGTGAGACTATGGCATCCCCAAGTAGGGTATGTTGTGAGGCTGAAGGTACTGGGGAGGGGAAGGAGATTGGGAAGAGGAAGGTTGGGAAGTACCTGGCTATTCAGATCTGGTCACCAAACACGGCTATAGCCATTTCAAGCAACGTTTCGATTCTGAATGGTGGTCTTTCACCAGGGCGATACTTAAAGTATCTACCACTCTGGAACGTGCCGCAAATATACTTTTTATTATTTTTATATGAATTAAATGTGTTATGACACATATTAATTAAATAAAAGTTATTGGCGCACGCCGGGTTTGAAACCGCGACCTTTGGATTCGTAGTCGAGCGTCTTACCACTCGACTATGGAGGCCGTCTGTGGTATTTTTGATAGTTTTTTCCCCTTTATTGTCTATAATACTCAATATGATCAATAGCATTATGTACAATACATTTATTTTGTTGCATTTTTTCCAATTGAACTCTTTGTTTGTTCAAAACACAATATTCAAATAATGTTATTGTGATTACTGGTATCGCCTCAGTTCAGTTTTCTGACAAAATACAGTTTACCAAGACAGTAATTATCATAAATTATGTATCTAACAATAAATTACTGCCCACTAAAATAGAGCTGAATAGCGCACTTGGTGCGACATTTTTACTAAACAGGTCTATAAAATTGACAATTATTATCTCAAAATATTATAATTAGCTAACAACGATAAAAAATACACATTTTAACCATGAATCGAATTATTTTTTTACAGTCTGTTTAATAAATTAATTAAAATTGGAATTAACTTAACAACACGAATTACACTTAATATAGCGTCTTAGGAATGTACCTAGATTTAGTTCGGCAATTATTCAGATCACGAATAGTTAGTGAAACAATTAATTTATTATTACATATTAAAAATAATATCAATAATCTAAAACACAAATATGAAACAGAAAAAGGCCAGAAACTAAAAAGAACAATGGGAAAATAAATAAATTACGAATAATATCTTAAATAATATTACGTAATTTTAGTGGTATAACAGATTATTTATACGTACGATAAAAATGTTAATGTGTAAAGGTATTTTTTAAGCTAACTTCATTAAAAAGGTTTCGCTCAGTGTGCACTAACTAACACCTAAATATTCGATAGTTTATTCTCGTGGTACTATGTAAAAAAATATATCTTTACGATTTTAATATAATTATAGTGGCGTAATTCAGCCGGTCGGTTATTAGTTCGTGTGAAACGGTTGTTGGAATATTATATCGGTTGGTTAAAGTCCCCAAACAGTAATTTTATTCAAAGATGCACCCCTGGGTAAAAGCATTATTAGCATTTAAAAAGTAATTTCACGCACGTCGCTTACTTTTAACTTTTAAACATAAGAGGGCTTTCATTCATCCCTCAAAATGTTGCCTGCAACACTTGAAAGTCTTTGGTGTTAAGTTTAGCTGATCAAAATTCCCATAAATAACATGATTGGCTAACCGTAATACCCACACACCTGCGTGGTGTATAATTCTGGACCCATTAGTACCACAATTTCATGCCGCAGACAATAATATAACATTCCGTTTTATTTTATTTAATATTTTTTCCTAACTCGCCGAAGAGAAGATGATACACCTTTTAATAATCCAGTTAGCTTAATTGAACACACGAATTGTTATCATTATTATTATTCGGTCGTTATTATTTTACGAGATAAATTATATCGTTAAAAACAGAGTTATTAATTTCCAGTAACCAGATCGCCCTCGCGATTGGAGTTTCCGACCTATTAAAATGTCTGGCTTTATTGGAAAATGATAGGGAATTGTGTGGAGTTGTTAGTCGCTTTCTTTTCCTTGTTTGCATTTTTTTTATTGTATTTTCTATGTAGATTAACGTTGATACATTATGGCTATTAGCGGGAAGATATATCTTACTGAAATCGATAATGTACAACTTGTGAAAACTGTTAATCTTTAATTTTGATTTTCGCTGACCGATATTATGTAAAAAAATATCAGTAGTAAATTCTGAATTGGTTCGGTGCAATGGGAGACATGAATTCACAACATATTTTAGGAAAATACCAAAACTTACGCATTATTGAGTGTACCTACTCAATATACAAAAACACAAGTATACAAATAATAAAATTCAAATGAATACGATTAACTAACTGCCTGCCTCCAAACGCATTTGACTTTCGAGTCAAAGGTAAACTCGGTAGGTAGGTATATATTACTTTTCAGAATGTGCCATTGAATATTATATGGACGCCGTTGTGTTCGAGGAATATAAATCGACAAAAAATCTGAAATACAACTCTCTTGTTCTAGTAAAGATATATTTTTCTATAGATTTTCTAAGATTTTGCGAATATAAAATAAGAATTAAAACAGATATCGATAGAACAAAAAAATATATATTAGGGTGAGATTTAAGGGTAAATTTTGTTTGGGACATAAGGCTAAAATACAAATACCCAACCACACGTAATGATTTTTTTACGTAAAAGGTATGGCAAATGTATGTACGTTCGGGGGCTATTCGATTTATTTTAGTTTTAAATTGTAAAATACAGGTCATACAGATTTTTCATGATTTTCCACCCAACTTTGGCAATTATTTGTAGCTAAATGGTAATTATCAAAAAAAAAATCTTGTTCTAGCTATTTTAAACATAAAATAAATCAATGAAATAAAAGTGTTTGTTTTGATCCAAATTTCAACCCTTCAAAACTTGTCTTACATTGTCATATCGTTATTCTTTGTCTGTAAAGCATAGATACTAGATATTTGCCATACATTTTGTATAAAAATACATCATCCAGTTTGGTTGGGTATTTTAGTTTTAAATCCAAAACAAAATGTTCCGAGTGCGTTCCTCAACACAAATAAAGAATATCTGGGACATGAAGGAATTCACTCAGTATCGATGTTTATTTTTGCCTCCTAAACGTGCAGAAATTTGAAATCAATCCTTCGGCAGTGTTGCCACGAGTCAAAGTTTTGCAGCGGGTGTAGGCAATAATATAAGGCAGATGATGGGTAGGTACTAGGTACCCACTTCCAGGTTCTCACACGAGCGGGCTGGCTAGATAGGTATTCGGTTTCTCGACGTGTAACTAAAATGGGTATGGATTCTCCCTCAGAAACTTCAGCCCGTAATCAATTTCAGTTAATTTTAATATCACGTGCAAAAGACGTTTCCTTATCGAGTTTCACAGCCATACTTCGACTCTCCTACGTTTTCATTCTGGTGAATACATTCAATATCCAGCGCAAACTATCGCCATTCGGAGGAATCTCGCAAACGGGTGTGTAACTTTGGGAACAATTTTGCACCGAGATAATGAGATGAAATCTTAGAAAAAGTGCTGGATTAGTTACTTACGGCAAGAGGTTTGAATAATATACCTGTACACCTACTCGTTACTAAAAATAAAACAACAACGAAATAGATATGGTTTATTACTAAGAAAGTTTTTGGGATCATATTCTAATGGCAACCCTAAAATATAATAGAAGATTCAAATAGGTAACTTACCTATCGGCAGGTCTAATTGCCACACTTAAATTTACAGTCGGTGACCTCGCTAGTATAGATTTTGTGAATACAATTAAAAATACCACTTGGCCGTCTGCAAAGTTAAGTGTGTCAAGCTATAATAAAAGTTTTTTTTGTATCGGAGAAATTTTAAGGGTAATAAATATTTTATTTATATTATTTTTTGCACGTTTCATTTTTTAAATATACGAATTCAATAAAATACACGTGTAAAAGAGGTGGAAAATTATTATTTAAATTAAAAGTGAACATTTTATACCGTTTCCTTTTTAATCTTGGAAATAGATTTAGGTAGGTATTATAATCGACTGCCCTGAGCCCGTATTTCTAGATTATTTCACAAAACACCAACAGTAATCAACCATTATTTTTAAACGATTAAGTCCAAATCATCTACCTGTCACAAAGAGTACGTATGTGCATATTTTGTCATTAATATGGGTTCTCAGGTTCTTGCACACTGAACACCGACACCGTGGCACCGTAGAGCCGTAGAGAGTCTACGCCCGTATATTATATTGTGCTGCTGGGTACTTAATTAATTAAGGCGATATTCGATAGCTCTCATCATTTAGTTGCTTCTTCCATATCGGGTGGCGTGTCAGTCTGGAGCGAGGCTGGAGTCTGCTACAGACACGGGATACCCGGGCTGCGGGCAGGACCGGCTCGAGATGAGAACTTCTTTTAAATGTGATGACCACACCGCCCCGGCCCTGGGGCAAATGACTCCTTGATCAGCTTGAAATCAAGCGGCTTATAAACTTTTACAAAAAAATATTTCATGTTATTTTGCATGTTGACCCTTGGGGCGAGCTTTGCAGTTAGTAAGCGTGGCTGGACAAATACGGCGCCTCAACAACACGCCACCTGGATCAGCCTACATTATTAGAGCATTAAATCGGGCCTGATCACATTAGAGGTCCATTTTCCAAGTCAGTGGCACTTTGGCAACACCAATATTGGAGAATTTTACACGGCAGAAGTAAATGGAAGGGAAGACCTGAGGTTAGAAGAAAGTTAAGGGTTAGCACTTAAAAATACACACTTTTTGGCTATCTAATACAAGCAATACTACAAATGATTTATCTTTTATTTCTATAGAGGTAGTTAGGAAAATGTCTAAAGTTTCTAGTGAATATAATTTTTTCACCGTTATCTTTCAAATTCCATATGAAATTTATACAGGAACTTTAGGTAAAACATTCGAAAATGGCTACGATGGTTTTCAAACTGCACTTTTTACTGACATTTAGTGTGTTTTTCCAAGAATTTAAAAGACTATAGCTTAATTTTTTTATTCGCTGGAAACCTTAGACATTTTCCTAACTGCCCGTGTAGAATTTACAGATAAATCATGTGCAGTATTGCTTGTATTAGAAAGCTACAAAGTGACGTTAAACGCCATTTTGCGTGCTAAGCCTTTAGATAACCTGACAGAACCGAGTGGCCGAATCGGAAGCAAAGTATACGGTGTTTCCGACACAAAGTGTGTTTTTTCCCGACAAAAAAAAAACCACGGTGGTTTCTACCTATTACTTTGTAATTTACAATATTACTACGATTTTTTTAAAAATAACAATTCTTTCTACCAATAATTTGTAATGAATTAAACAAATTTAGTAGTACCTGCTCCGCCTATTGCGAAAGCTGGAAGGGAAATGGGAGTAACCGGATTCGCTAGGTAAGGCAAAACCCTCCGCAATACCTAACTAAAAAATCATTGTTCATCGAGAGGATCCGGGGGAGATTATTCCTTGTAATGAGAGGTCTATGAAAAATCTTGTTTCGGCCATTAATATTGTAATTTGTATCGGATATCAAGTACCTACCCACTTAATTAAATTCTGATGAACATCGACCATTTTTTAACGGCGGATCAAATATTCAAGTTTTTATAAATAGTCCAGATTTTATGAAGAGAGATTTTTAAATGTTAAGGACACGGTCTTCCGACTTAGCCGCTGTTTTCTTTGTTCAATTGTAGGATTATATTTGTGAATCAAGAAAATATGTAAAACAAGTCGTTTAGTGTCAGTTTTTTTACTATATTCTACGATTGAAAGCCTTAAGATGAGAGAATATTTTGTCGTTTTAAAAAGTACATGTTCGCAATATAAGTAAGTTTTAGTGGCATCAATGTCAGTAGGTACTTTCGTATAGATGTAGTAGATTTTGTATGTGTATTTTAAGTTAATTTCTACCCCAATGTGCCCATATACAAATGTAATCTATACTTTCTGCAGCCGTGTCTCGAAGTTGATAATGAAAACACATAAATAATTTATATAAACATTTTCCTAGAAAGCAATCACTTTATATATTGTTTGTTTGTTTGTTTGACATATATATATATATATATATATAGAAAATTAAATAATAACTTTATACAAGACCACAGATTTTATTTTAATTTATATGACCGACCGGTTTCGTTTCGCCTAAGCATCATCAGGGTACACATTAAACCAAAGAAAAACTACATTGGGTTATATATAGTCATACATACAGAGGGAGACCACAATATAAAATAAAATAAGAGAACAGTAAGAAAATAATATATTTACTTTGTTATAATTTAAATGTTATTCATTTGTTTTCTTGCTGTTCTCTTGCTTTATTTTTTATTGTTTTCTCCTTCTGTATGCACAAGTATATATATAGGTATTTAAAAAAAATGAAATAATAACTTTGTATAAAACCACAGATTTTATTTTATATTTTTTGACCGACAGGTTTCGCTTAGTCTAAGCATCATCAGGGCACAAAATTAAGCTAAACAAAAAATACAAAGTGTGCGGATATATATACATACAGAGGGAGAACAAATTATAAAACAAAGTAACAGAACAATGAGAAAACAATAGAATAACATTTAAATTATAGAAAGGAGCAGAAAAAAGAGACAAAATGTAAACTGAGAAGGTGATCAAAGAATAATGATAAATGTTATGAGTTTACGGGAAATATACCTGATATTGGACACTACTGGACAAATTTACCTGATTATTAAGAATATTATTATTATTGACAGATTTTTTTGAAATGTGGTTGATTGTACATTGCAGATGCCACATAATAACTAAATACCTAAAACCGTAACAACGCAATAGTTGAGTGACACAACTAGATGCTCTTTAGTAAACCAAATTAGCAGTAAAGAGTGACATAAAATGTCGGTGTTCCACAGTGTTCCCTTAAAGTATCTTGCCTGTCATAAAAGAAATACAGTGTTTGTAATTTTAAGTAGATTAATTTAATATGACAAGGGTCGCGAGTTACAGTCACTATTCTGGGAACCTCTAAATCGGAGGGAGGTTTTATTCGTGGAACAATGACGGACAGCATTCATTGTTTGGGTGCTTACCTACAACTGCCAGCCTGACACCATTTTAATAAGTAAACACCGTAAGTTTGCAGGTGGATCTGGCCACTGGAAATGAATGTAAACATTTTCCTCCACGTCTGTAGTTTCTGATTTCACCACCAGAAAGATATTTTTCAATATATCATGGATTTTACCCCTTCAAGGGGTGTTCTTACTCATCGTTTCAATTGATGGAGAAAAGGAAGGCGGAATCCGTGAGTTTTCGGTGGTTAGAATATACCTAGTAAGTACATGTTGTACCCTAGTACCCCGTGTACCCCGTGCAGTATTGTAAATTATTCATTTAAAAAAAAATTGGTTTATATTGACGTAAGACCACACTTTCATTTGAACCTATTCAATTTACTGACTATGTATGGATCATTCTTTTGGCCGGTCGGTAGCTGAGTGGACAAACGCGTCGGGTTCCCACCCGTACGTCGTGGGTTCAATTCCTCTGCTGGCTTAGTCCTCCATCATTGCGCAAGCAACATTTTCCGCCTTTTATGATGGAAGTAGGAGTTTTTTTTTATATTGTCAGGTTATTCGTAACCCTTAAAAAAAAACTTTAAAAAACATATATTCATAAATAAATATGTTTTAGTATTTCACAGAGTTCCCCTGCCTCCGGGCATTTGTAACTCTCATTTGGTAGGAGTCAGTCAAAAAAGGAACATCGATAAACAAATTGAGAGTGAATTCAATGACATTTCTTATCTCTGAACAAAAAAAATGCTAAGAGAAATATTATTATAATAGTCGACAGATGTTTGCATTGGATAACTTTGTGGTTTGTTAATACTTGCGGTCAATATTTCGGTAACAGTGAATATCATTACTATAATCAATAAATCCTGTATAACTTTGTATTTTAGCCGAGCGATGTTATTTCGATTTTCTATCGAGGAGTTTACCGCGCTGGACCGGACCTAACTGGAACGCTGTTCCGGTTAGTTCCGAAGCAGAATTGTTACAATAGTATGGCAGGTACTGCCTTGTAACCGCCCTGCCAGGAACATGAAATGCAATTAAGTATAATAGTTCAGCTCACTTAGTATATATTGTCTAAGATGGAGGACTTTACATAGGATTGAATCCAATATTCCTGAATGCAAACCGTTACACTAAACCACACACCGGTTTAAAGTATTAAATAAATACTTGTTTTTATTAACGGCCAAATGAATTTATATGTTTGTACAATACGTTACACCTGAAAAAAAAGAGCAAATTAAATTCAATGCATCACTTATCGCGGAATTAATAATTGAATCTGAGAAACTTTGTCGGTCAACGCCATTCCAATTTGTTGGAAAAGTTCAGAGTTTGCCCATTTTTGCAGCGTTTCCCGGAATTTTAATTATTTCATTATCTTTGTCGGCAGCGCTATTTCCGTTACAAATTAAATGCAGCATTTCCGGTAGAGTTGTCTCGTTCCGGCAACTAAAAGCAGAAAACCCATGCACCCTTCCCTATGCGATCACCTGTGAGGCGCTGCGTCGCCAAGGGAGGAGGAACAGCGCCCGTTACAGTCTGACCTTGGAGAAATAATGTATGGAGAGAGAGCTAATTATTTTTACCCAACCTATACAAACTTGCGATAAACCACTTTCTTTGGGTTTTTACGTCGTACACCATGAGAGAGAAAGAGACAACAAATATAATACTCCGCTTCTACGTACTGTCACAATGATCTTGGGCTCCTGGATCACCGCGGGACTCCGCTCACATTTTTAATTATGCCACTAAACTCGACACAACTAAACGGTTTTTTAGGTTAGATGCTATATTTTTGTTGATATCAATACTGCGAAAAAGTGGTTGTACGAATAAACAACAACATTATGTCGATATGTGATATGAATGGATGTATAAATACCCTAGCCTTGGTCTTAGCCACGCCCAGGTCCGCCGAGTCAGCTAAAAATCATCAAAAACTGACTACACTGCCTTGGATTGATACCACTCTATATACTCTAAGATTGCTGCATTAATTAATACAATTATAATATAGTTTTGTGTACAAATTCCAATATCATGATTTTGTATTGCCAACGGTGTGCTTGGTTTTGAGGTTATTTAATATTATTAGCGAAAGTTATATAATATATAATTATTTAAGATAATATAATATATTTTCACATACTGATTCTTTAGACAGTTCTGGCGACGAGATTTTAAACTCTTTCATTGCAAGTAGACATAAGAACGGGACAGGGAAGAGTCTAACAGATGAAAGAATTCGGCTGATGCGCAGAAACGCATCTCGGTAGGAGGCGAGATCAGCCGGAAGAATCGGCAATCACCACCGTACGGACTGTCTACTTCCCAATTAGCTTCGGCAAAGCTGCGCACTAAACGAAAGGCCATCGTATTATTTACTTCTTCGAGCTCTACGCGTGTATGGCGAAATACAGATACATCGTGCGGATGCTTATAAGGCCAGAGATAGACCGTGGAGACAACACAAACTTCCTACTCTTTCTCTGTCAAACCACAAGTCTTTCACTTTCTTTTAAATAAATATAAAATTTACTTACGTCAATTTGAAAGTAAGGTGGTCAACTATTTTTAAACCGTAAACCTTTTAATAAATAAATTCCTGAGCACTTATGAATCACATCAAAATATCAGCTCATCTCATCACAATATTACGCAGTAGATATTTTAATATTTGAGTATTTACCGTTCTCATCGGGGCTCTTGGGGCTCTTGGTGTGGTCGGGGGCCGGCGCGGCGGGACTGGCCCCCCTCTTGCCCAGCAGCGCGCGCCCCCCTCTCGAGTCGTAGCCGTACCACCCCAGCAGCTCGTTCATGGCTGTCTCCGCGAAATCCTGGGGAAAAAGAATAATGCATTTATCAATAATCATTTAATGTATTTGTTTTTGGTTTCAATTTTTTATAGTAATCGGGTGTAATAATCATTATTATATAATATCAAGGACGAAGAGCATCCGGACCGGACGGTCCTTAAATCATTTATTTATAGTTTTTGTGTTCAATTTGTAGAACTCCATTTTATTTTTTTATTTAATTCAATTGAATTAAATTTAATATATATAAAAAAAAAAATAAAAAAAAATATTCCTTAAATCACTTTGTTTCTCCGACAATATCACAAAATACAATGTTGTGATACTGTCAGCACGGATTCGGTAGTCCAACATTAGGCATATTTCATGTAAACTCTAATACTAACTCTAATTTCTCATTATTCCTTAATCACCTTCTCAGTTGACGTTTTGCCTCTTTCGAATTCATATTATTTGTCTCTTTCTCTCTGTTCCTTAGTTATAATTTTAATGTTACTCTTTTGTTTTCTCACTGTTCTCTTATTTTATTTTATATTGTTTTCTCCCTCTGTATGAATATATAACTGCACACTATGTATATTTTGTCTAATTTAATGTTGTACCCTGATGATGCTTAAGCTAAGCTAAACCGGTCGGTCATAAAACGTTAAATAAAATCTGTGGTCTTATACAAAGCTATTTTTCATTTCAAAATATAATATATATTATTTTATATTGATTAAATGTGAAACAATACAAACCAATAACATAAAAAAATATTTTCGCACGCCGGAATTTGAACCCGCGATCTCTGGAGTCGTAGTCGGCTCGACCACGAAAGGTCGTTAACTCCTAGATTCCTAATCATTTCTATAATAATTACTATTTGACAGTTTTATACGCCGTTTAGTAATAACATCACAGGAAGCTTCGTACAATTGTTACCCGTGAAATATCTCTGGATGTAACTCGACCTGTCGGGATAAAATAATACGAGTTGCAATACCCATCCATTTCAAATACAGAATAATGTCTGCTAAAATACATTATTGGTAGGTAGGTTTAAAAAAAATCATTTCAATTAATATCAGTTCCAAATTTGAAACGTTCACACTCGTACGTACTGACAAAGTTACTTTAATTACGATGGAATTTTCTTTTACGAAATTGAATAACAAGTTTGAACATGATGTGTGCAAGCAATGCATCTTTACGACTACGGTGTTCGGGTCAACTCTAGTTGCGACACCTATTATAACTCGATACTCGGAATCAATAAAAGTCACTCGTTATCAGTTATGTGTATTAAGATTAACTGGGTTGCGGATCGAGAACAATGTGTCATAAATTAAATATGTTTCCACTTCACCGTACAGCATGTTGTTATGCTTTTTATAACAATGAGTCACATTCGCGTGTCCTTCTTAATTTTCTAAGCAATGAGCAACACAATAAATAGTTAAACGGAGTAGATATAGGACATCAACATTACTAATATAACTTGACATCAGCAATATCGCTGACGAATACAAAGGCTTACTTACTTATCCAATCAAACCAATTTAAAGGAAATCACGCACTTCTTACGCCAGTGGCATAGGGCTTAAATTGCCACTTGACGCCGGCCGCCTGTTCCGATTAATGCAACAACAAAAACTTCGCCAAAAAGCATGTTTTATTATATTTTGTAAATGTCAAAAATTTTAAGGTTCGAGTCTTTGAACTTTTGTCACATTATACAATAAAACAAAATCCGATAAAAATGATTCGTAAGTAGAAGATTTTACACTTCAAAGGGAAAGTTTTTTATGGAGTTTCATTCGTTTATGATACTCGTACGCAAAATAACCTTTTTTTAATAGACTTTCGCTATTATTCAGCTCATAGACGAAAATGCAACAAGGTTGGGGTGTTTGAAACTTTCGGCGTTTTAACGGACACTAACTTTGAGCTTTGACCTTTAAGTTTTAGTATTTGAGCTTTGAGCTTTAAGCTTGAAGCTTTGAGCTTTAAGCTTTGAGTTTGAAGTTTGGTCTTGAAGCTTTGAACTTTAAGCTTTGAGCTTTAAGCTTGAAGCTTTGAGCTTTGAGCATTTAGCTTTAAGCTTTGAGTTTGTAGTTTGGTCTTGAATCTTTGAACTTTAAGCATTGAGCTTTAAGCTTGAAGCTTTGAGCTTTGAGCCATAAGCTTTGAGCTATAAATTTATAGCTTACATACATCGCTTGCTGTGAAAATGTTAATATATCTAAGCAATAACCACACTTGGATAAAGACTGTAATCATAATTAACATCGTAATAGAATGCAGCAAGATATAATTCAGCGTTCAATTTTCGTCTGGATCGAGCAGTGCGTATTCGAACGGTATTCATTCTTGCTTCCCGTTGCTCGACTGTTTCTAAAGCTCGTGATGCCTTTTTCTTTCGTGCTTGAGGTGTAGATCGACCAGGAGCTTGTCGATTGGGTGCCATAATTGATTTGAGAGCGAAAGTGATGCCTTGTGACGACTATTAAAATCGAAAACAAACAGACAAACATTCCTTTTTATATATAGAGAAGA
The DNA here is from genome assembly GCA_022651775.1 of Drusus annulatus. Taxonomy (NCBI): domain Eukaryota; kingdom Metazoa; phylum Arthropoda; class Insecta; order Trichoptera; family Limnephilidae; genus Drusus; species Drusus annulatus. The sequence goes on along the minus strand of JAGWCC010000237.1, from coordinate 66,985 downwards.
TTACCAGACTGTTTCTATATTGAATCTAACGAGGGGCAATCCTCTAGTAGTAATACCGTCGACTCGGGCAACTCGTTCTAGAGCCACAGTAACTGTATCTACTTCAGAGATTAAAAACTTCACACCGTTAACTCCCTTACACAATAAACCTCTTCCCTTGCCTGATAAGAAAGGGAAAGATTTAAAAAGTTTGCTACCTTTCATAAGTAGCACAAGTCCCCACTTTTATGAGTCACTAGACATTAGTGATGGCGTAGAAGATGATTATTTACACGAGGAATAAATAAATCGTGAATAGATCTAATAATTATAATACCAGTTGTTCACGGTGAATATGTAGAAAGCTATTAATTTATTTAAATTATGAGAAACAAACAAACGTGTATCGTGAACAATTCACATTTTTGACATAGGCACTTCTAGCATTAACCCTCATATACGAGTACGAAATACGGGGTGTAAATTGACTTGCCGTGAACAATTATTAGTTGCTATAATCCACCCATTTCAAATATAGAATAATGTCTAAAATTGGATAATTTCAATTAACGTCAGCTCCAAATTTGAAAATGTCACACTCGTACGAACGTACGTACTCACAAAGGATATTATTAATGGCTCTTGGTAACTAAACATGTATATTAGCGATGGGAAAAGCTTCACAGATTTGTGAATGCTTCACGAATCGATACTTCTTCAAAATGAACCTTTCACGATGAACCCTTCAATTGAAGTAACATATTAATCACAGCATTTCTCGTCGGGGGGGGTTGCTAGCGATAAATGTACCAAATAATAGTCACGTTTTTTTCTTAATAGTTTTTATTCGGGACAGCTCTCCCAACCACATAACCCACTCCTCCATTATTGTATAAACAAAAATTATACCGTGTGAAAAACTACTTCTTTCTTTCTTCTATGTGTGTATTAATGAATTGTCTATTACTAGTTTCTTGTCTATTGTTTCTCGATGACAGCTGCCCATATGTTTGAGTTGTTGGCCGTTGGCGGTATCATGCCTTAAAAGGAATGATGTACAATAAGTATGCATAGCCTTACAGAGAATTTGCAAAAAGCAAATGTAGTAATTGCGAAATTTTCAGTTTCTGTAAGAGCGATGTGAACGTTTTTCAGGGCTTGAAGTACAATTTGAATATTTCTTACTGTACACAGTTTGACAGTTTTCTTGAAGCAATAGGGTGAATATTGGGTGCAAATGACGATTCATATTACAGGCATTGCCTCCCTTTATGGATATAACTTTAGAACAAAAGTTGCATTTGGCCTGGTAAACCCCAACTTCCTTAAAATAAGCCCATATTTCACTTTCTCGTTGAACGGCCATCCATAATTTTAGGTAGAGATTATATAGTCCTATAGACAAAACAAGCACAGAAATCATAAGAAACTGTCACGGGTACATGCGAGGGAACGGATAACTAAAAAGATACTTCATTGCTTCATTCATTCTTCGAACTAAAATCGAAGGAAGAAGGGAATGAACAATTGAACTGTGGATGATGCAATATTTCAGTCTTTCGAATGAATGAAAAATTGAAGTTCGAAGTAGATGCCATAGATTGTTCAATCGGAAGTACCAACTTAACCAACTTCAATTGAAGTATTTGTTCAATGAAAAATGAATGAAGTTGGGACTGCTGTCAAAAGAAGTACTTCTTTGAAACAGTTCTTTCAAAACTGTCACAACGCTAATGTATATATTACTACCTAATGATCTATCTATTATACCCATCACTACTCAGAGGTACCTACCAACAGAGGTGATAAAAAATATTAAATCTTTATTCAATGAGTTACCTACTCGACTACCGGCCACCTAATGGGTGGGTAGTTAGGTACCGGGCAGGATCAGTAATCCGTATACGTGTCGCTGGTGGCGCGTGTGGGGCGAGCTGGGCTGGCGGGACACCGGCGCGGCGGGGCAAGTCGGTGTCGAATTATCAAAAGGAAAGGCTCGGGTAACGCCGAACCGTTCCGTTTACAAAATCTAACGAATCTCCTCAATAGGGATGCCACTCATTCTGTCAGATACCTATTCGCCTATTCCTAAATTAATTTGTTAAGTTTCGTGTTCGCGGGAATGTGACGTAGATGATGTGAGTAAGGATTACTTGAGACATAGAAAATAATTGTTAACATGTTTACTATAATATTAACTACCCAACTGTGTTTTTTTAAATAATCTACCATCTCGCTGGCGCACCGACATTTTCTATGAGAGGAATTGTCTTTAGAGCAAGTTAACAAAAGTCGTTAACATGGTGACCTACCCATATTCAAAAAATATTTTTGTTTCTGAATAGTGGAAACATACAAGACGTATAATGAGTGGATTATTAATTTATAGAAAGCTGTTTGTGTGAAAAATAAATAAAAAACTTCGAAAGAAAAAAAAAAGGGAGTAAATCAAAAGAAGCTGCCGAAGATCTCCGATGCTCAGCAATTAGGCAAAAAAATTAAGAAGAATAATTTATTATAGTAGTAGATATTCACAATCTAAAATCTAAACGTTGTTCGAAATGGCTTCAGTCATGTTTGGTGACCAGATCTGAATAGCCGGTTAGGTACTTCCTAATCTTCCGCTCTAATGAATTTGAATCAGAAATTTTGAGATTTTTTCTGAATATTTGTTGCAGTTTGTTCCATAAAAAGTCAATTTGGTTTAAATGTGTTACAATAATAATAATAATTGGATAATTTTTGTAAAGAACCGTTTTTTGTGAAAAATCACCTCAAGGGCGCTGTACAAATTTTAATTTCTAGTAAATATTAATTCCTAGTTCATATAAATATACAGCAACATACTTCTGGCAGGACACAATCACTATATTATAATAATTTAGAATTTAGCTGATTTGTACATATATATTTTAGGGCATGAGAGCAAATTTAAAATATGGTAAATCAAAGGTATTTTTATTTTTTTCGTAGTGAGGAATAGATAATTATGAAAATCTTCTAATGAATTTAAGGAATGAGAGTCTGAAAGTATACCATAGGTTCCAACTACATATTGCTTCTTAAGCTAAGATAGTAAATGTCTATTATCCCATAATAAACGTACATATTTACAAATATACGCGGTATAATTAAGCGATGCAACAAGCACCGTCCTCGTAGTATTAAATTTCAGTAAGAATATAACAATATCAAAGAAAATTTAGCAAGGAAAATCGCTGTAGGTAATGTCAACATATTTTGTTTTGGCCCTTCACCTCGTGACCTGCTCTACGCCACAGCCTGCTCCCTATTCCCCCACCGACATAACATTATCTATTCCGTGGTTGGTAGCTCCGTGCAGGTGTTGCCAGCTCTGGCCGTGGTGACGTGGAGTAAGGTTCTCACGTTTCGCAGACAAACATAAAGTATAAAAACTATCACTAATTAATCAGCATACCTGCCGTATTGCTCGGTTATCGTTTTACACAAATATTAAACACGGTAAGTGACAATTACTATAGGGTGACCAGGAGACCATTAAAGTTGAGTGTGTAATTAATAAAACTAAAGAGAACATTATGGAAGTAAATTACCGTCAAAATAGTGTTGTTTTTAGTACCTATTCATGTATTTGAAACTGTCAATTCATTATGGAATGAAATCATTATAAAGTTATAAATATCCTACTAAACGATTCTTGTTGCAAGGTAAAACCCGTTACTTTTAGTGAAAACATAATTGACATTAAAGTATTATACACTTGGATCCACTGAATCGAGCTCTCAAGTAATACAAACCTAAATACTTGAGTATATTAATAAGATTCTGTAGAAAGCACAATCATTTTTTTTTAAATACTAGTTGTTACCCGTGAAAAATCGCGGAATATAACTTGACTTGCCAAGAAAAATATTAGTTCCCATTTCAAATATATAATAATGTCTGGTAAAATCTTAGAGTAACAATATAGAGAGACCGTCCTAATTATGAGTCAAATCGTTCATACTCGCAAAATATAGCCCTCTCTTTGTGCTCGGCTCTATAGACATATGAGAAAAAGAGACAAACAAATGTTATTAAGAATATGATTTGGGGCGTGCTAAAAGCCGTGTAGCCATATTTCAATGTACCAACTTGACACAAGTTTACTTCTGTCAGTCGAACTGATAGTCAAAAAGCTTAAAATATATAATTACTTAAGTGAATTTAGTGCAATGTTAAAAAAAACGATATGTCTATATGTGCAGTTGTTGGTTGCTTCAACTGAAGTAACAAAGGACCAAAAAAATCAGTTTCCACAGGTATTTATTCAAGAATTCGTATTTTTTAGTTTGACCTCAAATATTTGACATGCTAATCTACAAAACAACTAGTTACCTACACCAATATTTAGTCAATCTTTGCATTATTTGTTTCGTATAATAAACTTCTATGCAATTTTAATGCATTATTAATATTTTTTAGTTAGAGAGATATACGGGATTCTCACGTAAATTTGTAAGAATGGGGATTCCCTGATTAGTCCAACATCTGAACGTATCCATGTCTCTTTCTTTCTCATGATACCAACGCAAAATTGTTCGCGAACAGATAAAGACGGAATGATATTTATCTTTACGGTTTTCTTCGCCTTTCATTGGCTGGTAGCTTATACGTCATACCTCCTGTGGTCAAGCTTGGTCATAAACTCGCTACACTATTTCGCAAAGGATAAGTCTCTAGGTTACTCTAAGGCCAAAAGACATTATAGGTGGTACCTACTTTATTGGGTAGATGGGGATTTAAAGAGATTATTTTAAAAAAAATCAAGTAATGTCAGTTCTAAATTTTTTTAAATCACACTCTTACGTATGTACGTACCTATGCACAGCAAAAAATGTTTAAATGTAATCGTATATGTTTTGTCAAAAACTGATTAAAAATACGATTTTAATAATAAAAAAATGGGTCATACAAGAAAATAATGACGGTGAACGAGATACTATCAGGAGGCATACCAACTATTCGAAATAACCGTCAACAAAAAGATTTACAAAACTGGGATGACTACGCTGGGCAGGACATTTAGCAAGGATGGAAGCAGGACGATGGGAATGTTGTGAACCTAATCAAATGTGGCAAAGGAATAATTAGGGGGAGGTAGCAGGAGACCCTCCATTGGTTGTAACGCCGATGATGATATTTAGTATTCTGGTTGTATTACCTTAATACCTGTATGCATCACATTTCTTGTGTTTTATTTCTCTCAATTAAGATTGAGAAAAAATTCTTAAAACATGATTGAGGTATTAGAGACCCGAAGATACTTTTTTTCGCTTTAGTAAAGACCGCATAAAACTAGTGGATACATCTTTAAGATTTCAGATAAAAAATTCATCATTAAAGCTAATACTTTCGAACTGTTACTGCTGAAATGTTCAAATGACTTTTACATACCTGCTTTAAAAATAATTATATTTACTAATTAATATTAATTTCTGAACCCCTTGTAGCACCTTTGCCGAAAGGGTTCCACGAAAGATGAGAAGATAAAGAAGTGGCATTTTATAATACCTTGAACAGAGAGTACCTCCCCTTTGTCACCGGACACTCGTGCGGTGCTCGTTAGTCGCCGGACACTATGTACCTCCACCCACAATGTTCACTGTCTTTTGGCACACACGATACCCACAGAACATAGATACATAGCTATTATTTTATCATGGACACCGTGTACTCGTATAATGTATTTTACATGTTAAATCTTTTGAGAGGTGATCGTCACAAATATTGTTAACCCCAATTAAAATATACTTGTATTAGAGTTTTTGAAACTGTTCGTACAATCCATGTTCGTTTTGACAGCTGTGAGGCATTTTAGGTAAGTTTATTCAATATTTAAAATCAACATCAGAACCTCCGAATTCAAAGTTTGGGTCTAAACCCTTATCTTGGCAAGTTAAAAAATATAAGATAAAGATAAGATAATAAACTATTTTTTTTAAACTGACCATAGGTGTCAGCAATTGACAAGACGATAAACAAGAGATTTTCTAAAGTGGTATCATTACTAAAAATATTTGTTAAAAAAAAAGATAGCAAATTTGGTGTTACATATATGTTACACTGCAAAGATAAGGGTTAACCAGTGACGTAATAACCGTTCTGGTTTTCCCCGACCTTACATTATGTGAAAAACATATATATAAAAAAATGTTGAGCGCTCTCCATTTTATAGCAAGAAGAATGCTACCGAGTCAAACAAACAAATAAATAAATAAAAAATTAATGCCACATTACATGGCAACATTACCAATATTAAATAGCCTACCGCAAATAAATGATGTAATAAAAAAAAACCTCAGAAACATATCACAAAGCTACAATGTTTTTTTTTTTTAATTTATTATTTCTCACACTCTGCGTGTATTTATTTTGACAACTAGTCAATTTGGTACCTTTTTTTATTTTAATTTTATTGATTTTAGTTATTTATACAAAGTTTTTTTTTCTCTTTTAAAAGAATATCCTGAGAATATTTGAAAAACTCCAATTGCCATCACAATAAGCGGAAGATGTTGCTTGTGCAATGATAGAGGACTTAGCTAGTAGAGGAATTGAACTTAAGTTAAAATTGAATTTAAGTTTACAAAATAACCAACTATAACTCATACACTTTTTGACAATATTAAATACAACTAATTATTATGACTTATATATTACTTGATATTACATACTAATGTATTTTATATGGTTCTTAAAAACTATTTTTAATTTCATATTCGTAAAAAGCATTAACTTTGTGGCTTGCCATATTTATAAATAAAACAGATAAACTTTATTTAAAACCACTTTTATTTTCAATATTTTGTCGACCGGTTTCGGAAGCACCCTTCCATCTTCAGAACAATATAAAAAAATTGTCCTGAAGATGAAAGGGTGCTTCCGAAGGCGGTCGACAAAATATTGAAAATAAAAGTGGTTTTAAACAAAAAATTTCTGTTTTATATATTTTTAATTTATTAATTGGTGTAATTTTGATGGTTTCCGGCAGCGCATTATAACATTTCTATGTAGGTTAGATGTGAGAAATCCAATTGATCGGCTAAATCTTTAGCTGTGTTTTCTCTTGCGTCTCTAATTGCCAATCCATAATTCAAACTATGATCGTTGAATCCCGGATGTCTCTTGATCAACGCATTAGCTAGAAAACTCCCTACTTTCCATAAATACATGTTTTATTTGGTAGACGACGATTTAATATTAATTTTAAACCAAATTGATCACCCGTGCATTTACAATTAATGAAGAATTTTAAAACCAAATTTATCACGTCCATTTGTTGCATTCGCACGTTGTGAAGGCGTGCCCTGGAGTCTAGAAGTTGGGACACGCCACTGGTATGGATTACTTCGGATAGGTGGCCTTTTATTCTGGACATTCCATAGCGATATTTGTTCTTAGGATAGTCGAGCCGGTCTAAATATGCTTTTGAATAACAACTTAACAATGGAATGCATTTTTTATACCGAATGACCTAAATAATAGCGTTGTGACCGCTTTGAAAAAACTACTTCTTTTGGCAACAGTTCCTACTTCATTCATTGTTCATTAAACAAATACTGCAATAGAAGTCGGTAGTCCATTTTAGCGTTCATTCATTTCATTGAACAAATAGTTCAATTGAAGTTGGTAGTTCATTTTAGCCTCCATTAATTTCATTGAAAGAACTACTTCAATTTGCAGCAGTACAGTTGCGAAAGTGAACTTTATTTTGGCGAGGAACCGGTTCCAGTTCTTTTCGTTTTCAAATCTCTACCGAATAGGACGTGTTTTTTTCATCGAGGAACCGGTTCCAAAAAGAACTGACCAAATAACCGGATAAATTCAAATCTCTTTTTTGCGAGTTCGACTTCAACTGAAGTGTTCACTTCGAAGGGTTCATTTTAAAGAACTAACAATTCGTGAAGCATTCACAAAACATTGAAGTTTTCCCCAACGCTAAATAAATAATATTATCTATTTTGCTTAACCTCACTCAAAACAACGAGGAATGATATACATGTGTCTATTTTACCGATTACTCCATGCATAGTGCAATAATCTAAGCTATTTTATGTCAGGCACATTACACGTTTACATGATGAGCTGTGGAGCCTTCAAAAACCCATTTAAGTGACAAAAAATAAGACAAAACGTCTTATTCTTTGTCCCACGTTTTCAAGTGTTCCATTTTTTCAAATAAATGTTGCGACTCGTGCGAAACTAGGTAATAACTACTAGTAATGATAAATGAGTAATTCACTAAGCGAAAACTCACCCGATGTTATGAATGGACCGTTAAACTCAATTCATATCTCAAAGAATTGGAGGCTTATTATAGTCATGACTAGTGAAAATTGTTTTGATGATAAGATGAATTCCCTGAAAAGCCTTTGAAGTCGTCTCAGAAAAAATGAATAATGCACATGCTGCATGCAATCGTCGACGAATGAAAACTGTTCATTATTTAATAAAGAGCGGACTGGCCATACTCTTCTTATCCCCTCGCTTATCAGAGTTTAGCTAACAATGGGACAAACTTCATCTAGCGGACGGCAACCCGGAAAAACTCGACAGAACTGCATTTGTATCACAATTCGATGGCACGAGGTGCGTTGTTTTCCTCTACCTTATCTTCCATCTATCGATTTGCATTGGTATTGTTTGGCAACAATTGGCATTTCACTACTGGGTTAAATCGGATCCTCGTTCCAAATGTGCACACAAGAAAGCGAGCTGGGCTTTTATCTATGGAAATCTTTTCTTAAATTAAACATAGTTTGAACAAAATCAAATGTTATATTTTTGTTTATATCCACACAAGGCTCTCACAGTTGACCTAAACTAATAGATAACTAAATAACTTAGTTTCGTTCACTTTTTTTAAACCGAGTTACTTATCAATTAAAAATCAATGAAAATGAAATAATAGGAAGTATTTATATAAATAGTAACTTTGTATAAGACCACAGATTTAATTTTAATTTTTATGACCGACTGGTTTCGCTTAGCCTAAGCATCATCAGGGTACAAAATTAATCTAAACAAAAAATACATAGTGTGTTGTGATATACTCGAGAATATAGATATATGAAATATATAAATAAATATGTAAATAGAATATAATATATGTAAATGGTTATATACATCGTACATATAGTATTTTTCTTACTGTTCTCTTATTTTATTTTATATTGGGTTCTCCCTCTGTACGTCGGTGATAAAAAAATAAATAAAATCTGTATTTTACTTTAATTTTGTACCCTGATGATGCTTAAGCTAAGCGAAACCGGCCAGTCATATAAATTAAAATAAAATCTGTGGTCTTATAGAAAGTTATTATTTCATTTTCATTAAATATGTCAAACCAAAAAACGAATCCTTTCTACAAAAATAAATTAAATTAACTTTCACAAAGATGATATATTAAACAATGTAATATATAATCGTTTGTCATATTTAAAGATGCTGTGTGGATAGTATTTGCAATAAAAGCTGGAATATCTTGAAGAAACCCATGTTGTAGGAGGGAGGAAACACAATAGCCAGCAAATCATTAAAAAGCCAAGTTATTAGGCACAAAAATTACCCGTTCTCATGCGGATGAATATCAACCGTGTACAAATGTTAGATGCGCATTTGGCGTTTCTCTCGTCTGTGCACTAGTGTCGAAATATGCCGTCTTAAAGTAAAAATGTAACTACAGTGCCGGATTTAGGATGGAGTCCGCGTGGGTGGACGCCTAATTAGAAATAAATTAAGAAGTAAGTAGAAGTTTACAACAATATTCAGTGTGTATCCGAGCTGCGATAAAACACCGAATGTGTTTTCAGCTTCAGATGAATTTTGAAAATAGTGGACTGTAAAACGATAAACTACTACTATTTGATGGAAGTGTCTAATTATAGATGTGGACTGATTGAGGAGTGAAGGAAGTAAGGAAAACCAATTCACTCACCGATGAAGTTGATGTTTAAGCTCTTGATACTTCTTACACAACGAATCACAACAATGAAACTCAATTTTACTTGAAGATAACAACTAAACGACGACCAAGCGAGACATCAACGAACGAACAACTTAATTTAATATTATTTAAAGATCAAAACAATAAACCGACGAACAAGCGAAATCCAACGACCGAACACATTTTTCACCAAAACTCTTTTGTTTCTCGACTGTCAATTGTTTTTTTAACACAGTGTTGTGAGTAAGAAATGTACTCGACCGGTCGGTAGCTCAGTGGACAAATGCGTCGGATTCCCACCCGGGCGTCGTGCGTTCAATTCTTCTGCTAGCTAAGTCCTCCATCATTGCACAAGCAACATCTTCCGCTTTTATTATAATGGCAGTAGGAGTTTTTCAAATATTATCAGGTTATTCGTAACCCGGGAATGTTTGTCTTTCTTCAAATGGCGGAATAGGTAGGAACTGGATTAAAAACAAGAAGGTGAGAGCCTAACAAATTATCTCTTTGAAATCCAACATTCAGAGTCGGGAAGAGGGCGGGGGTTTGCCTCCCCCCCACTCCAATTTCTTTTTCCAGATCCTTTATCGGGTAGGTACCAACCGACCTAGGTTTCGTGGAGAAAATTTTCAGATTTTTCTACGCGGGACCCTAGCTTACTCGAAATGCTAATTACAGCAACTTGATACTTGATAGTGACTGCACAATGTTGTTTTATATATGTTTAACGTGTGTACCGTGTACAGGGTGTCGCGGCGGCGGGTCTAGCAGCGCCAGGTCCCGTGGGCCACCCGATACCGCAGGCCGGATCAATCCATTAGTATTGTTTGTCGGTTTATTAAGGCCGGGCGCGAGGCTCCTCTTTCTGCGCAGCCCAAACTAACTACCCTTACTAAACTAAGCTAAACTTAGCGACCGTTGAGCCGAAATTTTTTCTAAGCCATGCTCAAATGCGCAATAACGCTCTTCCCAACACAACCTCTACTTACCTTACGCCGATCCGGACACTTAAGTAAAGGTCCAAGCTAACCAAGGGAGAAGTTTGATAAACTACCAACAGAGTGAAAAAGTGACATTTTTGGCGTTTGTGTAATTTTAAATATGATTTTCGTAGATATTTATTGAAATAATCACAAATAATAAGGTGGAAAGTGTGATTTTACGATACGTTGTTAAAATCAGAATGGTCAATTAAAATATAATATCCTCCATTAAAAATTTTTACAATTATTATTTTATTTTTTTCTTATGCATTTATGTTTTTTCCTTATTATTGTGGATATATGTTCTACAACTTTTATTTTATTTTATAAATTATTATCAATTATGGAATGAATTGTATTGCACTACTCCTCCGTACCTTCTGGAATAAAACTTTTACTTTTATTATTATTAAATATACAATATATAGAGAAAGACAGCGACTGAATACTAAAAAGAAAAATCGTTTTTGAATGTCGAAATGCATCATTTAGGAGCAAATTAAATTTCAAGATCAAGATGCGTCCGGAAAAACGCGATTCTAGTCGTAAACTGGGAAAAAGTGTAATATACATATATATTTTAAAAACACATATTTTACAGTTTTTTTATACATAATTATACTTAGAAAAAATAAAATAAATGATAAAATAACCAAAATGTACCTATCTATTATTTTTATTTTTTATTTACTGTTATTTGTGACCACTGAGTAGATGAAACCAATAGAAGTGTATGATTCAAGTCTACCATTAATTTCTTGCCACCCTATCGCAGATGTGTGACGTCACTCAAATCAAACCCGATAATGGTCTCTTAAAAGGTTGCCACTAAGAAATTTAAACCGCCTCAGTTTAGTTTAATGTCGGAGGAAGTGTAAACTGTCATGTTATTCTAACGTCATGTGCAATCATGCCAAGGTAAATATGCTTCCCAGTTTGTGAGATGTAAAATATACCTTTTAGATATATGCTTACCATTCATTTGTACACCATTATAATTTTTATTCATAAAATTGAAGTTAAATAAAAGTGTGTGTTGCCACCCTCCTTTAGCATTGGATTCTAAATTAATAGTGTGTCGTAGTCGTAGGTAAAGATTTACAAACTTATCTGTGCAGGCAGATAAGAGCACTGCACTACATCCAGTGTCTAAAGTAGCGATGTCCTATAATGCACAGTAAAGTTTGTAGATCTGTTTATCCTTTAGATTTTAGCATGGCACGCTTATGCACTTACTTTTTAGACTTGTAATTTTTCTGAAAAACAAAGGTTTTGTTCGGTAATTTTAAAAGTAATAATGACCTACAGAGTAAAGAATTCGACGTCAGTGGGTTTGCTTTTTTTTAAATACTGTTAAATATTACATGCATTTGTTTTATGGAAAAGCTGTCTGGATACCAACTTCTTTCGAGAAGTAGTTTTGCAGTTGTTTTTTATATTTATTTTTTTACTGTAAATACCGCAGAGTCCTGAGTCCAGAGTCTGCCACTGAGACTATGGTGTCCCCAATTGAAGTATTCTTTGCAGCTTACGATAGTGCGGAGGGAAAGGAGATAAGAGGAAGGTTAGGTTAGGTTAGTAAGTACCTGGTCATTTGGTCACCGAACCCGGCTAAAGCCATTTCAAGCAACGTTTCGATTCTGAATGATGGTAATTCACCAGGGCGATACTTAAAGTATTTTCCACTCTGGAACGTGCCGTAAATATATCATATTTTTAATACTAATTAAATGTGTTATGAAACATATCAATTTAAAAAAATATTTGCGCACGCCAGATTTGTACCCGCAAACTCTGGATTCGTAGTCGAGCGTCTTACCACTCTACCACAGAGGTTATCTATACCAAAAGTTGGAATTTCAAAAAAATATGAAAACAATGTATTTTTTCCGTTTTTTTTTCTTTTAAATTATTACTCTTTTTTTAATATGAAAAGTGTAGTAAGTCATAATAATAACAATGATTTTTTGTAAAGCGCATGTTTGTAATAGTTCACCTCAACTGCGTCCTAAATACGACCTTAGAAATACACGTTCACAATATTAATAAAATTACTTTTTTAGCAAAATTTTCTTATGAGCAGTCAACCTAGGTGATTAAGATTATACATATCTCTTTCAAATATGAAGAAAGATTCAATTCCACGTAGTAAATATCAATAATTTCCATCCCTAGCGAAATGAGATACCTTTTCCTCTTTAAAAATCGGAGAACTTCTAAAATATTAATCCCAAATAAGCAGCCCTTTGATGGCGAATGACGCAGCGATCGTAGTGATGTATCAGTTCTCGATACCTACCCGATTGAGTAGGTACCTTTCACGGGGCGATATCAAATAACACCATGGCTGCTTTATGCCATAAAATTAACGATATATCGAATTAGTCGTTTTGTTTACCGCGTCTCGGGCTGAGTTTCGTGGTTGTATAATGGTTTAAGTATCGATTACAATAATATTATTTTATATTATTTAAATATGGTAATAAATTGAAATTTTATGTTTTAGAAGCTTTTCTTCAACGGTAGCTTATTTGTTAAGGTAAGTAAGTACTTAATAGTTCAGTTTTTCATTTTTTTGTGGATAATTCAGCGAATATTAATGTTTTACGGATAAAAAAGATTAATGAATTAATTTACTTATAATAAAAACGTGCACATTATATATATAATATTTAACAAAATTCGACGTTTTTCTTGGCATAATATTAAATAATTTACGGATTAATTAATTCGACTCACATTTTCATGAAAAATTACATCCCTATTCCAGATAATAATTTCCCTGCTTTTGCATTATAAGAATTGCGAATATTAATGTTTTACGGATAAAAAAGATGAATGAATTAATTTACTTTTAATTAAACGTACACATTGTATATTTATAATATTTAACAAAATTTCATGTTTTTCTTGGCATAACATTAAATAATTTACGGATTAATTAAGTCGACTCACATTTTCATGAAAAATTACATCCCTATTCCAGATAATAAATTCCCTGTTTTTGCATTACAAAAATTGCGCTAGATAAGTACCTAGCACAACATAAATTGTTGCATGCTGTGCGGACGATGTGTGCAGATTTTGGATCCGATTTGCTTTTTTATGTTGGCCGCTCTACGCATATCGGGGATACCATGGAATAATAATAAAAGCTCGCGCCGTTTGCGTTTGTGACCCGAGCCCGCGTAATACTAAACTGTGCGCGTATCGGGTGTCGCGTGCAATATACAAGCAAGTTCCAACTTTTAATGCGTTCCGTGGAAAAAAATACTGTATAGGAATGAAGAGTGTGAGTGCCCGGTGAAGGATTATCAGATTTCATTATTTTTATTCCATTATAATGTTGGAAAAGTACACGAGAAATTGTGTGTCAAGTAGGTAGGTACTTTAGTGCGTTTTACGTGATTTTTAATGCTTTGAACGGAAAACATAAGTCACTCTATTTTGCAAATGTGTAGGTACAACATTTTATGTATTATATTTATCGAGATAAAGACCATTAAACTTATGTTAACAGTCGGGGCGTCGCTACTATAAATATTGCGGTTATCTGACCAAAATAAGTTAGTTTGTTAGATCCTCTTTTGGTCATCTGCGCACAGATAAGTTTGTAGATCTGTAACACGCTGACTCCCCAAGAGGACGATGTGATTTCTAAGATACTTTTTAAAATATTTAAATCGAATTGAGTACCTACCTAATTAGTTAATCAATGATTTTTATACATAATTCTCCTAAAACGAACCTTGAAGATATGGGTGTTGTCAAGGCCAGTGGCGGCCGGTGACCTAAATTTAAGGGGATGCAATAAATAATAATATTTTACCACCCTTGGGGTGTGAAAATACACTGATTACTCGGTTTAAGTCTGGAATAGACATATTTTTTATGTTTTAAGATAGGTTACAGTGTTCCTTATGATCCTTTATTTGAGATCGAGAAACGAGCGGTTAGTTTCATTCTTTAAAGCTTACGAAAAGTTTTTAGCCAATCTTCTACAAAGTGTCTCTGAACGAGCCAAAACATGTGGGTGAGATCGCCGGCCACCCTCCTCCCCCCCGCCCTCTTTCTCAATCGGCTTTGCAAGACTTCGGAAAACGAATCGGCTATTTTCCGAATACTTCCGAATGCACATCTGTTCACTTGTGCAGTGCTCCAAATTCAGTCATTTCTACTTAGAAATCTTTTTTCTCATAAACACGCTTGATTAAGTCTATGTGAATTGTCGTTCGTTCGTTGGCGGATCTGCAGTCGGGCTCGGAAATGATTAAAAAATACCGACATTATCGATAAAATCTATATCTATGTTTCATGCTAGGGCCCCAGAATAGTAAAATTGAAAACGCACCACGATTTACTATGGCGTATGGGTCAGTGAGTTTAGCAACTCGACCTTTTGAAGTAGTGGTTTACATAGTATTTTATTAAATTTTTGATTTAATTATTCTGCGGTATTGGTCATTAATCATTATATTTAGGGGGTGCAATGCACCATTTCACATATGGACGAACCGTCCCTGGTCAAGACTTCAATATAAATATATATACTATAAAATAAAACAAGCTTAGTAAAAGAGGTGTTTTTGCTTATTTCTAATATTAGTACGAATCAATGTTAGTATCAAATGGATTTTCCACAGCAGACTTTGACACCACTTTTCTTATGAAAGGAGCATAATTCACGAGTTAAGGATATCGGGTTACCGTGTGGACAGCGTACAAATGAAACAGGATGCTGACGTAAGAATTAATTGCGAACACACACAGGCTCGCCCTCGCGGCATTAATTATAGAAGCCGAACACACGTCGCCATCTTTGTTTTTCGAAACGTCAAAGTTCAATCGGCATTGCAATAAAATAAATTCAGGTCATATTCCAACATAAATCTGCTGTCAAAAGGGTTAAAATGCAGCGAATCTCACATTTCAGTTCTCGCTCTCCCGTGACAAGCGAAAAACGACTTTAATAACACGAGCCGAAGGGACGGATTATCACAAAAGGTGATAAGGGTATCAAATTTCTTTGCGCGCATGCGAAATATCGAGTCTCCACAGTTTGCCGCTCTTGACAAACTAACAGTCGGGCGTTCGAAATTCAAATATGCAAACCCAAATAAACGCAGCATGGCGTATCGTTGCCAGAACCCACTCATAAATTAGTCGGGTACCTACCGCAATATCAAAATAATTATTATTTGTTTCTCATACATTTTGCAGGTAGGAATCTCTTTACGGACTGGATATAAATTGCGATAGAACGTTCTAATTATTTTATTAAAAATAAACATTTTTTCAATTTGCTTTTCTGAAGGCGAATAACAAGCTTGAAAGATACTGTATGCAAGCAAATCATCATTGCAAGTACTTTGTTCACATCAACATTCACAGCGATACTTATATCAAGAATGAGGTGGTCAGAATGAATTCGCGATTGATGAACTTGGATATTCTAAAGTATTTGCGAACGTATCGTCAAGGATGTTTTACATCTCCGGAGGTTACGAAATCGACTACATCTGAAGTGCTTAATAATAGTTTATATGCAGGTACCAAATAATTAAGATTTATATTATTCTCTTCTATATGTTATAGCGCCCTTGAGGTATGTTTGTAATGTTTTTCACAAAAACGGCGCCATGCCTATTATCCAAATACTATGATTACGCTCATTATCTTTTAATTCAAATTAAAAGTTTGTCATAGTATCCATTTTTGTCTTTTATTTGAATAAATAAAATATTATCACTTTTCACAATTTTTCCAATTTGTATCGCTTTATATCGAGAACAAATAACTTTGAATTAACTAGAGATGGTCGATATTCCCGTCCCGGTTAAAAGGAACCGGTTCCAAGCCAGTCACTGGAACCGTCGATATTATTTCTCCGAGGAACCGGTTCGTTTTTTTGGCAAATAAAAATCGAAATCCTTTGTTCTAGGAATCGGTTCCTCTTTTGGGCATACTAGGTTTTTGGCGGAAAGAACCTTTTGTCGAGGAACTGGTTCTACAGTTGCAGTTCTTTTCGTTTATTGAACATCGCTGACAACCTCCCCCCTCCACCACCGCACCTCATGAAAAAAAATAATTTTGGCGGCGAGAATTTTTTTCCTAATATAAAAATATTCTTGGAGGAACTTTTCTGACACCAGGAACCGGTTTCTGACGCCGGCCACCGGTAACTGGAACCGCAGGTACACCCAATTCGGATATCGACCATCTCTAGAAGCAACCCACGTGATAATGTTTTGACTACGAATAAAACGAACATTGCGTCTTCAGTCCCTCTTCTGGCCACCTGCAAAGTTATCCCTGTCAAGGTATATATTTTTTGCCAGACAATCGATTTAATTGGAATTTAGAAAACTATGTATATTTTATGGCTAACATTGCACAAGCCATTATTTTCAAAATGGACAACATTTCAAACGTTCAGACAATGGAAATTAAATTACGTTGTATGATTAAAATCTAACTGCACAATCGTTGTTGAAGTTTTATCGAATTAATAAAAAATAAAAAATATTATGTAGAAGTTAATTAATCGTGGTCACTTGACAATTAATTATTAGACAGTCACTGTTCTCAATACAATATGTTATTGAACTCAATGTGCAACACATGCAAAAGTGATATATTAATATTTGTAATATGAGATGCCATTATTTGAATAATGTAATCGCTTATACGGCTCGTTGCATTCGTGATACCACTTGTATTATGATAATAGATTATGTCGATATTTTAAAATATAATTGGCATTGCAATGATGAATCGATTTATTATTATTTTTATTCTTTATTATAAAAAGAACTAGCTAAACAACGAAGTGGTTTGTCAGCGGGTTACTTTAATATTAGTGTTACATAATATTGAATACATAGTTCTTTGAGTTTTGTGGTGAATTTTAATTCGTTTTTTATAATATACATTGCCATCATGTTTAAATATTGTAGATACAAGATAAGTGAATGTTCCTTTTTCGTATTTATTTGTAATTTTGATATTATAGAAATATATCTTGGCTGTAGGCAATAGTTTATCGAGCCACAGGTATAGATATAAAATTGTATTAGATAATAGGTATGTTAGGAAAAATTAAGTACTATAATCTCCCTCCCTAAGCACGAGAATTTTCTCAATTAGAGAGGTAATTTATCATAAACTAAACCAAACAAAAATAATTACAAGGAAGAAGAAACATAAGAAGTGATTCCTCTACTAAATTTAGTATTTTTTGTTATTAGCTTTAAGAAATCTCTGTAATTTTTAAATCTATTATATTGTATTATAAATTCAAATTTGTGTCTGTGATTTAAAATATCAAAAAACACACAGCATGTTAAAAAAAATTGAAAGTAGAATATTATTTTTAAAAAATTGAACAGGTACCTACCCGCATAAATGAAAAAACATGTTGTTCCTAATATTTTAAAAGTAATATCACAAGTTCCATGACATTAGAGTAAGGCTGTAGGCATCGACCAAGGAGTGTTATATCGATGACTGTAGGCCAATATTTTTGCAGGTTCAAAACCGACTAAAATGGACTTTATTTTTAATTACTAAAAGACCAACAATAGAAAAGAAACGTTACGACATCAAAATGGAAAGAGTTCCTCAAAACTCCTTCTACAACCTACAATTTTTATCTCTTAATTTTTATGTCTTCTTCCACTCCCATAATTGTTCATAGAATATCCTATTCCCTAATTGAGGTTTCCATAGTCCAGAGCGGCGTGAAAAAAAATAAGGAGGTAATTATGTACCTCCTTTACTCAAATAATATAATGTGTCTATACAACTGGAAAATGGAAATTACGGTACCTACCTACATTGCTCAATCATTCTAAAAGTCCTTCCATAAATGTTCACGTGTGCTAGCTAGTACATCAATATATATATTTCTTACAACCCATACGCATAAGACCACCCCTTTACCCAATGGAAGCCCATAGATCTCTGATGATACCATCTAACTCCTCGAAAGATCAAAACAACATGGAAATCTAAAGTTACAGTAAAATTACTAAAATTAAAGGCAGTTATTCATTTCGCTGGCAACCCGACACCGAGCAGTTTTACCTTCACTAAACATGACAGAAGCGTAGTTCGCGATTAATCTCATATTCGTACGCCGGTAGGTGGGTACTACCTAGTTCTACGGGATCACTTATTTTATGTGGCAACACTGAACACCCAATACCCACTACCCAGCCTGCGGGGGGCGAACTCCCGACTAGCTACTACGTACATTATTATTCATTTCTGATATAAACACAAAACAATTACTTCTTAAAATTAAATACAATTTTTAGTGAAAATTAAATTTTTTACTTAATTTTGGTTGTCGATTCCAGAATTTACTAAATTTACTGAATTCATGAATCCTGGAATGGTGAAAGAAATAATCAAGTATCTAATTTACTAGATCAACAAAAATTTTCCTGTCTTCTCTTTAACTGATCGAACCTAAGCATCATCCACTGAACAGAAAATCCCTAGAAGTTTGATCTACACAGATTTAAAAGAGAACTAATGTCGCCAATTTAAATAAGAGCTTTCGATTTCTAGCACAAAACATCGATATGGAATTTATCGACAGTCTCGTTAATTTGAAATTGTTCCCGAGCCTGACTGCAGATCGCCAACGAACAAACGACATTTCACATCGACTAAATTAAGGATGTTTTATCGACGCGAGTAATCAATGTTTCGTGGCAGGGCTTCAGACCTATCTAGCAAGGAAATTGATTCTGTTTTTTTTAAAGAAAGACAAACATTCCCAGGTTACGAATAACCTGACAATATTTGAAAAACTTCTACTGCCATCATTATAAGCGGAAAATATTGCTTGAGCAATGATGGAGGACTTAGCCAGCAGAGGAATTGAACCCACGACGCTCGGGTGGGAATCCGACGCGTTAGTCCACTCAGCTATTAACCGGTCAAATTATCCGTAGATTTTCGACATTTTAACAAATTTGATCGATTTCATTCGAAGTAAGGAAAAATTGAGCTTACTTCGAGTAAACCAGGCACGCCCACAAGACATTTAAGGCTGATTCACACCAACGTCCGGATCCGCTCAGTGCCGATATTGTTCCGCAAGAGAGCTTATTGATATGGTATGAATATCAATCAAGGAGTATGTGCCAAGACAAAGTTATGTGGTAGTATATCCTTCTGCCCATTCTTGTGATATTTAACTACTTAGTTAGTTAAATAATTATTTTGAATTGTAAAAATACTAACTATCAAATCCATTTTTTTATCACTAAATAATATTTTTATTAATTATTACAAATATTATTTAGTGATAAAAAAATGGCTTAAAAAAATCTGCGTTGTAAGTATTTTTATACTTCAAAATAATTATTCAACTAAATAAGTAGTTAAATATCACAAGGGTGGGCAAAAGGATATACTGCCATACAACTTTGTCTTGGCACATACTCCTTGATTGATATTCATACCATATCAATAAGCTCTATTGCGGAACAATATCGGCACTGAGCGGATCCGGACGTTGGTGTGAATCAGCCTTATATAGGTTTATAGCTACGGGGGCATCGTCCAATAATAATAAACGTTTTACTTTTATTTCCGACGAACTCGCTAATTCTAAATCCGCCTCTGGTAGCTGGGTGCTCATAATAATACATAAATATCACAATACTAACATCGGGTAGTCGCTGATAATAAATATGAGTGTACATACGATATTCCTCCATTAACATCACGGAAAGTTGTCTGGTGGAGGTGGCATCTTGGGTTACAAACGTTGCGGGCAGGTCTCACATTACCTAACCTCCAAATTATCCCGAACAGGACTGGGGAAGCTCCGTACTCTACAGTAGGCTCGGTTGATATTCTTAAACGGAAATACCACCTCCCCGAGGAAACTCTAGATTCCAGATCGCCGGCTAAATGCGCTGGTTGGGCGGCCTGCTCGCATTAAGGTGCGTGAGGAGAGGAGATCAAAACTATCCAAAGCCCATACCCTCGGAGGAATAATATACCAGGAGGGATAGCTTTTGTAGTCAGGATTGTTGATTTTTTCCTGACTCGGGCGTGTCTAGGACTAGGGTATTTATACATCTATTCTTAGCACATGTCGACTAAGTCCCAACTGCTCCCAACCGTCTAGAGCCAGTGAGACTATGGCATCCCCAATCGGGGTTTGTTGTGAGGTTGAAGGTAATGGGGAGGGGAATGAGATGGGGAAGAGGATGGTTGGGAAGTACCTGGCTATTCAGATCTGGTCGCCAAACACGGATAAAGCCATTTCAAGCAACTTTTCGATTCTAAATGGTGGTATTTCACCAGGGCGATACTAAGAGTATCTACTACTCTAAAAGGTGCCGCAAATATACTTTTTATTAATATTTTATATGAATTAAATGTGTTATGACACATTGTAGTTGAATAAAAGTTATTGGCGCACGCCGGGTTTGAACCCGCGACCTTTGGAATCGAGGCGAGCGTCTTACCAGTCGACCATGGAGTCGTTTATTTGTATAACCACTTTTTCACAGTATTTTTATAAACAAAAATATAGGATATAACCTAAAAAACCGTTGAGTTATGTCCTATTATGTCGCATAATGAAACTTAGTTGGCGGAGTCGCCGGGGACGCGGGAGACGGAAAACATGCTTACATATTGTAAAGTGGTGCGATATTATGTGACAACTTATCTCGTCTCTTTCTCTTTCGCGGTTTACGACGTAAAAACCCGGAGAAAGTGATTTATCGTAAAGTTGTATAGGGTGGGTAAAAATATTTAGCTCTCTCTTCATATATATTCTTGCTCTGAGGTCATACCCGCGCAGTTCCATCTTGTATAGCGAACAGATAAAGCGGTGATTAGAATATTTGGTAATTTAATAAAAACTGCCTTTTTTACCCGTCTTAATTTAAATGCTTTGTCAATTTACATGAAAATGCAGTGATACAGGTTGCGGAATCAGAGTGTGTGTGTATTGATGCATATACATTTACTTCCGACAGTGATTTCCTTTGTTAAACGTTACTGAGAAATAGCCGTTTGTATTTTCCTTATTATTATTAGCATAGGACAAGTGTATATACGTTGACCAAATTTTAATATTTGAACAGTTTTACCGTGTGTTCTATTTATTAAAAATTATCTTCTTAAAATTGTTTTTATGTCCCTGATAAATATAACGCACTGCAAGCAATGCAGTACTGTGTTCGCCTCAACTCCGGTTGCGATACCTAACACCCTCAGTCAAAAAACTGAATGACCAAATTTTTAATTAACCACCCTGCAAGTAGCCATAGTTTTACATTTATTACTGACTATAAATAATTTCCTTTGTGAGCTTGTACAAGATTAATCGAAATTATCAAAAAAAAAATCAAATCCTTACCTACCTAATAAAATTACCTACCTATAATATATTTTAGCAGACATTATTCTATATTTGAAATGGGTGGATTAGCAACTCATATTTTTTTCTTGGCAAGTCAAGTTACGTCCCGTGATTTTACACCCAACAACTAGTGTAATATAATATTTAACTTGCAGAGTCAGTAGTATAAATAATAATTTTATTCCAGAAGGTATGCAGGTATAGTGCAATGCAATACATCCCACAATAAAAAAATAATACAACCAAAAATACAAAATAACAATACATAAACAAAAGTAAGAGTTGTAATACATACGAGTTATATAAGGCTTATATTAATAAATATATATATATTTATTAATATATATATATTTATTAATATATATATATATATATTTATTAATATAAGCCTTATATAACTCGTATGTATTACAACTCTTACTTTTGTTTTAGCCTTATATAACTCGTATGTATTACAACTCTTACTTTTGTTTATGTATTGTTATTTTGTATTTTTGGTTGTATTATTTTTTGATTGTGGGATGTATTGCATTGCACTATACCTGCATACCTTCTGGAATAAAAAAAAATGTATATATATTTAAATTGAATTAAATAAAAAATTTACATAATAATAAAAATAACTTTAATTGAGCGTGCTTCAAGGTGGTCTCCGCATCATCTGCATCCATCGCTCGTTGAGAGAAGAGCTGAGCCATTCAGATGCAGCCGCGACAATGACGTTGGTTGAATTCCGTGTCCTCCCCCAGAAGCTGGTTAGTCAGTGGCGAAGTAAGGCGGGGAATGAGTGCACCCTTCCTTCGGTGAACATTGTAGAGGCACTGCAGAATCTTGGAAGTTGCAGAAGTTGCCTACAGGCATTGTTGTAGCAAACCCTCAACCTGTTCCATTGCGCTGTTGGGCATTGTGTCCACAGCTCAGATGTATATAGGGCAGTGCAGTACGTCTTAAAAAGCAGTTTCCTGACATCGTCACTACAGTGGTAGAACCGCCTTGAGAGCATTCCGGCCCATATATTTATAGCTCTTTTTGTCGTTCCATATATTCAATATCGCTCAAATCTTCTGTAGGGATATGTCCCAGGTATTTGACCTGTGAGGCCACAAGCAGTTTGTTACCTTCTAGCCAGATTGGTGGAATATTTTGTGGCTCTTTTAATGGTTACTTTTATGTTATCCAAGGAATGTTGGCCAATTAGATGATTTTGTAGGAAATTGACACATTGCAATTCACTTATCAAGGTTTTCCCAACGTGCTCTCAAGCATGAGTCGATCAGTTTGAAAGACTTACATTATTTTTCCTTTAAATAAACAACTTGAACAGTGGTATGTTATGATGTATGATTGTGTTTTACGTCAGGCGAGAACAATATTTATTATTATGCTCGGCAATAACAATACAAATTTTCCAAAGAAAATCATGTTTGCAGAATGAGAGCACATAATAATTAACACAATGGACATTTTAAAATGTATCCGAGACAGTTGACTTGTTTGTTCGTCGCCGGAAAGGCAAAAGGGCTGAAGCGTTATTTCGGGAAGTTTACACCAGAGCACTTTACAGGATTTTTTGTTTTACAATAAAATTCATAAATCTTCAGTACCTGGTTGGATTTTGAAAAAAAAAATAACTCAGGTAACTCTCGCTGAGTTACCTGAAGCGACAAAAAGCTTAACAAGTCTCAAACTTGTGTCGCTTGAGTCAAGCCTTCTCCCAAATGGTAAATATATTTTAGATGGCTAAATGGCCACAAAAGTCTTCAGAATCAAACGAGAGTCTGAGCATTCGATGCAGAAAAAAAACTGATCAATACTGCACATTTTTGACCAAAAATTCATGACTCTAAAAACTCCCTTTGAGATGATGTGAAGATTCATCTTTTGAAATAGTGATTTACACAAAATCCTATCTTACAAAATTAAGTTGAAAATAAAATTTCACAATATGACGATTAGGGTGTTATAATCTACAAAAATTCTAACTGGGTACTTAAATATAAAAATAAAGGTTCTTATTTATTATTTTGAATGACGTATTATTTCCCAAGTGAAGATTTCAGCAATAAAAAATGACAAGTGGGTAGGTTAGGTTAGGTTATTAGATTTTTGGTTATTTAAATTCAATTAAATTTATTTTACATTCAAACTTTTGTTAGCTTCGTTCGACCATAGACTTAAGCCCATTGTTTTGCAAGATGGAGTTAGAAATCAACAACATATTTACAGTCAGCCGGGATATCAGTTTCCGCACGAAGTCCGAGAAAGTAGATAGCCGGAGCTGGGTTAAAACTTACAGAAACGTATATTCCAAGCCGGCGGCGGAGGCTAAGTGAGCCACCTCTTTGTTGTATGCGAAAGCAGGATTCCTGAAATATAATAATTCCCCATCATAAACGTATATATATATATACATATATATATATATTTATATATCGATATTCCCCATCCATTACACGGAGCAAGACGTCATTGTATACAGTTACAAGCCCGGCTCTGGTTTCTCCTGGGCCGAATTCGTCCGGAGATATTTACTCTGCGGTGGATGTCGGGAGATTCGGTGAATATTGCTATTATACCCGCTGTGGATACCGGATAGTGGGGCGAAACCCGACGCCGCGCGCTCCGGGTCGAGTGTTGTACAACACAACTACACCACTGTACATTGTAGGTTGTAGGTACCCGTACAGCTTCCAGCCACTGCTAGCCAATGTATCAATGTACCAATCTACCACTGTACCAATGTGCAATCCACAATTTACCATTGTGATCCAAATGAACTCTGAGTGTCTGGATTATAATTCAGACACCAACACGCGATACCTCCGTTAACGACCTCCGCCCTAGCGACCGAAATCTTGTAACAGTTTCAATAGAAAACGCAGCTCTGCTGCCCTAATACATATAAACACATTTTTCTATCGATTTTCGATATTGTGTTGTAACATTAAACTTATATTCGCCAAATACCCTGTAATTAACATCTTAACATGTCTGCTACTTCGGAGAGCTGACTGAATTAGGATTTTCATTATAATTTATAAGGTAGGTATTTTTATTTACGACTCTACCAAAACTTTGCCTTCACCTTGGCTTTGATTTGAATGTTCTTTCTTATGTATATTTTGTCCTATTTTTATAATTGCTTCTTTATCATATTATGTATGTGCTGTTCTTTCTCTGTTGATCTTTTTCCCATTTTTTGATGTGTATGTTTTTATAATTGGACAATAGTCCGTTAGTTTTTAATAAAAAAATCAAAAATGTAAACATGGTAATCGGTAAAAAAAATATGTTTTTATCTTCGGACAGCAGAACTGCATTTCTTTGGAATTTATAGCTCAGATCTTCGATTGAATCTTATATTTCGTAATATTTTAACAATAATGCTGTCGTCAGTGTAGAGGACTGTTAGTTTTGCTAGTGACTAACTTCGGGAAACGTTTCTTCAAAGCTTGTGTATTTAAATATTTATTAATTGAGATTATTAATCAACCAATACAGGTTTGTTACAATCTCACTAGGCAAGCCTGCTCTAGGGTGGCTAGAAAGTTAACATTTCAAAAGCATTATTATTACCTAGTTTAATATTATTATGTCTAAACACTGCGTAACGTTGGTGCCGGCACTCATATAATCAAAATAGCCTGGCTTGAAAATTCTTCATCCAGAAGTCTCGCAATTTAACTGATTTGTAAAAGAAGAAACACCAGAGATGACCAATCTCGCCTAGTAGAATTGCGAGAGCTTTTAACCACTGTGTGCTGGCTTGGTAAATAGTGTTTCTCACGAATTTCAATCGTATCAGCTGTTCAATGCCTTTGTCTCGTGTTACCGTTCTATTTTAATAACATTTCACGATATCTATACTACTATGCACGCGGATTTCTAAGTTTCCCCGACTTTTGGATTCAATCCAAAGTGAAATAGGTAAGAAGCTTGCGGGATCGCGAGGAATGGGGTATCAAGGAATCATGTTGATGTTTTCTTTCTGTTTAAGATCATATGGTTTCTACGCAGTTAATTACATATTTTACCCAATTCCCTCTATTTCTATTTTAATCATAATGCTTCTACGTAGTTGATTTACTGTCTTCACCGTATTAATTTATCTTCAATTTTAGGGCGTTTGTTTCTGTGCAGCTCTCCCTACATTGGCCAATTCCCTTTCTATGCAAGAAATTCCCTATCTTTAACCAAAATCCTTTGTTTATGTTATAGATCCCACTTACCAATCGTCACCAAATGCCCTTTTATCTGTTTATATAAATTAATGGCTTCTACGCAACCAATTACCAATAACCTATCTTTAACCAATTTATTTTCCTGATTTAATAAAACAAAATTATAACTTTATTCCACTTTTATTTAATGACTGGACCGGTTTCAGCCTATGACGGCCATCTTCAGACTAGTACAAGTTGTTGTTAAATAGTATATACTAAAATAGTATATAAGCCGTAGGTTAACAACAACTTGTACTAGTCTGAAGATGGCCGTCATAGGCTGAAACCGGTCCAGTCATAAAATAAAAGTGGAATAAAGTTATAAATTTGTTTTATTAAATCATTAAAATGGAATTCCACCACGAATTAACAGTTTCATAATTTATTTTCCTTTTGATCACACGTCTTCTACGCAGCTGATTCCGTATCGTCGCCCAAATTCCCTTTCTTCCTGTTTTTGATCAAATGACTTTTACGCAGCCAATTTCCAATCTTCATCCAATTCCATGTTTTTATCTTTAGATTATATGGCTCTTAGGCAGCTTATTACCTGGTGTATGTTTTAGATCATTTGGTTTCTACGTAGCCGATCTATATGTTCCCCAAATTCCATTAATCAATGCTTAGATCGTATGGCTTCTACGCAACCAATTACCAATCGTCATCCAATTTATTTTCTTTCTAATTAAGATAGTGTGGTTCTTACGCATCCAATTCTCTATATCCGTACAATCGTTACGTTAATTATTGATTTCTTATATGTAAACTTGTTTCACTTTTCTTTGCATAATGCATCGCTGTATTGCCTTAACAACCGCCGAATAAATAGATAGAGAGGGAGATCAAAGGTCCGAGACGCGCAGATAGTATTGAAAGAAATTCAAAGATATTTTAGAAAAAATAATAGTCGATGGTTCGTGGCAGTGCGGCAGCTGGATCTGGACACTATGGTTAAAATGAGATACCCTAGAAGACCACGAGTAAGATCAGACGAAAATACGACTTCACGATGAAAGGCCAGCGTCGAAAAAAAGATTTGGAAAAATCTTTTAAGAGGCAATAAAAACAAACAAAAGATTTTGGCTATTGAACGTTTTCGTCTTAGCTAACAAGTAATCATATTATTTGGTAGCCATTTCCTCCACTCATATAGCGAATTAACTGAATAATTGACCCTTCAACCATCACGCCGTTTCTCTACATGGATAGGCAGAGATAATGGATCGCCACACAACTCTGTCACGGTACACACACCTTGCTTCACTCACATTCCTACATCGTCTCACATATACTCTTCTGTTATTCCGAGTCTTGATATACCCGACTCAAAAAATAGATTCACTTGACCGTGCTATATCGTTCTCGGGCGTCCCCGACTTCTTCTACCACTAACATTGGCATCATATATTCTCCTTATACTCTTTACCCTTTCTTAATCTTATTCATTACGCTAACATCAGTCTGGCATTATTTTCGGATCTTCACATTTGTCACATATTTTGGTGTGGTAACACATACGCCTCAAGGATCTCATTTCTGCAGCGTTCGGTCTACTTTCATCCTTCCTCTGCCAGTGCCATGCCTCATTGCCATAAATCGGGGTTGGTACCAGCCTCCCGCTGTGACTGCTTGCCTCTCTTATTTTTACTTTATACAAGACAATATTTAGTTTTCCTTTTAAGGATCTTACGACTGTAAAACAGGCTTCTATTTTACGGTCAGCTTTTAGAAATCAAACTGTTCAGGAAAAAAAAGTTAATGCTGAAATACACGTTTTGTTAATGTTCCTCACCACTGCCGAAAAGCCATTGCGGTAAAAACCTAATAACCAACACCACTACATCCAAGTTTGGCCCTTAAATAAATTGACAATCCATGTATATACATATTTCCCTTGACCCTTATATAATTGAAAAATTCTGACTAAAATTCAAACGCGAGACATAAGTAAAAAGGTCGTCGATAGTTCTTCTTCTATAGCCCACTAACTCTGGTTTAGTTACAGCGTACAGATTACACGTTCTATTTAAAGCAGATTTTTTCTTACGATTCGGAATTCCCGGTATAGATTTCTCCTCATCTCTCCCGAACTGAAAACTGTTCGATCCACCATCTCCAGCGTACAATGTTGAATACTTTGAAACCATGTATTTTGAAGATGATCAGAGCCAAAAAAAACAATCATTAGTAGATTCACTGGAACTATGCTGAGCACGTTACAAGACTTATGGATGACCGTTGGAAATACAATGTCATCGGATTGCATACTTAAACAATACAGAAGTACTGGTCGTCCGTAGATAAGACTGGCTTACGACTTCAAAAGAACTGCAGACTTCAGACGGGTGAGAGTTGTTTGGAATTGGAAAACTAGAAAAAAATGAAGTAGACCTCAGAGCAATAATATAACAGGAAGGATAGCTTGTATAGTCAGGATTGTTGGTTTTTTCCTGACTCGGGCGTGGCTAGGGTTTTCATGGACACATCTTTTTACATCCATTCATAGCACATGTCGACATGATGTTTTGTTTATTTGTATAATCACTTTTTCACAGTATTGTTATCAACAAAAATATAGGATATAACCTAAAAAAACCGTTGAGTTACGTTCTGTTATGTCGCATAACAAAACGTAGCGGGCGGAAGTCGCCGAAGACGCGGGAG
This sequence comes from Drusus annulatus, assembly GCA_022651775.1. Lineage (NCBI taxonomy): Eukaryota > Metazoa > Arthropoda > Insecta > Trichoptera > Limnephilidae > Drusus > Drusus annulatus. The sequence goes on along the minus strand of JAGWCC010000237.1, from coordinate 37,768 downwards.
ACGGAAAACATGCTTACATACCGAAAAGTGGTGCGATATTATGTGACGACTTGCCTTATCTTTCTCTCTCCATATATATTCTTGCTCCTGAGAGGTAGACCTATATCCAAAGTCGAACGCCAGAAGGCTCTTGGAGGAGAGTTTTCGATAAGAGATCTCTGCTGAAGGCTTGAAGCTCTTCATTTTTCGACATCGATCAACGATCTTTACTCCGATTTTGCAATAAAGATCATAATATTTAATTTTATCAAATATAAGTGTATCATGTTATCCTTTTGTTTTCACTCGCTTTCAAAAATAGTTGACCAGTAATGGAGACGGGCCGATAGGCGATTGGATTTTGTAACTCAATACTTCTGGGGCTCCAAATCGGATAATATTATTTTCCGATAATGGAAGGTCCATATTGAATATTCCTATGTTTCTGGCTGGTATATTGTTTTGATAGAAATATACACCATCTCCCATTAATTTGGAATTTAATACGGCTAAATGATATGGAATTTCTAGGTGGAAAGCCAGGACTCGTGTTTAAACATAAAGCTTAAGGATATTCTGTGGGATTCAGCTATTTGGATTTCAGCTGCTTATTGTTCCCTTAAATTTCCTTTGTTGTTTTATCATAATTCGAGGACGTATTATATTTTATATTTATAATAAAACAAAATTCCTTTAGTGAAATAAAGTCCCTTCTGCGGGAATGTTTACACATTTGCACCGCGCAATTTATACGGGTGCAAATGAATTACAATGAAATTGTTCAAATTTATTCGTTTTATTACCCCTTACATTCCTGTTAGAGGGGTCGGGGTCAAATAATGGCTCTCACCAAAATATTGTTACTTATCTGCGACCACCGAAGAGATAAACTGATATAAAGTGTTTTGTGGGCGTGCCTGTGGCCGAAGTAAGGTCAAATTTACCTCACTCCTTGTGAAATTGATCTAACTTTTCAAAATATCGAAATAATTTAATAATTTCATTGGGCTGTTTGGGACCTGGGAATCCAAAGGTCTTATGTAAATTTGCGATATCAGTATTATTTCAAATCTGTGTAGATCGCACTCACAGGGGTTTCCAGGGGATGATTCCCAGGTTCGATCAGTCAAAGTGAAGACAGAAAAACTTTCGCTGATCTAGGAATATTTCTTCGCGATTCCAGGATTAATGAAATTAGTTAATTTGTGAATCATGATAATAAATTTCTCGTTAATAATAATGCAAGAATTTTTTTTTTGTTCAGATTAACATATCGTGTACAAACTCAATCACGCCAGTTATCCGTGGTGTAGGCAGAGAGGATGAAATGCCACATTCCTTGTTTCATTCATATTAATTTTTTTGGTATGACCCGACTTAAGGATTTCTTTCACTTCATCGTACCTTATTCCTGGAATATTCCCGACCTCTTTATAGACTCAATATCCCGAATTTCTCAATCTATCCGCTTTAATGTTCAAACCATCCAAGCGTCACTCTCTTAATCTTGCTAACATCGCTTACATCGACCTAGAAATATTTTCGGATCATCCCATCCTCATCTTTAGTTTTCTTTGCAGACCACACAATTATTATACCCCCCCCCCTCTGTCTTGTTTCTCTGCTTTTTTCTTGAGTTGCTTCCCAGTCCCGTTCTTCTGTCTACTTGCAATGAAAGAGTTTAAAATCTCGTCGCCAGAACTGTCTAAAGAATCAGTATGTGAAAAGATATATTATCTTATATATTATATAACTTTCGCTAGTAATATTAAATAACCTCAAAACCAAGCACACCATTGGCAATACAAAATTATGTTATTTGAATTTTTACACAAAACTATATTCTAATTGTATTAATTAATGCAGCAATCTTAGAGTATGTAGAGTGGTATCAATCCAAGGCATTGTAATCAGTTTTTGATGATTTTTACCTGACCCGGCGAACCTGGGCGTGGTTAAGACCAAGGCTAGGGTATTTATACGAGTACATCTATTCATATCACATATCGACATAATTTTTCGTATGACCACTTTTTCACAGTATTGTTATCAACAAAAATATAGCATCTAACCTAAAAAAACCATTAGTTGTGTCAAGTTTAGTGGCATAATAAAACAATTGGGCGGAGTCCCGCGGTGACCCAGGAGCCCAAGATCATTGTAACAGTACGTAGAAGCGGAGTATTGTAATTGTTGTCTCTTTCTCTCTCATGGTGTACGACGTAAAAACACGGAGAAAGTGATTTAACGCAAGTTTGTATCGGTTGGGTAAAAATAATTAACTCTCTCTCCATACATTGTTTATCGAAGGCAGCAATAGATGAGGGATGATCTATGGACAGTATATCTACTAAAGAAAAAATACAAATCTGTAGTACACATACTGCCAAATGCGTTTGGGAGCTACCGGCCCTTTCAAAACCCGGCTCCTCCATGCCTCTTCTCCCCTGCATGAAGGCTAAAAATTTAAAATTGAGTTATTGCCTAGTAATATCTAACCCTCACAGCAATAATATACAAGAGAGAGCGCTGTAGAGAGAGCTGTAGTCAGTTTTTACAAGGTTTTCCGGACTCGGCTAGACCTGAGCGTGGCTAGGACTAGGGCTAGGGTATTTATACATCCATTCATAGAACATGTCGACATAATGTTTTTGTTTATTCGTATACCACTTTTTCATAGTATTGTTAAAAAATATACATGTAACCTAATAAACTGTTGAGTTATGTCAATTTATTTCCAGTATCATAAAGTGTGGGTGGAGTCAACGAAAAACATTCTAACAATACTTTAAAGCGGTGTGATAATCCGATAAAATTTTGTTGTCTCTTTCTTTCTCATGGTGTGCGACGTAAAAACCCGGAGAAAGTGATTTATCCCAAATCTGTATAGGTTGGGTAAAAAGAATTAGCTCTCTCTCCATATATTATTACTTCAAGGTTTAACCTAACCGCAAGAAGGTGGCAACAATCCCCACGTGCTCGAATCAAACTCGAGCTTTGAATGTAGTTATATAATTATGATTTAAAGTTACCCCAAGACCTTTGAATTTTGAGGCCAGTGAGTCGGGTTACCGATGTGCCCCGGCGTACCGGGCTGTACAGGCCCGTACACAGGCGTATAAATAGCTGCGTACGCTGTACGGCTATACAGCCGTGGTATCACCTAACATGACACCCTGTCTTGTGAAAGAGGAAACCAAATTCCTCCCCACCTCCTATTGATAGGGTTGTTTCCAAATATAATGCGGTATTTCATGGGTACCTACTTATTGTTTTGGAATATACTGGCTCTTTATTTAAGTAAATTTTTTTTTTTTTATAAGATTACGAATATTATTTTATTTTTTATGACCGACCGGTTTCACCTTGCCTTAGCATCGTCAGGGTACAAAATTACACTAAACAAAAAATAGAAAGTGTGCGGTTATATATACATACAGAGGGAGAACAAATTATAAATTAAAATAACAAAACAATGAGAAAACAAGAGAATAACATTTAAATTACGTTTATTATTTTTATTGACGTTTTGTCTCTTTCGATTCATATTATTTGTCTCTTTCTCTCTGTCCCTTTGTTATTTTTTTTTCTTTGTTGTATTTTTTGTTTAGTTTAATTTATCTTATTAAAATATGTATTTTGGTGTCATTTGAAATTTTGTTATTTTGGCTTGAAAAGCGATGGTTTGTCTGAAGTAATCAGGGTACATAATCCGTCTCTCGACGAATCACCTTTAATTATACAAATTTTAACCAAATCCTGTACTGTACGACAAATTCAAAAAGTTCATTTTTTTTATTTCGCTCCCATGCCCTAAATCGGAAAAAATAAAAATCATAATTATAATTTCAAGTTGAAAATAAGTGTGATGGGACCTGCCAGGTAAGTATGTTCTTGTTTATTTTATTATTTAAACTTGGGAATTAATATCTAATAATAGAAAATAAGATCTGTACAGCGCCCTTGTGGTGATTTTTCACAAAAACGGGGCGCTATACAAATCATCCAAATATTATTATTATTACATGTAATATAAGCGCCGTTGCGACGATATTTCACAAAATGGCGCTATAAAATTAGCCATTACCCAAAAAATGGGACTTATTTACTTTTCAAAAACATATCTTATTATATATTTGAGCGAAAACAGAGATGTTTATATTACTGAAATATTCGTAGACAACGTTATAAAAGTACAATCCTTTCCATAACGTTTTTTAACCTGTGAACCTTTCAAGCGGAGTTCCCAGGAAGCAAATAGTTGATAACTTATTCTTCTAACCATGAACATACACAATACGTTTAAAACAAAGCATTTTTTCGGAAAATGTATATTGTGGAAACCCTGCTGCAGGATCTTTCTGTTGGGAGGATGATAGGACACCGCCGTATCGGGTTACCGCGCTCGGGTTACCCTCAAGGGTAGACAGAGGGTGGCAGAGGAAACAGCGATTTTTTATTTACATATTTTATTAATGACTAGTTGTTATGCCCGGCGACACTCGGGATCAAACTTTGTTATGCAAGAAGAGTTAATCTCCATTTTGAGAACGAATTTTTTTTTCTGGAGTTTTTGGTTTTGTTTTTTAAATTTATTTTATAAAAGTTACTTTGTACATTAAAGTTTACCAAGTATTCATTTTAATTTATATTCTTTTTAACTTAATAATAATAACTTAAATACTACTTGATATTACTAATGTATTTTTAAATGGTTCTTACAGGCTATTTCAATTTATTCATTGGTATAATTTTTATGGTTTCCGGCAGCGCATTATAACATTTCATCCCTTTATAAAGTAAGATATTTTAGTGTATTGGTTTTATTCTTTTTAGGAAATCTGATTTCTTTGCATGTCCTTCTTGTATAATGTTTGTGAATATCTAAGTTGTAGAAAATGAAAAATATTTTGGTAACAAGTTGTTCTTCATTTTATGTATAAATATCAATGTGTTTAATGATAGCATCTCGTTTCACTGTTAGCCAATTTAGTTCCTCTGACGTTTTAGTTACTTTTGAGTATCTATTTTCGCCTAAGTTTAATTCTCAATGCTCTATTTTGAAGTAGCAATCATTAAACAGAAAGTCGTGTCAATCTGGGAGTATACTGCTAAATATTTAACTCTTCTCTGACACCGTGAAAACTATGAAACAAACCACCCTGGCATCTTGTCTTATTTTTCGTCAGTAAATTAATATTTCAAAGCTCAAAAAATAATGGAAATCGCGTACCTAGAAATTTCATTAAAAAAAAAATCATGACGCCAGAGTTTACCGTCCGAGAGATTTCGTTGATTCAATCAGATTTCTGTTGTACATTTACAGATGTACAAACTTATTTGTATCACCATCGTTATCGTAAATATCGTGGACATAGTGCAAGGAAATTGATCGTTAAGTCCTCTTTTGGCAGCTTGTATGGGTCACGTAATTATAATTGACCCAAACCACACAAATTTAAGATTGTGCGTATTGGTGAATATGTATTCATTTTCCAGTGTCAAATTACACTGAGATCATTATTTTGTCTTGCTTAAGTCTACTGATTACCATTAATTATCAATCTTTCCTTAACAAAACTGTTTTTTTTTTAATTTTCACTGTAATTTTCTATTCCGAAGTCGAATATTGAGTTTGAAACACGCTGTATGCAAGTATGCGTGTGTGAGTACTGTACATTCGTCGCGATACCTGTATGATGAAACAAATTTAAAAAAACAATGGGTACTTGGTAGAGTGTTCTACGTATTTTCTACGGATTGTCAAAAACTAACGGAAATTTTGCCGAAATCAAACGAAAAAGCATTCTACGAGTATTTATTATATAAAGAACACAGGAAATTATTCAATTTTAGAACGAAAGCCATGGAAGTTACAATTTACAGCAATAGGTGGTGTAACTAGTTTCATATTAACACTGGCTAACATCGAGCAGTCGATACAGACTCATTAGCATTTAAAAAATATTATTTTTTCCATAATAATTGACCTTGCAAAGTCAGAATGTAAATGATCACGGTAATCCCCCTCGGAACAGGAATCCCTAGTGAGGAGGACTGTGAATAAAAGATTATTGTATTTTAACATATCTGTTTTTCAAAATGTTATATTGTAATTAATAAAAATAAAATAAAATAAAAAATAAAAAAATGACTGAGTTATTGATGTATGTTTTTTTTTATTATTTTTGATTCGGTAGTTATCTATCTATACGAATAGAATTCTTAAAGCGAAAGAACACCGTTGTTTTTATTTAATAAGCATTATAAAAATGCAATTCATAAAGATTCTATCATAAGGTCCACAAATTTGTAGCAAAGCGTACAATTTTTATTTTTATTTTAATAATTTATTTTAAAGAAATGAAAAAATAATTTTGTACAAGACCACGAATATTATTTTATTTTTTATGACCTAGGTATATATATTTTTAAAGTTATTATTTAATTTCTTTAAATATGTCAAACCACAAAGTGATTGCTTTCTATGAAAACATAATTTATTTTATGTTTAAAAAAACTGGATTGGGACTTAATAATATAACACAATTAAATATATTAGAAATAAAATTAATCACCTTTCAATGATAATAATAAGTAGATAATTTAACAGTTTTAAAACAAATCAGCTGATTTTTGGAACTGTTTGGTTTATTAGTAAATATGTATACACTGCCGACAGCGATGTTCTTGAGAAACGTTACTGACAAACAGCATTTTGTCTTGCTTACACCAACTTTTTTTTAGCGAAAAAAAGGACAAGTATATACGTTAATCAAATCTGAATATTCTAAAAAAATTCAAGTGTACTCTTTTTTATACTAAAAAAATACTTTTTTCAATTTCACTGGAATTTTCTATGAGAATCTTGATGTCGAATGAAAAAGTTTGAAGCATGCTGTACGCAAACAATTCATCTATGTTCATATAGACATCCAATGCAATACCTAAAACAATAATGCCAATCTTCCAATCTTAATATTGCAGTACTTTATGTAATTTAATATCAGCCAATCCCCGAGCTAGGTAGGTATCTATGCTCGGTGCAGTTTACCAAAGAACGTCATTGGTGGAAAACGTTTTATCGAAGGAAATCGATAGACGGAACCGAGCGGAACATTGCTTGTCACCAGTGACCGATGCCAGTTAGTAATGTTATTTCAGTAAGTATTGCAGTTTGACAAGCGGCACGTGTAGTGTCACAACAACTGTCAATCGGAGCTGCCGCTGCTGACTCGATCGATTTCATATGTCCATTTGTCATGTGTCAATTACCATGTTATTATTTTTTGTAACTTAATAATTTTTGTGTCAATCGTTGAAACGATGAAATTCCCTCGCTGATTCAGCTATAATGAAGAAATACAGTTGTTTTTTTCAAACAGAAGTGAATGTCATAAATTATATGTCACAACTTAAACGCTAGCCCTTTTTCATTATAATATATTGTTATTCGTGAAAAATCACTGGATGTGACATGACTTGCCAAGAACAAAATATGAGTTGCTTTAATCCACCCTTTTCAAATATAGAATAATGTATGCTAAAATACATTATAGGCAGGTAGGAATTTGAAAAGAAAATTTTCTGAAAACATGCGTCAGTTTCAATTTTATTTTAACAACACAATTACCCTTTTCAATATTTTTAAAAAATATATGCTCACTAGAGTGGTAGATACGTTCAGTGTCACCCTGGTTGAAGACCATCATTCAGAATCAAAATGTTGCTTAAAATGGCTTACTTAACCAGGTACTTCCCAAACTTCCTCATCCCCATCTCTTTCTCCAACCCACTCCCTTTAGCCTCACAACATAACCCAATTAGGGACGCAATAGTCCCACTAGCAGGAAGATACGTTCAGTATCACCCTGGTTGAAGACCATTATTTAGAATCAAAATGTTGCTTAAAATGGCTTACTTAACCAGGAACTTACCAAACTTCCTCATTCCCATCTCTTTCTCCAACCCACTCCCTTTAGCCTCACAACATACCCCAATTAGGGACGCAATAGTCCCACTAGCAGGAAGATACGTTCAGTATCACCCTGGTTGAAGACCACCGTTCAGAATCAAAACGTTGCTTAAATGGCTTTCTTAACCAGGTACTTCCCAAACTTGCTCATCCCCATCTCTTTCTCCAACCCACTCCCTTTAGTCTCACAACATACCCCAATTAGGGACGCAATAGTCCCACTAGCAGGAAGATACGTTCAGTATCACCCTGGTTGAAGACCACCGTTCAGAATCAAAATGTTGCTTAAAATGGCTTACTTAACCAGGAACTTACCAAACTTCCTCATCCCCACCTCTTTCTCCAACCCACTCCCTTTAGTCTCACAACATACCCCATTAGGGACGCAATAGTCCCACTAGCACCGAGCAGTTGGGACTCTTTTACGATATTCACATTTTAAAAAATACTTTACAAAATAATATTATGAAGACAAACCTAAACCTAATAAATATCCATGCATGTTATACTAACCTATTTTCCATACGGTCTAATCATATCGAAATACGGCATTCAAATTGAATTACCTGCTTGCTGAAAACACGAAATACGCCGACATGCAAAATTGAAAATACCCTGATTTTGGAAATTGATGTGGAAAGGCATTCGTTAAAACGCTGAAACGTTGCAATTTCGCGTTCAGTTCGGAAAACGGCTTATTAAATGCATTACAGTTTATCATTTATGTTTTATTGCAACGTCTTCCCCAAACGCATCCAATGTGGAATTCACTAAATTGCGGAAAATTCGCTATATTATTGCAAAGTGTGATTGAGTAACATTTTGATGCGATCAAAGCGTGCAAGAGGTCATGAACCTACAACTTACTGTAAAGGAATTCACAAAATCAATTAGTTTTCTAAGAAAATCGTTATTTAAATTTCAATATTATGATAATTTTGTGCGGTTTTAAATTAGAAGTGAATAAACGGTAAAGTCTCCATATCTACCTACTACCTAGATCCAAAAGCATCTACAAAAAGCGAGAGAAACATGTCAAGTATTCTATTTCCTTTATGCAAAAGTTAGAACCTTGGAGTAACAATATATGGAGATAGAGCTAATTCTTTTTACCCAACCTATACAAATTTGAGATAAATCACTTTCTCCGGGTTTTACGTAGTAAACCACGAAAAAGAAAGAGAAAATAAAATCTCCCAAACTATTACACCGCTTTAAAGTATTGTTAGAATGTTCTTCGTGTCCCGCGTCTCTGTTGACTCCGCCCACACGTTTTGATACGCGAAATAATTGAACATAAGTCGACGGTTTATTAGGTTACATGCTTTATTTTTGTTTATAACAATGCTGTGAAAAAGTGGTTATACGAATAAACAAAAACATTATGCCGACATGTGCTATGAATGGGTGTATAAATACCCTAGTCCTAGTCCTAGCCATGTCCAGGTCTAGCCGAGTCCGGCAAACCTCATCAAAACTGACTACAGCAGCGCTCTCTCTTGTTAATTATTACTCTGAGGTTAGAACGCTTGTACTTATTGTAACAGGCTGCAAAAGTAAATTATATTTACGCACATTTCTAACAAAATTAATCGTGTGGTTAAAAGTATGCCTTTCCACTTGATAGAATGTGAATCGATATTGTGATGTATATTCTTAGTTTAACGAGAAATGTGAGTGGTGGAAATAAATAACTAATTTTAGAAGATCTTTTACAAAGTTTTGAAATGAGTTTTTCAATGGATTGTCCAGGACCTGTTACGTAAAGGCAATAATGATTTTTTTTCGTCATTATTCGTCAATAAGACCGTCGGCTTCTATGTATTAATCTAAGAGTATACTAGAGGTAGCCCAAGCCAAGGCAGTGAAGTCAGTTTTGGACTTGTTTTTGATGATTTTAACAAGACTCGGCGCAAATGGGCGTGGCTAAGACTAAGGCTACGGTATTTATACATCCATTCATATCACATATCGACATAATGTTTTTGTGTATTCGTTTAGCCACTTTTTCACAGTTTTTTCATCAACAAAAATATAGCATCTAACCTAAAAAACCGTTTAGTTGTGTCAAGTTTAGAAGCATAATAAAAAATGTGGGCGGAGTCCCGCCGTTAACCAGCGAAAATAGCCAGCTTAAGATCATTGCGACAGTATATAGAAGCGGTCCAAGAAATTAGTTGTCTCTTTCTCTCTCATGGTGTACGATGTAAAAACTCGGAAAAAGTGATTTATTACAATTTCGGATGGGTTGGGTAAAACAAATTAGCTATCCCTCCATATATTGTTACTTCAAGGTATTAATACATAAGTACACATAAATAACACGTAGTTATGCAGAAAGCGTCCAACCCACAATTTGCCAAAATCGATTTTTACATCGTTTCCTATAGATAAATGCGAAATTTCAATCTGCTGAAAACATCCAAGCTCCAAATGAAATAGATTTTTGGTAATTCATTTTTTTACTAACGCACATTGTAGATATTTGAATCAAATTGAAGTTTAAAATTATAAGATGTAGGATAACATAGGAAATACATTTATTGTTTTATTAAATGCATGAATGTATTATAAATTATCTATTTCTAATAATAATTCTCATAAATAAAATTAAAACACTGATATTCGCTTTACAAATGCAGATTACGCTTATTTGTTACTTTTGAATCGTCATATTTTTAGACGCCTTTTTCTCGGTTTCATATTTTTGGGGTTGGATGCTTTCTGCATAACTGCGTCCAATTATACATCAAATAACCGGCATACAAGAAATGACAAAAATAATTAAGGTAATCATTAAGCTTGCAGGAGGGGCCAGACGTTCATCGCCGGTGTCTGTAGATGGCGTGTTATGATTTTAATTATTCCGCATAATCAGGAAACTCCTTCAAATACGTTTCATACAACCAGGCCCGGCACTGAGCCAATCGGCGCCTGGCGCAAGTAATTTTTTTTGCGCCCCTTGTCAAAACCTAAATGTAAACACCCAAAGTATCGAAAGACTTTTTTTCATGTCGGATAAAATAACTTATTGTATAATAAGATCTGAACCGCGCTTTTGAGGTGATTTTTCACATAAATCACAATTGGTTCAGAAAGCCTGAAATGAGAAAACGGTTTCTCTACAACTTTGTTATAAACTAATATTTTAACTACGGTGTACTGCAAGTGTTTGATTTAGTTGTGAGTGATATGTATGTACATATAAAAAAACTAAGGTTCGTGTCTAACGCTGCCTATTCGGACTAATCTGAAAAATAAATGATTTTGAAATGCGTTAGAGTGTCAATTTTTTTTGATATACGAATTTAATTGATGCCTTTTTTGGTTCTTATGATGAATGGGGACTGGCTAACTCCTATATTTAAAATGATTTTTATTAAATTATACAGGAATTTACATGATTATTTAATCTGCTAGTCGTATAGACGTGATAGATACAGATATTTATCTGTCAGTTTGACTTAATGATAAATGGGACCACGGCCAAGAAACCGTAATCGAAGCAGAAATAGCTAGAAGTACCGTCATACATAATAAAAAGGGTTTTCTTCAACTCCGTCCATGAACGATCTGATGCTGCATATTCTCAATACACGAATAATGCAATGAGGAAGAAGCGTAGACAAACGCAAGAAAAAATATTATTAACTAAAAGAAGATATATATTTTAGTAGAAAGCAATCACTTTGTGGTATGACATATTCAATGAGAATGAAATAATAACTTAGTATAAAACCACAGATTATTAAAATTTGTGGTCTTATACAAAGTTATTCTTCCATTTTCATTAAAAGAAGAAACCTTTGAACTCTAGTTAACATGTTGATAATTCCTTGGCCAGACTGAATAATTAATCTAGAGTTCGTTTCATTACTACTTATGACAAGAATGCCCAAAGACAGAAAAAAGTCAACACAACCGCATCACAGTACAAGGCTGGCATTCCGGGCAGCAGTGTCCACGAAGAAACATAATCTATTTATTTTTTTAAATAACACTATTAACAAAAAATACGAATGGATCAACAAAATAACTAATAGACTAATAAAAGTTAGTTTTTAAACCAACCAACCTAGACGATTATTACTAAGTCGAAGACTAAATCGAAGTCGAAGTCAAAGACGATTAAACAAGTTATTACAAAGTAACACAAAATAAATCAGTTAAAATATTTACAATTTATGAACAAAATATGAACATACTTGGATAATTATTATTAATGAAATTGACAGCGTGAAAACAAAAATAATTGTTAGTAACTTTTTTTTAAAGATATGTGTGTAATTTTTTTTTTTTTAAGCTGTTTCAGGCTGTTGAAATATTATATGTAATTTGGAATTTTCTTAGGGGTTGAACAGATTATTCATTGGACATATTGACATAGCTACCGGGTGTTATCAATTCTAATTAATTGAGGTCGGCTATTTGATTTTAATTTCAATAGAGTTTGTGAAAATGCAAGCCCCTCCGCGAGTTGGTTGGTTGGCCATTTCCCCGTGATTAATAACGGAATGAATCGTGCATTACCGGAAGTTCAGTGTGCTATGAATAACACATCCGTTTTGCAAATTGGCGCCGGTGCTAACTACTGTTCTGGCTGAATCACGCCAAGCTTTAGTACCTGCAAGGGACAAGGGTGTTACACTACACAGCTAAAGGAAGGGTAGGTGTTGGCGTAGACAGTGCTTTTTTTATTATTTATCGACATACTCGTAATTATATTTTAATTTATTCAGGGGGGCGATGGTGGCCTCAGAGGCAACAGGGACCACTGCAAATCAGTAAGAGCAATGGTAGGTTTTGAAAATAATTGTTCGACAATTATTTTTCAACCGAATCATCATAGGTGCTTCAACGTGTTTTTGTTTTTAAAAAATGCTAATTTAAAACGTAGTTTTCCTGGTACGCCAGCCAGATAAGTTTTGAATTTAAGTGTGAATAGGGGTTATTCCATAGACAATAGAAATCTTTGATCTGAACGTTATTATCTCTACTGTAAACTATTTTTGAGGAAGAAAACCATCGAGCGAGGCCGATTCTCGCAATATATTTTTTTCTGTGACGTGTGTAAATTGAAATCCGGCAAAAATGTTGCTTATTTTATTTTTAAACTAGTGAAAAATCGCGGGATGTAAGTTAACTAGCCAAGAAAAAATATTAGTTGCTTTTATCCACCCAATTCAATGAGAATAATATTTTCTAAAATACATTATAAGTAGGTACTTTATTAGGTAAGTAGATATTTGAAAAGTTTTTTTTTTAAATTTGATAATTTCAATTAACATCAGTTCCAAATTTGAAAAGATTACACGAACGTACTCACAAAGGAAACTATTTGTAGTTAATATCCATAAGACATAATATTCTTCAAGGATAGTGTTTGGTATATAGATTTATTAAAATTAACCATCAATAGATTAATATTTAGGTTTTTTAATTTTATTCAAAAAATAATAATTATTATTTTTTTTTTTTTAAATCAATTTTTAGTTAAAAGCTCTGCGATGTAATTATTTTTACACGTGACAGCTGTTTCAACTGTCTACAGTTTGATAATGCCCTCAGAAGGCGAAACAGCTGTCACGCGCAAAAATAATTACATCGCAGAGCTTTTAACTAAAAATTGTTTTTTTTTTTTTTAATTTAAAATAATATAAATTATTGTTTTGATTTGGAGTTCTGCAAAATAAACTTTAAAACCATAAATAAATAGATTAATAGTTTTGTAGATACAGCGACACTAATTTTGAAACTAATAAAAGGGTTATCGTTCGTTCACTCCTGAAATTAAATTCACAAGATTGTAAATTTTAAACATCACAGACAAGCCTCTAAACCAAAATATTTTTGATGTCCATAATATGTATTTCATTGTTCCCAATAAGAATATATATTATGGTTGATAAAGGTGCTTGATTAAATGTATTTTACTGCATTTCGCTGATTTCCAGACAGATATTCAAAGATTTCCTACATCAGTCCATTGAATTATTATGTCTACCTAAACTAACACAGTTCCATGTTTCAATTTTCTTTTTTTTGCTACACATTAAAGTTGTCGTTGCTGCATTGGTTATTTGTGATTCAAAACGACTCCCTGCAGACGTTTGCCCATTAAGATTAATATTATCTTATCGCTGAAATGAAATAGGTCTTTGTGGGCTTTGTAAATGGGAGTGTTTTTGTTCCAGTAAAAGATAAAAATTCCTTCTGTATTTACTTGCATACAAGTTCGTGTGTAGCGAATCACTTTGTTTTTTCTGAAGAATGCGTCATTCACGCCATTTCACCGCAGAGATAGGTAAATAGTTGGCCCAAGGTTGGCCCACACTCCTTGCTTCATTCACGTTCATAAATCTTATCATATATACTTTTCGACTATTACGACTGACGACATAATTCGACTCAGGTTTTTTGTTTTTATTTTTTTTAATTTATTACTTAAGAAGAATATTTAAATACATTACGATAATAAATTTGATTCGCTTGAACTACCATGTCTTCTAGGAGCATCCCCGCTTCCTTCGTTTATCCGCTCTGTCGACCACTTCATATAAGCGTCCATTTTTAGTCTTGCTCATTCAATGTTTTTTTTTTTCAACATTTTTTTTTTTTTTTTTTACTCACCGTGAAGGATTTTTATAGATTCAAATAAATGTATTACAATCAATTGACAAAATGTCATTCATGTGCATGCAGAGTTAACGTCAGTGTGCATATCGTCACTAAAAAGGCAAAAGAGCTTAAGCGAAACTTTGGTCAAAAATAAGTTAAAAATGCGGTTTTTTTCTGCATCGAATGCTATGACTCGTTTTCTGATGACTTTTGTGGCGCTTCAGCCATTTAAAATATATTTATCAGTTGAAAGTAGGCTTGACTCAAGCGACACAAGTTTGGGGTTTTTTTGAGCTTTATGTCACTTCAGGTTCAGCAGACTTTGTATTCTCTCAGACTGTCATTTTATTGTAAAACAAAAAAAACTTTGAAGTGCTCCGGTGTTTTTTTTTTATTTTTTATTTTATGGATTCTTTCGTAATCCTCTACTAACTAGCTGGGGCTTATTCAAAAACCCCTCATAATGTCTATCTAACTAGTACTGCGGCTCATTAGGCCTTATTACTATCACCATCTGATGGTTTTATTTAATTGACTGAGTTTTATTTTACATTAGTGTTTTCTTAGGGAAAAGATCTTAACTGGTTAAAAAAAAACCCTAAGCAGGGAGTGTGCTCCGGTGTAAACTTCCCAAAATGGCGCTTCAGCCCTTTTGCCTTTCCGGCAACGATATGATTATTCCTTAAACATTTATAAAAATACGCTTCAGTGAAAACAATATAATATATATTTTTTTTTAAACCCGCAAATGATGTAGGTACAGTGTGAGAAATTAAGAAACAAACAGTCTTCGCCATCTGTTAGCTCTTGAAGAATCATGAAAAAACTGTATTTCCCACGATTGGCGAGAGTGCCAACTCGCAAGACGAAGTAAACGAAAAAAAGATTGAAAAAATAAATAAATATTATTTGTTTTCATTCAGTACAGTAACAATATTATACAACGAGTACGAGTGAGTTAAAACATGCATCTTGCTGGCTCGATCTGCAGAGGCAGGTGTTTGTAGGTAACATAATAGAGATATTAATAATAATAATAATGTATGCAGGATAAGTGCAATGCAATACCTTCCAGAATTGAAATTATTATTATTATGGTTTTTTTTTAAATTATGTATTTAAATCATTTTGACCGGTTAGTAGCTGAGTAAACAAACGCGTCGGATTCCCACCCGGGCGTCGTGGGTTCAATTCCTCTGCTAGCTAAGTCCTCCGTCATTGCACAATCAACATTATGATGGTAGTAGGAGTTTTTCAAATATTGTCAGGTTATTCGTGGCCGGGAATGTTTGTCTTTCTTTAAAAAAAAAAAAAATAAAATAAAATTGTATAGGTACCTGTAAAACACTACATTTGAAAATGAAATTTATTCAAAATATTTCAGTATTTTACATGGTCAATAATAAGGCCAATACAGTATTGATAAGATTAGGTACCTCTGGAGTTAAACATATTTGGTAATGCACCAGTATGAGAGCGAAGAGTGTTGTCATAATATTTATTCTTTACTATTATTGATCGTGTGCGGGTGACCTTATGATGAGCTTTAGTGAATTTCAAAATGTGTGTACTCGACTGTTATGTTATTATTTTAATACACCTATTCCTAATTATTACGAAAACTAGAATATTTTATTCGCAATAAAATCTGGGTTGGTTGGGAGAAATCGGCACTTGGCAATAGGCCCACCTTTAAACTATACTATGTGCATAAATATTACAAGCTGTAAAATGTATATAAAATGACAAATAAATAAATGCGTAAATTGAGAGGTTCGTGAGTTAAATTCCTTTGCTAGCTAACTCCTCCATCATTGCAGAAGCAATATTTTCGGTGGGCGTATTAATAATAATAATAATATTTGGATAGTTTACATAGAGCCGTTTTTGTGAAAAATCACCTCAAGAGCGCTGTACAAATCTTAATTTCTAGTTAATATTAATTCCTAATTTATATAAATATTTATTTGAATTAAGTAACAGATAAAATATTCAGCAACACCAAGTATTGTCAGGTTATTCGTAACCGGGGAATGTTTGTATTTCTCTAAAAAAAAAATTAGGCCCTGTTCAAATTGGGAGTAAAAAAAAGCACTGAGATCTTGGCGAATATCAAATTCCACAAAATTAATTTTAATACGTCGTGCTTACAAATTGAAGCACAATATTGAATCTTTGATTCAAACAAAATTGCTTTGTGTATGTAATTAACACGATGATCGAGTGTGTCCAGGATATCAAACCAAGCGGAGGCCTACTCAATCGCGTGGGAAATTTCACAAAACGTGTTTGTTTTATCTGACATTTCGCTCGGAATGGCAACCCTGGCAATTATAATAGCTATGCCTACACTCAGATATGCGTAGGCAAGTACCGAATGGAAAAATATTCCCTTTCAAAAATATAGAATAACAAGGTCTATCGTATTACCGCGATGTCCGATGTTCTGCGCGGCGTTTGGGTGTACCTACCGGCAATAATTTATTATAGTAACTATAAATAGTCATGAATCGTGAATAATATGGCACGCATTTGAACTAGATGTGGTGTGCGTTGGGTGTAGACGTATGCGAGTCTGTGTGCAAGGGGATATTTTTGAAAAGCACGCCCGTGTATATCAAACAAACTTAAAAATACGATCCCGGCGAGGCGGTGTCAGGTTTCGGCTATCGCTATAATATATCGGCTTCATGCCAGAGAAACGCACCGAGGACTGAACACTGTGAACACTGTACAGTAAAGTTAACAAATCAACAACACTATTCCATAAGAATACCTGCACTATCACGATTCTAATATTACAGAGATTCGTTATTATTGGTAAAGTAGGAAACCTAATTAATTTAAATATTATATTAATACACATATCGCTCGTGTAATGTTTAAGAATCACATGTGCAAAAACCGTGATTTTGAGAAAACGGTGTTTGAAGTTTTGAAGAATTTTAAAACAATTGTCAAAAATCAAACAACTGCAAAGAGTGTTGTTTTGGAGATTGCTAGATACATTGGCTTTACATTAAAAATATATTAGATTATTTGTTATAACTGCAAAGAAATGTGTTTCTCCTCTCGTGGTATGAGAACGTATGTAAGCAGAAAAACACTTTAACTTCTTCTTCTTCTTTTTTATTTAAACATTTTTTATAGGAAGATTTTTTAAAGTATTACAGTTGAACCTTCAACTGACGACATTCAAGAACCGCACGCCATGGCGCTCTGAACGGGACTGCTCACTGACAATATTAATGAACCGCACGCCATGGCGATCTGAACAGGACTACTGAGACGAAGTAATGGTCAACTCAAAATTCATACTCTAACATGCAGTATGGAACAAAGCATGTTTAAAAGGGTCTTAAAATTCGATCTAAAGATATTGTACACAATAAAATTCAAGGGACAGAAACACATTAAAGAAGGCAATTAAGAAATACCCAAGGACCTTGGTCTGGCGGGTAGATCACAGGGGATAAGCCCCCACGTGGGTGCAACTGCATGGCGCATTACAGTTCTCATAACGAATTCACTATTATTTCACAGACATAATAAACATTACTCAGATTTTCTTAATCCTAAAACATAAATCACACTAAAATACAAATGTAAACATAAACATATAAAATTACGATTTGCAGTAAGCGATAAGACATTCCTTCATAAAATACCAGGCTAGTACTAGAGGTACCTTATTTAATTTCACCTAGTAACGTCGCATTTGGGAACGAACAAAATGTATTTAACAATAACAGTGAAATTAGATTATTAGAAGATGTAGTCTTTTTATACAACAAAGCAGGTGAATTCACGGATATGTCTACATTTTTAATTAAAAATCACGATTTTTGCACATTTGATTATTTTGCATTACATAAGCGATATTATCGATAAGTTTATGAAAACGAACTATAAAGCAGGAGATTTGATTTATAAACCACTTTTTTTTAACAACTACTGTAAAATAAATTAACAAAACTTAATGCAGCATTTAAAAAAAGTAAAGCTGGTTCGAAAACTTCAACAATTATTTGATAAAATTCCAAAAATAAAACATTGTTCGTATTCATTTTCAAACAATCGTACGAGTATATAGTAGAAACCTATATGCTAAAGTAGCAAAATCTCTCGATCTGGCGTCATTTCCATCATGATCTATGGAGCTGAAAATGCAACATCACCACATTAGTAGTTAATCTAGATGCGTTTTTGATTGTGTACCATGTTCAACCTGATATTTAAACTATTTTCACATGAAGTCACTAACCTGCATGACGTTCTCTTAATTGTGGGTATATAACTGTTTAATATGGAAAATCAGCACCGAAAACTGAATTACTTTACCTAAGCTTACGAACATTTGAGACTTGTCCCAGGCTAAAAGATGAATAATTTAATCCGAAAGCGTTTCCGCAGCGGGTACCCCCCATATTAAACTGTAATCAATAATCAATGATATTTCTAATTTTTAGAAAAAATGTTAAAGTTATAATAAGATATTTATACATTTAGGTTTAAAACTTTGGTGATCATCTCTTGTTGGTCGTCTTATAGTGCATAGGCAATGGGTAAACTTTAATCCATGCTTGTAATTATACAAATTCTATAATAAAATTAGGTAATCAATTTTTGCCAACCTTGTTCTTCGTGATTATAGAATATAACACCCACTAGGAATTTATAGTAAATGCACATTTGCCGGAGTTTAGTTCAAATTACAAGGAAATTCAATAGTCTATAAATAATCTTATAACTGACGTGCGATCTGTGTAGGTAATGGAGTAATGGTGTACATATTATACTGTGGGTTTTTAGTGAAATAATAAGAAATTAACTTTTAGCAGAGTGAAACCTAGAGTGACGAAACAAGTCAGTGTCTGCCCGGCTGTGATAGCGCGTTGTAATGGCTATGCGTTTCGTTCGCGGAGCCTTGATGTAAATTGCACCCGAAAAAAAAATTGACAATTTTCTACGGCACTGACATATCTACTGGTGCCAATAAAAAGCGTAGCGAAGACATAATAAATACATAAAAACTTCCAGACATTGACGAGTATACGTAATAGGTACTTTCCTTTTCTAATTCCAAGATACCGATAGGTATTTCCCACTACCTATCCATTCCTGTCCTATAAATATGTATATGTATGTCTATTAATATACTCCCATAATTATTTATTTACATAAAAACAGACACACACCCACACCTCAAAATGCAGGGCGTCACATATGACGTCACTGAAGGCCATTGTGTCTTCATGTTGGACATATGGCCGCTTCCACCTGTATAGGGTTTTCTATGGTTTTCCCTATTACCATGGCGAATGCGGTGGAATTCCTAAACATAGGCCATAGCCGAGCCCCCTCCCATCCCCACTCAACACAAACAGACTTGTGTATATATGCCATAGTGCTGTGTCGTGAAGGAGAAGGCAGTCTGATGATCCGGTAATATCATGCAATTTTTGTAGGGTTTTTGCAAACATATTTTTCCCTACGTAAACTCCTGAATTTAAATTCAATAGTCTCGTAAAAGCATTTTTCTCACCCACATGAGGTAATAAAGTAAGGCGCATTGCGCCGTTCTATTGGTATAAGGAACAAGAGTTAGAGTCAGTAACTTTAAATGATTCATCACTTAATGATAAATAAGAATCTAGAAAATGAAAAAAAAAAATGACATAATAAAGTAAGTGACCATTTTTACTTTGTATACACTTTACTTTTGACATGTTTAAACAGATTTTAAAAACTTTTTATAGTTGCGGTCTAGTTGTATGTTGGGGTGACATGTCTATTACAATATGGATAGAGATGACATACTGAGCAAGGTTAGTTTTTATTATCCTACATTACTATTTTTTCAAATTTCAGGATTCCGAAGAATTAGAAACAATGGGAGTCTAGTCACGAGACGTATATCGTATACCTTCCATACTGCAGCAACTGTAAAATAATGTCACCTCCAAAGCGTGGCATCTCACTCGCATTTTTGGACAGAGGCTACTTTTTCATCTTTTATTTTTTGTTACTAAAACTCTGCAGAATAATTCAATGTTCCTTCAATATACCGTTTCCTGAAGTGAACCCCACAGACATCTAAATTCTTAAGTCTTCAAGTCTCCCATAAGCATTCAGGTGGGGGCAACTAAGGCACTGACCTCAGGTTTGATATCTGATGGGCACCAAAACAATCGGACAATAGGGAAAAATGTATATTAATAATAAAATCAAATTAAATTCCACAAAGCATTACATATTACCTCCGACTTCAACCTTTTATAAACTTTTACTGCATTTTACCCTTTCCTGAAAAAGTGTTGATTTAAAAAAAAAATACGGGCTCTTTTCGACTAGACGTCCTGTGGCCATAATACCTCATTCTGGATCTGTTCAGGTCATAGATCCAATGGTCTACCTCCCACGTTACACCTTATTCCCTTGATAACAGTTCAGTCCCTGTGATAATGTACATTATATGGGATAGGCGATGTTTCTTGTTTCAACAACTCCCCCACCCCGCCCTTCGGATATCTGAGCCGTCTTCCGAGGAGATTGGCTACATTATTAGTCACTACTAACGATTGTGTAATATGTCTCCTGATGAGGCAGCTCTCCCGTTAGTTGTCCTACTATCTCCCACAAGAGTTCCCATACGTAGTATTTACTACTAAGGCTTAGTAATACTTTAATAAAGCCTTTTTCAGACTAGCGAACATTAAACTCCTCTGAACAAGCTGCGTGTTGTGCACGCAACACACCTCAATATGTGAATTTCGCTTCGACACAAAAAAAAAAAGCTTCCGATGTATTTTTTTAGTCGATGATAATCGTGGCAACAATAGCGACCACTGGCAACACTTTGAGGTTGTTGATGGCTGGAAAAAGACGTCGGGAACTTATAACTTCTAGTGGGAATAGCAAACAATGTTTTAACCTCCTTTCATCCAAATGATTTTATTTGATAGGTAATAGCATTCTTTTTTTACGCCTAGATAGTGTCCGGGTGTTCCAAAGTCCAAAAGGTCAGATTTTAACGATAGAAGTTGCGAGGTCAATCTTCCCCGAGACAAGTCTACGAGGTTTATTTAGTGGCTTTCTTTTCACTTCATATAATATGGGTGCTGCCTGTCTGGGCGTTTCGTTGTTGACTATTAAGTTCGAAGTACCTACCTTACAAAAAGTTGGTTTACCTCTGTGAACATTGATAATTAAAAACTACAACATTGCAGAAAAACCTTTCTAATCTTAGTATAGTTGTAGTAATTTAAATCAGCATCTACCTATGTGGGTGGCAGAGCGTGTAGTTATTTTTAATAAAAAAAAGATTTTATTTGAACGAAATAAATAAAAAAAATACCTTTCAGACTATTTGTATGTTATACATATAGTGTGGAATAAAGTAGATAATTATTATTTTTCCCCTTTGCAGTACAAAGTTACGTCTCGAGTGATGCGAAATGGTATTGGATGTGTCAAAATAAAGATCTTTGGAACATTTTGAACCATACAAGAAAATGGTATTCGCAGGACAAGGGACATTAACGAGTTGTACCAACTATTTTAAGGGTCGTCAATAAGAAGAATAAAAAACTGGGACAGTTTCGCTGGGCAGAACATAGGAGGTAACCCGCCGCAGCGCCGACGACCACGATTACGACGACGCCCGTGCCGCCCAAGCCGACGCCGCCCACCACCAAGCCGCCCTCCGACACCGGTGACGAAGTCGGCTACCTTTGGTCACCGCTGGACTCGGCTCCTGACTCTGACTACTGACCATTTTGGTCCCTACCTCGCACACAATCAGCGGCTTCTGTTATTTTTCATTGTTATCATCTGTGTTATTTTTCAGTTTTGTTGGGTCAATGACCCACAAAAACTGAACTTCTTGAAAAAAAAAAAAACGTTTTTGGCTACAACATTATCAATCATGACGTTTTTTTTTAATCTTAGCACTGAAACACACTAAAAAGTCACGAGCCGTCACTGGAGAGGTGTACATTCTTAGTTTATTATGATATGGTGATTCTGTCCTGCCAGGTAAGTATGTTGCTGTAGGTATATTTATATAAACTAAGAATTAATATTAAGTAGAAATTAAGATTTGTACAGCGCCCTTGAGGTGGTTTTCCACAAAAACGGCGCTATAAAAATCATCCAAATATTATTATTATTATTATTTAACCGACCACCAAAGAGGTTTCTCTGTAAAAAGCTTGTAATATTAATAACTGGAGGGGGGAGGCAGCAGGAGACTGACACTAGAGAAGGCCTAAAGACGGCCAGGACCCTCCAATGCCTGTGAAGCCGATAGATTAATATTTTATTGTTTATATTGACGTTATTGGGTGGAAGACTTACCAATATTCATTGGTGTTTTGTGTTGCACGAATTTTCATTCGAACGAAAATGCGTTTCATGCGAAAAATAAACCTACGCAGATGAAATACAACATTATATTAAGTATGTCAATAACAAATGTCTGAATATAATTACGGCAATAAATAATCCTAGATGTGCAATTATTTGTAAATGGTTAAGAGACAACTCACGAAGTTTAATTTATACAAGTAAATTTTTCGCCTGTAAAATTGTGTTTGGGAGAATTTGCCCTTTCTACAAAAACCCAACCAATATATGCGTTGATAATGTTCGTTAATATCATTAGACATCTGCGGAGAATTTTTATTGGAAACTACTAGTTTTTTTTGGAGAATTAATATTCAATAATGTTAATATGGAATTCTCACATGCTGCTACTGGTCATGTTATTAATCCGTAGGTTGGTCCGCTCGTTAAATATAATAAGAAAATAATTAGGTATAATCACATTGAAGAGGTATATTTTAATGCAGGGGCCCGCAACCATTGTAACACCATTCTTTCAATTCCGTTTTTATTTGAATTAGCGAATATAATAAAAAAATGCGTTAAATACCGATTGATGGATAAATAAGCGCTTAACATAGGTTTATAGAGTGACTAGTGTAGAAAGTCATCATCGAATGGAAAAAAACGAATTTATACCGGATCTATAAAGAAAAAGTCATTACCTTGATCACCTCGAGAGATTCATGAATGATAAATACAAGCTTTCCCAACTGAAAATCCAGGAGTTTTATAGATGACCTAGTAGAGGAATACACCGCACCTTATGGGTGCGAAACATACGCGACTCATAAGAGTTGTTGCTCACCCCGACGATAGCCAACCTCCAATGGGAGAAAGCACCAGAAGAAGAAGACCGACTGTTGTAATAAACGCGGAACTAAAAGTTAAAACGGTCAGTAATCGTTAATGAGGTGTGCACATAATTCCTCCCCATCACACCTGTCTAGACATCTGCAACTAAAAAAGAACCATACCTACAGGTACTCGTATATCAAAAACACGATAAAATCATAACCTTGGTAGCTGAATCGTACACGCGTTTTTTTCTCGGTCGAGTCAGAAAGATACCGGTTCGATTACGTCTTACGACAAAAAAAAATACATGGACATGGAATTTTATGTAAAATCATGGGTGCTGCTAACCTGGTTGCGCTCGGTGGTGTATTTGATAGTTAGATTTGTAAAGCCTTTCAAAAAGGCTTAGCAGCAGCTGTCATGATAGGGATTCAGATAATGATTCATTTGACGCTATTCCAATTCGTACGCTCTGATTATGTATGAAATTTGTTAGAAATTGCAGCCAGGCGATTTTTACCTGTTTGGAAATGAATGGTCTTTGATCAACGGTTTTAATTTTTAATTATTACGTTTGAAAGGAAAAAAATGTATTGGTCATCTTGGCACTCCAACCCTTCGTCTTCTGGGAAACCAAAGATAAAACTGTACAGGTACTCAAAACGTAAACGTCAAAGTGATGAGCGCGCTTGTAGCAAAAAGCGCCCAACTCTCGTGCGAATGGCCGAGCGCCAACTCCCACGCCATAGCCACGGAGCCAAATATTATTTTACTTCCATCAAATAGGAGTTGGGGAATATACAAGCTGATCTGTGGTGAGAAGTGAACATTACAACCTTGTAGTAACAGTAAACTCTATGTAAGTATGTATATATTTCCTCCAAGATCATAACTGATTTAAAATCACATAATTATTATTTAAAGAAATGAAAAGATAACTTTGTACAAGACCACGAATATTATTTTATTTTTTATAACCAGCCGGTTTCGCTTAGAGGGTACAAAATTAAACTTAAAAAAAATACAAAGTGTGCTGTTTTATAATATATTATACATACAGAGGGAGAACAAATTATAAAATAAAATAACAAAACAATAGAATAACATTTAAATTATTATAAAAGAATTGAGAGAAAGAGAATTGTATTATTATTAATTATTAGTATTGTTTTGTTTTTTTCTCATTGTTATTCTCATTGTTTTGACGAATTTTTGAAGTTTCATGATTTTTTTTCATTTTGGTTAAGCTAAAAAACAGATTGTTCGTAGTTAAGATTCACATAAATACTGATGTCTGAATATACTTGTATATTTTAGTTTATTAGTTAACGGACTCTTGCGGTTTTAGCTTTTTGTAAATAGTTGCTGATCCCTTTGTTTGAGTGTCTCTAAATGGTTTTATACTTGTTTTAACAGGGACGTACCTTTGACAAATAATCAAATTACACACGTTTGTAACGCGAGACGGCTTGAAATCGGATATTTTACTACAATTTTATGTAAATAATTCCACGAAGACTTCGAAGAAGCTGAGACTAAAATTACAGCGAATTTATGGACAAGATGAATGTATAATAAACGGAGGCAATTTACTCAACAGACATAATTAAATTTTGAAATGCCAATAACATGGCGAATGATAATAATAATGTACACTACAGACAGAATGTATTTTTAAAACGTATAAGAAATAGCCAAACTTTGCAAGCAAATTCTGAAACTTCTATCAATAATCTAGAAATTACAGAATCCGAATGATTTTCCTGTCAACTCTTTCTTTCCTAAGTTTTATATTCCTGATATACCTATATATATATTATTAACTGCTGTGTTGGGGGTCTTTTTGGGAAGTGGAAGGAGTGAACGTGGGTCTCGAAGAGTCCATTTTTTTAATTAGCGAAACATGTTGGTCAAAATATTCTAAATGTAATTTTATCTGGTAACTAAAAATCTGCATAACTTTAATAAATATACATATAATGTAATTCAATTAACTATAAAGCATACCTATTAGCCCAACTATCAGAGTTTGTCAAGCCGTGGGGCCGCGGAACACTGGCGTGCTGCGACGTTTTTTTACGATTTTCGAGAAAATGATTTGATTAATAGTTTTATGTGCGAAAGGCTTTATTTAAATTGAAGGGCTAGAAGTGTCAACCCTCATATTTTTAAACTGATTTGAGTTTGCCACCTATGGCAATAACATATAAGCTATCTGAAAATAAAACAACCATCGCTTTTGGCTCATCAGTTGGCTGCCTGGTTGGCCAGCCATCATTGTTTTCTCCAAAGATTTATTTGAAAACATTTTGGAACAAAACAGTGCCAACCACACTTTTATTAATAGGCATTTTTAATTTCACTTGTTACTAAACAATGAAAAATTTAATGATATTATGTTTTTAATATTATACTTTTGTTAGAAAGATTTTAATAAGAAATATGTATTTTGATTTATGGATTAGGTCAAAGTTTAAAATTGATTTATCTCGAAACTAAGAAAATGAGGGTTGACACTATCTGCGCCCGAGCTCTTCCATTCGAATTAAATTGTAAGAAAAAATCTCGTTTTTTCATTAAAAAGGCAGCACAAAACACGTTATTCTGGAAATAACTTTGTTTTTTTTTTTATCCTAATATTTTTATTTTTCAATGTGTGAGCTTTGTGACTTTTATTTTATTTTAGAATGTTTGACTTTTCTATACACAGAGTTAAAATCAGTGTTTAAAAAAAATGTGAGGACGGAACTATGTTCCGCCTTTTCTATACACCTAGTGGCCGTTTCCATGGTAAGACGAATAGTGTGAAGGTTTGTATGGAAACAGTCATTAGGTTATACATGGCTACAAATTTAACTTTGATGCTTACGGGTAGTGAATAAAAAAATCAACAGTTTTTTTCGTGACATATTATATACCTAGAGTAGAACATGATTTTGAGCACAAGCTAAATGAATTTTTAAAATAAAATAACCATCTTTAAATCTCTGAAAACAATTCAGTACATCCAATTTTTAATTGATGTTCAACAAATACTGCTTTGATGCCACTCAAAGTTAAGACTGTATAAATTTGTCTTGAATCGCTGTCACTAATTGTCACATGCATCTGTTAAATCCCCGAGCTCCTTTAGCTTCTCCCACATTCACATTCATACACACTACACAGTTACACACACAGTAAACAGTTCGCACACGTTACACAGTTCACACACGGTACAGGCAGGGCCGTATTTAGGCCTAGGCAGGCCTGACCCTGAGTCAAACGGCGCCTGGCGGAGGTAAAATTTTCGTTCCAACAGAAGATTGGTACCAACTCGTATCAAGTATAAGACGAGAGGCGCGGGTTTTTATTCCGCGCTGTCGAACGGCGAAGTAACTGGTTTAATTGCCGTCCGTGAATGGTGTGTGTTTTTTTAAATTTTATATCATAATAATATATATAAAGTATTGTGAATAAGGACTATCAGCGCCTTGGTTATTCACTGTTTTGGATAATGCAAGGAATTTGTCAGGAAAGTATTTAGTTTAGACCTTCAAGCAAGTTTAAAGGATTTTTATTTTGTCGAATATCTTTCACGGTTGGTCCTATCGCTAAACCCTTGGAGTGAGAATATATATGGAGAGAGAGCTAAATATTTTTACCCAACCTATACAAATTTACGATAAATCACTTTCTCCGGGTTTTTACGTCGTAAACCGTGAGAGAGAAAGAAACAATGCAAGTTGTCACATAATATCACACCACTTTTAGATATGTAAACATGTTTTCCGTCTCCCACGTATCCGGCGACTCCACCCACTACGTTTTGTTATGCGACATAACTCAACGGTTTTTAAGGTAAAAAAAAACCCTATATTTTTGTTGATAACAATACTGTGACAAAGTGGTTATACAAGTAAACAAAACATTATGGCGACATGTGCTATGAATGGATGTAAAAAGGTGTGTCCATGAAAACCCTAGCCACGCCCGAATCAGGAAAAAATCAAGAACCCTGACTACACTGTTTCGCAAAGCTATCCCTCCTGGTATATCATTGCTCTGAGCCTAAACCTTATCAGCTCATTGTGCTGCCAAATGTTGCACCTTCTGCTATTCACTTTTCCGCACTACACAGGAACTTTAATAGCCTTTCTCGACTTCTATTCATGGTGGGTAATATTACTAGGACCTACGGGTAACTCTTACTAACTCCTGGGGCGGCACGATACCTAACCACGGCCCTGAGTACGGGCACATCTTGTCTCCGGTAGCTCTCGGCTGAGGCCTGTGACACGGCCAATGGCCGACATCCAAAACTTTGTTTATAATTCGATACATCAGTGTTTTCCTCTTGCGTCACGGCTTTCTATCAACACGTTTACATAAAGAGCTTCCTTTTTATTCACTTATGTTTTGTATGTAACTATTTTCAGATGGAATTTCTCGTACATTACCTTTCACTCCTGTGGCTAAGCTTTTACAAGAAAGATCAATCAATGGTCGCCAAAATCGAATAATCGTTTGATATTGATCAAAAGTCGAAGACAATAAATTTGACTACCTCCGTAGCCGAGCGATCAGGATCCTCGGCTACGAATTCAAAGGTCGCGGGTTTGAATCTCGGAGTGCGTAAACAAAATGATTTAACCAATAGTCTCATTTCACATTTTGTTATTGCGAAAAAAATTAATAATATATAGGTAATAGGTATATTAACAGAATGTTCCAGAGTGGTAGATACTTCGTATCGCCCTGGTAAAATACCACCTTTCAGAATCGAAACGTTGCTTGAAAATACTTTAGCCGTGCTTGGTGACCAGCTCTGAATAGCTAGATACTTTCTACCTTCCTCTATCCCATTTCCTCCCTCTCCCCGCCCCCTGCAGCCTCACAACATTCCCAAATGGAGATGCAATAGTCCTACTGGCTCAGGCCAGTTGGGACTCTTGTGCGGTAATTACTTTTTTTCAATTATTTTCTCGTAGAGCCAATTTATAAAATAAAACATAATTTATGTGTAATTGAAGGATGGCTTAAATAAGTCATTTAAAATTACTAAAAAATAAAGGAAACATTGAATTATGACATAAATATAAAAGGCTTCTTAATTCACGATCTAGTTTTTCAATTACTTTAGCCGGGTTATGTCAAGAGTCGGTATGGGGGAAGATGTGTTTGAATGCGAATGAAGCAAAGAGTGTATTGACAATACAGAGTATTGTAGCTTTGCATCCTCTCTGCCTACCTCTTCAAAAGATTACAGAATAGTTAGTTAAGATTATAGACGTCAATAAACCCGGCTGTTTAAAGTAGTTTATGTTTTGATTTTCACTAGAATCGAGCACGTGAACTCAAATTAGAAATCAGGACGGTACACCGCTTGACAACACTAAAATGCATTCCAGTGTTTCAAATGTCCACAATAATAATTCATTTGAATATAATTTGTATTTAGTTTTACCTTTATGATCAGAGTTTCATCATAATTTGTAATTCACAAACCAAATTGAATATAAGAAAAGTGTTTCAAAATTTAAATTAAGAACAAAATGTATAAGGTGGTACATCAAATAGAAGAACATAATTAAATTTAAAATAATTACATAATTTATGAATTAAAATTTGGTATTCTTTTTTATTTTGACATTCAAATGTTGGCACCAGTAAAACAAGGCTCCTTCTGAATTAGAGTTGAAAGTTTCGAGTTCCTACCTTAATCTCATCATCCGGCGCTTCCTTCTTCACGTTTCTCGCATCCAGCAGCGGGGGGCTAGCAGACGAGGATGCAGGACTCTTGCTGGACATCATGAGATGCATCACCAAACGAAATAATAATAAAATATACAGAAAACAAAAGACCTATCTGGCCAACACTCACTTCACATAAACCGCGCGGCGATCGAAAATAGACGCATTTTCCGATCTATTCCGGGTGCTTTGGGAAAAGTTTATACATTTCAATACGTGTGTCATGTTTCGTAAGTTGAATGCCGTGAAATTTTATACCGATACGGTGCCGGCGGAGCGCACGTCCTTCCCGCGGGGAGCTTTTTACCGGACTGAATTTATCAATTTATTTGGTTGTTCGCAAAACTCTGGAGGGATTCCGGCCAATCTAAGCATCTAGGAAATGATGCTAGCAAAATAAAGACACCTTATAACAATTAGAACATTTTTTCACACCTATCATTGCTAGAACTAAACCTTTTTATTCGGTATTCGATTATTATTCCTTCAGTAAATCACAACCGATCAACCGATTCTAGAATTCGTTTTTGCACATAATAGTTTATTGGAAGGGAATTATGTACAATTTTTCAGGTACGTAGGTAGGTACGTAGGTAGGTACCTACCCGGTATTTGCCTACATTTTAGAAAAAACTCCATGTTTTTAATTGTTTAATGTTTACAATAAAGAAATTTTTGGTTTTGTGATATTATATTAGAGTTAAATAAAGGTCACCCAATTAGAGTTGATCCAAACAACAGACAATAAGACACATAGGATTGAGTATATTGGTGCATATACTGCATATGTATGCACTTCCGACAGTAATGTCCTTGCGAAAAGTCATTGGGAAACACCTACTTATTGTTTTTTTACCGAAAATGGGGCAACTAGTGTAAATGTTCCTCGAATTTTAATATTCGATAATTTTTAACAGTTATTCGAAAAGTTTCAAAGAATTTTCATTTTATCATATTAAAACATAACTATTTTTTATCATTTTTCCTGGAATTTTCTTTTCCTAAAGTAAAATATCGAGATAGCTGTATAGCTGTATGCAAGCAATGCATATGTGTGAGAACTTTGTTCGTGTCAACTCTGACTGCGATACGTACATCGATGGAAACTTAATAATCGACTCTTTTTTGGTAAATGATCGAATTTAACACAATGAAAAGAGTTGATGAAATAATAATATGTTTAGCGTAGAAAAGGGATCAAATAAAATAATATGTATTCATTATGTTTTATTGCATAGTTTTACAAACATTATTTTTTTAACTAAGTTTTTATAGCGCTTCATAAAAGCGGTTTTATTTGCCTTCTATAATGTATTCGCTGTTTAATTTGTAGTCAACTTCTGAAGTTAGAGTAAATGGGCGGAGCGAAGTGTCCACCGGATGTTACGAACGCTTCATATTTCAAATTAAAAAGAAAACTACTGCCAACTTCCGGTAGTCAAATTGCCAAGTTGTTTTCATTTTGGAAGCGGTGTGTTAATGATTAAATTTAATATGGTTGGGTTTTAATTTAATTTACTTGGGGATACGACGATCATTAAAAAAATTACTGCATTCACTATCACGCACATAAGTAAAACGAAGCATCAGAGTGAATGAGTATATTTTTAAATGTTATTGTCAGGGCCGGTTCCACGACATCTAGCGCCCTGTGCAGTAAGTACTAAGTAGTGATTGCGCCTTAAAAACCTACTCTCCATACATTTTCGCTAGTCGTTCAATGCACAGCGATGCTGTCAGCGTAATAAATAAAATAAAAATTATTCCATGATACGGGTAATTTTTAAATGATTTGGGGAAATTTTGATATGATTTAGGGAACATTTTAAGTAAATTTAAATAAGAACTTTATTTTCACGGCGCCCCTTCAGAGATGACGCCCATGTTTTTGCTCAGTTTGAACCTCAGAGTAACAATATAAAGAGACCATACTAATTTGTGACAAATCGTTGACAAACTCGCAAAATATAGCTCTCTCTTTATGCTCGGTTCTATAAGCATATGAGAAAAAGAGACAAACAATTGTTGAAACCTATACACGATTTGGGGCGGGCTAAATGAAATGTCTTCATTATTTAATCCGCACAAACTTCAGACACGTTTGCACTGTCAGGCGAACGGACTGTCAAAAGTACGTAAATAGTTAAAAACTTGAGTTATTTTTTGTGTAATATCTAGCAAAACATCATGGCCACATGTTCTATGCTTGTTTGCTTTAATCGAAGTACAAAAGGACCAAAAACAAACAGTTTTCACACGTATGTACCATAAAAATCGTCTTTTTTAGTTTGATCTCAAATATTTAAGATCCTAACCTACAAAACAACTAGTAACTTACACCAATATGTAATTAATCTTTGGACTATTCGTTCCAATATAATAAACTTCCGTTTGAAATGAGTTTTAATGGATTCGCAATATGTTTAACTTAAAAATATTTACGAGATGTCACATTAAAAACCATTAGAAAGGGGAACTCCGTCTTTGTACGGCTTCTGAGACTATCCCGGTCTCTTTCTTTCTCATGATACTAACGCTAAATTGTTGGCAAACAGATAAAGACAGAATAGTGTTTATCTCTTAGATTTTGGTTGCCTCCCTAAATTCAGGGCTATGCCAAAATTGGAATATTATTATATATTTAATTATTTTTAGATTTCCAAAGGATGAAAAAAGGCGAGAAAATGGATCCGTGCTACGAGAAGGCAAAATTGAACTCCTAAATACCATAGCACAATCTGCTCAGTCCATTTCCCAAGTAATCACTTCGACAAAACATCTCCGTTGGGCCCACTAATGGACGATAATATTTGGTTACCTTCACTTTGAACATTGCCCCCGTTTTTCTAGGTCCTGTATTATATAATTTAAAGATGTGATTTTCGTAAACGTCGACGATTTGATTGTTGCAATGCGGAGATTTTGTTTCTAGTTTCAAAATTCGCGTATTACGTTAAAGTATTATGTTTTTAAGACTACCTTTTTTGGAGTATCTACGATTGGTGCAACTACAGAATTCTCGGGCGTTACGGATCTAACATCAAATTCCAATCTAATTTATTTTTCTTTGATTTAACAAATATGTTAAAATGAATTCATACGTTTCATCTGGATTTTTATACCCTTAGCTTCTAATTAATTGTTTTTTTTTAAATCTATTGATGTGCACATTCACTATTGTACCCATTTCTGAACCTGTTCTCTGATGATTTATGATAACGATCATGCATTTAGATAGTTTTAATTTTGTATACATATTATATATTATTTTCTCCTTGTTAGTTAGAATTATTAGCTTAATTAATTAAGTATGAAGCGCACTTGACGTGAAATATCACAAAGTTCACTGTTATTATTATCTGCATTCGAAATTTCCTTACAAAATAACGCGGGACGGAAAACATCCCTACAATACTTAAAAGCGGTGTCATGTTTTGTGAATTTTTGTGTCTCTTTTTCTCTCTCATGGTGTACGACGTAAAAACGCAGAGAAAGTGATTTATCGCAATTTATATAGGTAAAAAAAATTGATCTCTCTCCATATATTCTTACTCCAAGGTTAAGAAAATGATTTAACATCTGTTATCACCGTACATTTTTTTTTATTTTACTTTTGTTTGTAAACTATTTTGTTGATGGAACTGAAGTTCATTTTATAATATGTATTATAAAATGTTCTGTACTAATAATTTAATTCGTTTATATTTTTATCTATAAATAAGATTTTAATAATCTTATTGATTAATGTATATTTGAATAAACAAAAAAATATACAACATTCATTCTTTTTAATGATTTACAACTACCTACTCACAATAAAATACCTAATTTACTTAATTTGTGACAACCCTGTTAGTGATTTTACTCCGAGTTTAGGCCACACCCTTTGGTCATTGCTTGGTCAAAAAGTGCGGACCTTAGAGTAACAATATAAAGAGACCGTACTAATTTGTGACAAATCGTTGACAAACTCGCAAAATATAGCTCTCTCTTTATGCTCGGTTCTATACGCATATGAGAAAAAGAGACAAACAATTGTTGAAACCAATACACGATTTGGGGCGTGCTGAATACCATGTCCGCAATATTTGATCTGTACGAGCTTCATTCTGGTTTGGAGTGTCAGGCGAACGGACTGTCAAAAGTGCGTAAATAGTTAAAAACTTGAGTTATTTTTTGTACGATAT
The DNA here is from genome assembly GCA_022651775.1 of Drusus annulatus. Taxonomy (NCBI): domain Eukaryota; kingdom Metazoa; phylum Arthropoda; class Insecta; order Trichoptera; family Limnephilidae; genus Drusus; species Drusus annulatus. The sequence continues at coordinate 4,093 of JAGWCC010000237.1, read as the reverse complement.
CTAGCAAAACATCATGGCCATATGTGCTATACTTGGTTGCTTCAATCGAAGTACAAAAGGACCAAAAACAAACAGTTTTCACACGTATGTACCATAAAAAATCGTCTTTTTTAGTTAGATCTCAAATATTTAACATTCTAACCTACAAAACAACTAGTAACTTACACCAATATGTAATTAATCTTTGGACTATTCGTTCCAATATAATAAACTTCCGTTTGAAATGAGTTTTAGTGGATTCGTAATATTTTTAACTTAGAGATATTTACTAGCTGTCACATAAGAAACCATTACAAGGGGGAATACCCATATTGTACGGCTTCTTAAAGTATCCCGGTCTCTTTCTTTCTCATGATACTAACGCAAAATTGTTCGCGAACAGATAAAGACGGAATAATGTTTATCTTTACGGTTTTCTTCGCATCCGATTGGCTGGAAGCATATACGTCATACCTCCCTTGGTCAATCCTTGGTCAAAAAGTGCGGACAAAATTTCGCAATGTTAGGTCTCTACGTTACTCTAAGGTGCGGACAAAATTTCGCAAAGTTAGGTCTCTAGGTTACTCTAAGGTTTGAACGTATGATAGATGCGGCGCTGGTTATTGACGCATTTGAGGATATGCAATTCGTAAAAGTCCTTGAAAGTCGAACGAAATCATGCACTCCTCCGGCCGACTGTTTTGATTTGTGCAAAAAAACACTGTGAAGCGCAGACACAAATATTAAAATGTTTTTCGGTCAGAATCTAATTTCAGAAAACGTTGTTTTCGTTCATCTCAAATCCAACTTTTTCACATAATCAGTTATAATCGTACATTCATAACCCTTCTTAATTCTCTCTTCTTCCCATTCACTTTTTTCCTTTTTCTACTCACACCTACTTTAGCCAAATGTTGATTCCTTGTTTTCACACTTCTTTGAACTATTTTTCTTTGTTATACTTATCATATTCTCATTTTGTATACACTGTGATGAGTGATGACTGATGACTAATATAAAGTTTTTTCTCTTCTTTTTTTATTGAATACTTCACTGTTTTATTTAACACACGATGTGAATATTTTGTAATTGAATTGCTAATCCTAACCTTTATTATTTTGTTTCAATCAATATACGTTACTTTTTATCGATCTGTTAAATGTTTCAAATAATAAATAAATTAACACTCCTGACTTTACATAAACTGCACACCTTTCGTATTTTGAAGAGTCTGGGACATCCGAGAAAGATATGGTACGGTCAAAAAAATCAATTCATGTCAAGAGTTAAAATAACAAAATAGTGTGTATTTATAGAGATGTGTGACGCTTTATCATTTCTGCCTACCCCCGCAGAGAATCGGCTTAGTGATTGGCTTGATGGTTAGTTAGTTGGTCTAAAGCTTAAGTATTGCAATATATATCTAATGTGAATGAATGTATATTTGTATTTTGAATATTTGAAAAGTTTGTAAAAACTTTCGACAAATTTTTAGAGTTTTTTATTTCATTCATTAATTCACAACCGAGGGGTTTTTTTCGTAAAATTGAACTTTTTAAATTTCTTTGGAATTTTCTTTTCTGAAGTCAAAAATCTTATCGGACGGTGACGGTTCGATTCAACATTTACTGCAATATTTATACGCCATCCTACGAATGCGAATGAAGTGTAAATTTGAAATTGATATAATATGTAACATTTTGTAACGTGCAAGAAAAGATTGCTCGGAAAAAGCCGTTGTAATCACTAACCTGATGATTATTTTCTGAAATGGTTAAAAGGTGTGAAATTATTTTAAGTTGTTTGCATTGAAATATACGAGTATGTTTGTGAACATGTGAACATACTGCCAAAATAATATTTCCACATTTATTAACTACTAGTGACATCTATTGAGACAAGTTGTTAACTTTTTACCATGAAATCACCGCCATCTTTATTTAAGGAAAGGTTTTGATTTGACAGTCCATTGACATTGACAATATTTTGTCAATGCGTTGATTGCTTTCGAGGAGTTCTAAGTGCATCCTGAAATCGCGAAAGCAGTAGTCGAGATGGAATGGAAGCTCCCACTGACGTTAAGCAATCCCTTTCATCCTTATCGGAGGCGACGTTCTCATGGCAGCGGCGAAAAACCGGCGCTTTCTGTCTGCCGATCCTGTAAACCGCTTGGGATACTCTCAAAGACCTGCACGAAGGAAGTAAAATCATCGCGGCAACTTGTACGTTTTGGACTCTGAGTTTCTTTGATCGTGTACAAGCCCTGGCAGTGACTCCTGATGGTCTGAGGAGCCGATCTCGAGAAATCAAAGAGTGTCATGGAGGAAGGACTACAAAGGGAGTTTTGGGAAAGAGATGTTACTATTATGAGGCCACCGTTACAGACGAAGGGCTTTGCAGAGTAGGATGGTCCACGCCAATTGTAAGGTTTTGCACCTTTTGTTTTTTAAATAGTTAATACCGCACTAGAGTCACAACTGCTCCCAACCGTCTGGAGCCAGTGAGACTATGGCATCCCCAATTGGGATATGTTGCGAGGCTGAAGGTAGTGCGGAAAGGAAGGAGATGAGAAAGAGGAAGGTTGGGAAGTACCAGGCTATTCAGATCTGGTCACCAAACATGGCTAAAAGCCATTTCAAACAACGTTTAGATTCTGAACGGTGGTCTTTCACCAGGGCGATACTTGGAGTACCTACCTCTCTGGACCTACTAAACAATGACTCAATATTGCACAATTATTACTAGCAACAATACTATTTATATTACTGCCCAGTGGCGTGTACAATTTTTTTGATCAGGGTATGCAATAGGAAAAACAGCAGATTGATTGATAATAGAGATAGGTACCAACAGATGTCACTGATTGTTATTGCATTTGTTCTGTAAAAGCACTGCCTATACATTAACAAAGATACTAACACAAACGAGCCACTTGAATGCGCAACAGCTCACAGCATGCATATTTTGTGTAGTCTAGTGAACATAGAATAATCTACTCTGACTTTGCTGGCGTTTGGGCGTATGTAGTTACTGCTTTTGACACGTTATAGTAGGAAAGTCGGTGGGGCGCTCGCAGCGGTGCGGTTAGCTGAACTTCGTGCGTATTTTTGAAAGTGTAGATTTATTTTTTGCAATAATTTCATATTTAATCCAATATAATTCATATTTTTATGCGAGTATGGCAGGGTAGGCAGTGCTTATGTGCCTATATGGAGTGCACGCCTCTGTTACTGCCTGTATCTTTATTGTGTACTGCATGTCCAGATTGATTAAATAAAATATAAGGTGTGTTAATACACCACGCTGTTAAAACCCCATTTTTGTATTAATTTCAGGCATCTTGCGATCTGGGAACGTGGCGCTTTGGATTTGGACTTGATGGAGGAACTGGAATGAAATCCAATGCTAAGCAGTTGAAGACTATGGTGACGCCTTTGGAATGCACCATGTCGTAGGTCTGCTCAAAATTTCATAATTAACTTTTAAAGCTGTACGCTTCATTGTAATACTGATTATTGAAAATAGAAAAAGGCACAGAATATAAAAGATAGGTTGTCGCCGAGATTCGAATAACTTCCACACTTTCCGTTTGAGGTTCCGATAATATAATATATTATGCTATTTCTTGATCCTATTCGTTAGGCTTACGTCAGCCTTGCATTCTTTCCGAATATCCACATTTTTAACATGGTCACACATGGTTTTACCGCACATACGCCTCAGGGATCTCATTTCTACAGCATTCAGTCAACTTTCATCCTTTCTTTCGGATTAAAAACAATTACAAAAAAAGGTTTTATCAACATGTCTAAAGTAAATTAAATAATATTCCGTCATCGTAACGTGACCGGGCGGTAGCTTTTCCAAGTGACCTGGCGGTAGCTATTACACTCGTTTTTTTTTTAAAGAGAGAATCGCCAAGAGCCCTATACTCTCTGAATCTATTTTATATTCATTTAAGCCCATAGCATTTATCACTTTAAAACAAGACCGCGCGCTGTCTTTGGCACCCTTAAGGGATTAATTGGTTGAAAGTCCAAAGCATCGAGTTCCCACATTGGCATTAGGGCTTCAATGCTTTATTTACCTAGTCCCATATATAACTATTCTATTT